>CM056493.1:42160910-42760910 GCA_029783415.1 Anisodus acutangulus
GCGTTTCCACGACTCTACCACCTAGTCTATGGAAGTATATTCATTTTGGTCCAAACTCTTCCTTAAGATTGTTAGCAATCTATGTTCATAAATCAGAAATTAGGAAAGAAAAAACGTTAGTTCAATAAGAATATAAACAAACAAAAAATTATTTCGAGCCCACAAGTTTATTGTGTGTCCTTTAGGAATCTAATCCCTTCACTGTTGCCCAAGGTTAGGGTTTAATTCCTCCCAGGATAGAACGGAATGCTATTCTGTAATAGCAGCATTTCAAATTATAAAATTTCGGTGAACTCAAATGAATGGAGCAAATCACACGACGCTATGATATATTTGTTTTGAAAAACAAATGCAAAAAACAATTAGTGGTGGAAAAAATAAGAATTTTGGTGTCATTAATCCGAGGCAAGACCTCTAAATTTATAGGTAGTGAAAGGGTGAAATGAAGAGGTGAAATCCAAAATGTGCCTTTTGGGTGCACTCCAAAAAATATTTTTTCTCATTTTCCATTCACACCTTTAATTCCCACCATGACTTACTGTTATAAAGATGGATGTTGTTACAAGTAAAATATTGTTATAAAAAATAAAATATAACATAAAAAATTGATTTAAAAAAAATTTACTTAGCTGTTATAAAAAAATATTATATGAGAATGCCGTTATACATGGTCTGACTAATTTTTCTATGAATACAATTGATGTCCAAATGAGACGAGTATAGAAGTCAATTCCTTTAATGTGAAAATTCAACATGAGGTATAGACTTTTCATTAATGACGCACTTACAACGCATTCCATTCGTTTCATTTTATTTAGTACTATTTAGCTGGTTAGTTTAAAATATTAATTTATCTAGAATATAACTCCATTTGGTAATAGTGAAACAAAAGTACTAATGGTTAAAAGAATAATTTGGTAGATAATACCACATTAAATTTTTGAAAGTTAACGAAAATTGTGTAATGCACATGTGTCAAACATTTCGCATATGACAGTATAAAAAAAAGTTTTATATAAAATGAAATGAACGAAGTATATGTTATTTTTTCCTCTTTTTGTATTAGGTTTCTTTTCTTTTCTCCTTTGCAAATGGTAGTAATATTCGGTGGCTCTAATTAAAGGAATATGTTCCTTAATTTTATTAATAAATGATTTATAATATATATAAGGTTATAAGAATATTTATTTTGATACAAATTAAGTAACTAATTAACGTAATTACAAAAGAATTATAATTCTACCTAAAATAGGAGATATACAATTAATACAATTAATGAAAGAATATTGGGAAATATTCTATTACACCCCCGCAGTCGAAGCGGGAGGTTGTCGAACACTGAGACTGGCTCGAAAATCATCAAATAGTATGCGCTAAAATCCTTTGGTGAAGATGTCGGCAATCTGATATCTGGAAGGAACATGAAGGACACGAACTTGACCACGAGCCACTTTTTCGCGAACAAAATGAATGTCCATCTCAATGTGTTTAATGCGCTGATGTTGAACGAGATTGCCATAAAGATATATCGCACTAATATTATCACAGTAGACTAGTGTTTCCTTTTGAATCGGGCAGTGAAGCTCAAGTAGAATGTTATGTATCCAACAAGACTCAAAGACGACGTTGGCAACACATATTTATTCTGCACTGGATCGGGATAGTGTAGGTTGCCCTTTGGAAGACCAAGACAATAGGTTATCTCCGAGGAAAATACAATAACCAGACGTGGAGCGTCGGGTGTCAGGACACCCACCCCAGTCAGCAGTAGAATAAGCAGTGAGACCAGTGAGCGAAGACCTGTATAGATGTAATCCAAAGTGAAGTGTACATTGGATGTATCATACAATACGTTTGAGGGCATGCATGTGTGCTTCCGTCGGACTGTGCATGTGCAAGAAGATTTGTCGCACGACATAGGATATGTCTGATCTCGTGAATGTAAGGTACTGCAGGGCCCCAACCAGGATATGATAGTGGGTCGAGTCTGAATATGAAGGGACGAAATCAACGTTGAGCTTGGAATTGTTGTCTATAGGCGTGTGGGATGGTTTGCAAGATGTCATGCCTGCACAATCAATGATCTCTTCGGCGTACTTCTTCTTAAATAGAAATAGGCCGTCAGAATGTCGAGTGACAGAGATGCCCAAGAAATAACTCAGGGCCCCCAGATCTTTCATAACAAACTTAGAGAAAATGAGAGACACAATGGACCGACGGAGAGCATCATATGATGTGGTGAGGATGATGTCATCAACATATAATAATAGGCAAGCCATGTCTGTACCCTTATTGTAGATGAACATGGAATGATCGGATCTTCTGTGTGAAAAACCAATAGAGGAGACATAATCGGCAAACCACTAGTACCATGCTCGAGAAGCTTGTTTCAGTCCATAGAGCGATTTCCACAACAGAAACACATAATCCGGATGAATACGATCCCTGAAACCCATAGGCTCATGCATATATACCATTTCATGAATATCCCCATGTAAGAAGCTATTTTTGACATCAAGTTGATGAATGGGCCAAGAGTTGGAAATGCTGAGGACGGTTCGGATGGTTGCGGGCTTTACGACTGGGCTGAATGTTTCATCACAATCCACTTCCACCTGTTGAGACCTGCCGTCACCTACAAGACGAGTCTTGTACCTATCAAAAGAACCATCCGATTTCTTTTTATGTCTAAGAATTCACATAGAATGAATAATGTTAGCATCATGTGGACGGGGTATTAGGTCCCACATCTTATTATCAATAAAAAGAAATTAGGGTCGGATAAGGCATCTTTCGGGTTACGAGGGACAGGGGAAGGGACAACTTAAACGGAAAGGTTAAACAACCATTTAGGCTTATGAATTTTGTGCATGACACGTGTTTCCATGGTCCGAGAGTGTGTCTCGAGATACGGGATGGGATGGAGGTTTGCCTGTGGGACTGCCGGGAAGAGGAGGAAGGGCAAAGGTGACGGTACTGGCTGGTCAAACCTCGGTTTTCCTAGAGGTGGCTACGGAATCACCCTAAGGTTGGCTGTTCTGGGCCATCATCGGTAGAACTGGGTGGGCAGCTAGTCTCGGACTGGCCGAGATGGTGGTGAGTGTCGGGTTATGGGACGACGGACTATGTAAATGGTGAATTAGAAGATGGTTTAGGCCACCATCTAGGAAGTCGTATGAATGTAGAGGTGACGAGTGTAGAGAGGCAAATGGGAATTGAGACTCATCAAATAGGACATGACATTAAATAATAATTTTACGGCTCGACAAGTCATAGCACGAGTAACCACGATGATTGGCAGGGTAACCCAGAAATACACACGGGGAAGATCGGGGTTGGAGTTTGTGAGTGATAGAATGGAGAGGATAGCAGATACATCCAAAAATATGCAAGTGTTGGTAGGAGGGGTTCCTACGAAATAGAACTTGAGTGGGCGACCGTTGAGCTAGAGACTTGTTTGAGATTATGTTTAGGAGATATGTGGTCATTGAGAGTGCGTAATGCCAAAAGTGAAGGGGAATTGAGGCGTGAGCAAGTAGGGCACGAATTAGGTTGTTTATGGTTCGAATTTTCTGTTCGGCCTTACCATTTTATGAGGAGGTATAAGGGAAAGAAAAATGAAAGGTAAGACCGTTATTGGAGCAAAACTGTTTGAATTGATTATTATTGAATTCTCTGCCATTGCCACATTGAAAGCATTTAATGCTCGTTTCAAATTGTGTTTTTACGAGAGCACTAAATGAGAAAAAATAGGGTAGACCTGCGATTTATTGCCAATTGGAAAAGTCCATTGAAAGTTGGAATAATCATCCAAAAACAACACATAATATTGATGACCAACCGTACTTAAAATAAAGGACGTCCACAAATCACTATGTATGATATCGAAAGGTAGTAAAGTACAACTTGTGGATGCAGAGTATGGTAATTTAACATGTTTTCCAAAAATGCAGGATTCACATATAGGAGTTCTAGAAATACGGTTGCAATTAATAAAATTATTTTTCCTAAGGGAGCGTAAAATAGAATCTCCCGGATGTCCTAATCTAGAGCGTCATAAGGAAGACGAAAGAGCATCAAAGGTAGGGATGGAAACAGATCGGATCTGGATCGGATCCTACTAGATCCAGATCCAGATCCATTTTGCATATCTGGATCCAGATCCATCGGGTCCATAAAAATCAGATCCAAATCCAGATCCATAGGATCCACCGGGCCCACGGATCGGATCTAGATCCACATGTAAAAATAATTTGCCTTGCTAAGAATGTAACTTTGCTAAGAATTTTTTTTTTGAACTGACAAACGATTTTTACTTAGCTAACATTTTACTGTGTTTCAATTTTGAAATGTTCATATGAGATATTTTGTTCGTTGTCTCATTTTGATTGTGAGCTATTAATTGAAAATGTTGGACAATGACAATAGTTGTGGAAAATGCTGACTAGTATTTCCACAATGCAGAACTTGCATGTGCTTGAAATCTTCACAAATTAAGTGAATATAATTTTAACTAATTGTCTGTGGAGATGTTAGTCATTCACTAATACAATATTGATTTTATTATCGAAGATACCTCTTTATTTTTTGGTTTTTGTGTTAACGCGGGGATAAATTAAACTTATTTTGAGAATTAAACTTGCAAGGATGTGCTTAGCAATTTTAAGAAAATACTTATAAAATAACATTCTAGGTTATGAATATATTTAATAAAAAATAGATCCACGGGTCGGATCTGGACTGGATACGGATCTCAAATACAAGATCCAGATCCAGATCCGATCCTTCAGAAATGGATCCGGGTCCGATCCGGATCCGGCGGGTCCAAATTTTGAAGATCCATATCCTATAAAACGGATTTGGATCCACCGGATCCGGATCGGGTCCAGGATCCACTGCCATCTCTAATCAAAGGTTGATGGAACTGAGACTGGATTGTTGACGGCGTTTGGTAGAGACCTCCGGTGCTATCACATCTCATTATTCGTCTCCCTATCATAAAATCCTTTACAGTAAAACCAAAAGGATCAAAGTCAAGGGAAACCCAATTGTCAGTTGTAAAACGTCGCACGAAGATTATGGAGGACATTTTTAAGATTAGTGGTGGATGTGGTGGGGATAAGGAGGAGTGACTATAACCAAGGATGGGAATGTCTTGTCCACTACCAACAATAATATTCTGATTTAAATTACTTAAATTGAAATAAGATGAGAGAGTACCTTGTGATGCCGTCATGTGAGATGTGGTGCCTGTGTCCATATACCAATTTTCGTCTGGAGTGTTGAGTGACATTGTGCTTATAGTTGCCTCAATGTCAGTCGGTGCATAAGTTGATGGCGGGGGGGCATGTGCTGTGTAGTCCTGTTGTGGACGTGGGTCAAGTATGCCAGGTTGGGCCTGTCGGTTCTAAGGTGGAGTCCATGAGGATTTCATATACGGGCAAGGAGGAGAGGCCCATGACGGTGGGCCCACGCGGCCACGACGGGTAGGCAGCCCACGACGGAGGCTGCTATCACTGTCGCAACTGGTTGTTTATGGTCGGTGGGGATTGCCCTTTCACGCCGCCATTATTGCCAGAATTTCTTCCGCTGCGGCCCTTTCCAGATTGCTTGCTCCGGCGGTTGTTACGGGAGGAAGTGGACTGTTGCGGGTCCTCTAGTCGACGGTTCTGGTTGCCAGACCAGGAGGCCCTGCCATCAGCTGAGGGCCCGACGGTGGTGGTGAGGGCGGCGTCAGTAATGTTGGCTCAAGTGGTGCTGCGCTTGATTTTCTAGGTTTCCTCAAGGATGAGCTTCGAACATGCCTCATAAAATGGAGGTAAGGGCATGTATTGCTGAAGGATGGTGGAAATGCCGTCATAGGATTCGTTCAAACCTACAATAAGTTGCATGATCGATCACTGATTAGTGACTGGTGCACAGATGTTAGAGAGTTAGTCGGCAAGCATCTTGAGTTCTTGACAATAGGCAGACACGTTTGGGAAATCATCTTTTAAAGTATAACGCTCATTGAGTTTTGTTGTTGTGGAAAATACTGTCCAAACGTTCTCATGTTTGGTGGGCAGTAGCATCGGTTTCAATTATGGTGTGCAACAGATCATTAGATATTGTGCCGTATATCCACTGGAGGACAACTGCGTCCAAACGAGACCAGAGTGCATCATTAGAAGTCGAAGCCAATGGTATGTCTGTGGACTTCTGCGTGGAAGGGATGATGTGTTCGATAACTTCGTAAACACGATAATGGATCTTAAAAAGCTCCGCCCACGAGGAGTATTGACCCTTTTCCAGCTCAAGAGTCACAGGGATGAAGTTTTTAATGTTGTTTACGGCAAGTGCCGGATGAAATTTGGTTTTGTCAGCCATGGAAGAGGAAATTTAGAAGGAAGAGAGAGGGAGAATGGTCGGACAAACTAGGGTTTCGTCGTGGGCAAAAGAGGGGGGAAGCCGAGAGAGGTCGGCGACTAGGGTTCCGACGTGGGCTAGGTGCCGACGTGGAAAAAAAGGTGGCGGCCGAGAAGGTGTATCAACAGCTAGGGTAGGGTTTGTAGTTTTAGGCTACTGATACCATAAATAAATATGTTCTTTGGTTTTATTGATGAATGATTACAATATATCTAAGGTTACAAGAATATTTACTTTGATACAAACTAGATAACTAATTAATCTAATTATAAAAGAATTATAAGTCTATCTAAAATAAGAGATATATCATTAATGAAAGAATATTGAAAATATTCTATTACTAATGTTATCAAGTTCCCATGAGATACTATTGATTCTGTTCCAAAATAGGTGACCTTGTTGATATTTCAAATCCGTTAATTTTTTGTTCAATATGTTCTCTAATCTTTTGTTCATGTGTTTTCTCTTACCAATTTTTTAAAGCTCTCAAATTTGTAGTCAATACTTTATATTAGAAAAATATAATTACAATAGCTCAGTTGATTGACTAATTAAACTTCCACTTGTTAGTGTGAATTTGCTTTTCCACATTGTGATCCTTTTTCCCTCTACTTATACGTAGCAAAAAAAACTAAAAAAACTTTATACCACGCGTTTTGAAATCAGTAAAGCTATTCTGATCGTTTACGAAGGATAGATAAAGCAACATAGTGTATGGAGGGTAAATTTTTATCCACACCAGATGTTTATACCAAATCAATAAATGCATGACATGTGTTTGAATATATACAATCATCACTTGACCATATTATATATTCACTTCATTACATCACTTAACCATGATAATCAATCAATCAATCAATCAATCAATATCAATCAATATATATAATAAAGCTAGAAATAACTAATTATATGTGACATCTCTCTATAGCCACCAAATGCATTAATTTTTACCTTCTTTTTTGACATTTTCTCCATCATTTTTATCATTAACTATATTTAAAAGCCCATATAAAATAAAATAAAAAGAATTGTAGTAATAAATTAGGAAGATGAAGAGTAAATACCATGAGCATTACCTTCGAAATGAATACTAACTTGTAAATGCAATAAGCTTATGTATTAAATGTTTAATTAATGACCTTATTTTTAATATAAAATTAATAATGATCAACATTCACAATGTTAATAGCAAAATACGTTAAACATGATATAATATAACCATAACGAAATTACTTTCCCAGTTTAACTTTTCATATTCCTTTTTTATGAAGGAATACTAAACGACGTGATGAGGTCTCTTCCTCTATTTTGAGTATTAACTCCCATTATTTGCTCCCTCACTTGTAACTTATATCTCATTTAAATTCATTAAACCTCTTTAATTATCAAGTACTACATTTAAATATGAAGATAAAGAACAAGTGTAGACAACTCATGTTGATTAGGAACGACTCTTATTTTCTTATGTTTTTCTTCCTACACAGATTTTAAATTTTAATGTCATTATACTATGTTCATCCTTTTCAACTTTTGCTTATTTTCAGACATCAAAATTTTCCAGGCTAATGACTATGAAGATTGCAGATTTTTGAGATGAGAAGGTAAGCAAAGAATTCTTTTCTATGAAAATACTAATTATTTTTATTTATCTATCTGTAAGCTTTTTCTGGTGAGACTATTCAACTCTTTGTCTCTTCACCTTATGATATTCTAATATTTCGGTTGCTATTTTAGATTTGGTATACTATAACTCCCGTTTGTTTATAGAATTTCACTCTTTTTTAAAAAAAAGTAATTCAAAACAATGTTTGGTATACAATATTAGATTCTGTTGAGAAGACTACACTAAGTAAAAGTTAGTTAAGGATCTTCTTCCTCCTCTTCTTCATCTTCCTCATTCTTTACTTCTTTCTTGTTGTGTATATCCTGTGTATATCTTGTGTATCTTAATCCCTGAAAATGAATGATTCTGTTAAATATACACAATATATTGTGTGTATATTGTGTATATTCTCGGCTGTGCTCTCGGTTTGTACCATGTGATTTATGGTAAATATTTAGTATCCTAGTTTAGGTAATGTTGTAATATAATTAGTATTGTACACTTACCATAATAATTGTATTATCATAAATGTATAGTTAGTATCCAAGTGAATAAGGTTTTAGGAATAGAATAGGAATAAGATTCTCCTTTTATGGAATATGAACTTGTATATATAGTCTTTCAATTAATAAAAATAATCAAGGGATTATTTCTTTCTTGGTATCAAGAGTCTAGGTTAATTTTCTCTCCCAAATTCTCCATTTTTTTCATCGAAATCCCTAGCAAAATCTGAGACCTTGCTCTCGGGTTTCGTGCCGACGAAAACCCCCTTCTTCCAAAAAAATTCTCCCTAATCCCTTAATCACATTTTGTTCTATCAATATGTCTACATCCTAGAACATGTTTCATCTTGCCCTTACAGTTTCTAACATCAAGAATAACATCCCTCTTGTTCTTGAAATAGAAAACGTCCAATATGCGACGTGGGCCGAACTGTTCAAAATTCACGCACGATCGCATCAAGTCATCCATCACATAATCCCCGCGGCTCCTGAGGATACGGAGGTGCCAAAACGCGAGGATGATCCTAAGTTGTGGATGACTATTGATGCTACCGTCCTTCAGTGGATATATTCCACCATATCTACCGACATTTTGCAAATAATTATTGAGCCTGACGCTACAACACATGCGACTTGGGATAGACTGCGTGATATATTCCAAAATACTTAAAATTCTAGAGTCGTTACCCTTGAGCAGGATTTCTCCCACGTCAATATGGAAGATTTCCCTAATGTTTCGGCTTATTGCAAAAGATTAAAGGAATTGGTAGACCAACTTCGCAACATTGGCGCTCCGGTTTCGAACGATCGTTTGGTCCTCCAAATGGTTTCTGGCCTCTTCGAGACCTATAATGGTGTTGGAACGCTTCTTCGACAAAGCAATCCGCTTCCGCAATTTTATTAGGCTCGTTCTATGCTTGCAATAGAAGAAGCAGGCATGGCAAAACGATCGATTACCGGTACTAGTCCCGTAGTCATGATGACCGAGTCCACGGTGTATCCTACCGGTTCCAACAACTCGGGCCGAAACCACAACAACGGTGACGGCAAAAAGGGTAGAAATAAGAAAAATAATGGCAAGAATCGCGACGTCAACAACGGCGGTAGCCGACAAAATGGTGGTGGCGGTGGGGGTCCTCACGGTGGTCAGCAACATCAATAGCAGTTTTGGGGCCCACAGTGGGCCCCTATGCAGTGGTAGTGGGCCCTATAACAGCATTTTGGGCCCAGCCAGTGTGCCTCCCAATGACAGTTTCAGCCCAATAACTTTTAGCCCAACTAGCAGTGCATGCCCCAGCAGCAGTCCAGGCCCAATTCGGCCTGGTCCAGTTATAGTCAGCAGTCTAGGCCGAGACCGCAAACAGAGGTGCTTGGGCCTCGGCCCCCGCAAGCCCATCATGCAGCGGCACCCATGCCTACCGACATCGAAGCCGCAATGCACACGTTTGGTTTAAATCCATCATACCTAAATTGGTATATGGACACAGGGGCCACTACCCACATGACATCCGATTCATGTACGCTCTCGTCTTATTCCAATTTGAGCAACCCCCGCGGTATAATTGTTGGTAATGGTAATTCTATTCTAATTCGTGGTTATGGTCATAAAATGTTATCTCCCCCTCATCCTTCTCTTATCTTGAAAAACACCGAACACGCCCCCAAATTGGTTAAAAACTTAGTCTATGTCCGTAAATTCACTACTGACAATTCTGTTTCTATTGAGTTTGATCCATTTGGTCTCTCTGTGAAGGATTTGAAGATGGGGAGTCCTCTCATGAGGTGTGATAGTAGGGGAGATCTTTATCCTATCACACCCAGTTTCGGTCTATCGAGTCAAGCCCTGCCATCAGCTTTTGCAGCCATTTCTCATTCCTTATGGCATGCTTGTCTTGGTCATCCGGGGTCCTCTATTTTGTCATATTTAGATAGAAATAGTTTTATTCCATTTGATATTATTCATAGCGAGTTATGGACGTCTCTTGTTCTTAGTTCTGTGGGTCATCGGTATTATGTTCTCTTTTTGGATGATTATTCTAAGTTTTTATGGACGTTTCCGATAGCGAAAAAATCTCAAGTTTTTTGCATCTTCCTAAAATTTAGAGCATTCATCAGAACCTAATTCGACCGAGAAATAAAAAATGTTCAGTGTGATAATGGCAAAGAGTATGACAATGGGGTGTTTCGGGAATTCTATGCTAATAATGGGATAAATTTTCATTTCTCTTGTCCTCATACATCTTCACAAAATGGGAAAACCGAACGCAAAATTCGTTCCATAAATAACATTGTACGAACATTATTGATTCATGCTTCCGTACCCCCGTCTTTTTAGCATCATGCTCTCCAAATGACTAACTATCTTCTTAACATAACTCCTTCCAAAGGTTTGACATATTCTTCCCCCCTTCAAATTTTATATAATAAAAATCCTTCATATTTACATCTTCGGGTTTTTGGGTGTTTATGTTATCCGTTATTCCCGTCCACCACAATTAACAAACTTCAGGTCCGGTCTACTACGTGTGTGTTTTTGGATTTTTCGTCTAATCATCGTGGCTACAAATTCTTTGATTTATCCTCTAATAAAATCATCATTAATCGTCATGTCATTTTTTATGAATCCCACTTTTCATTTGCTAAAGTTAATACTCCGGTGCCTAGTTCGTATAATTTTTTTCCTAGTAAATGGGGTGTTTTTAAACCAACAAGACATTTTAATTTACATTTTAATGTCCCTAAATTTCCCTTACTTCGTAATCCTGTGTCTCCCTTAAATGACCCGAATTAGAAAATTGCTATGACCGATGAATTTAATGCTCTTATTGATAATGAGACGTGGGTGTTGGTACCCCATCCATCTGGTATTAATATTATTAGGTCTATGTGGATTTTTGCTCATAAGGAGAATTCAGATGGTTCATTTGCTCGACATAAGACGCGGCTTGTGGGTGATGGTAAGACTCAGCAGATTGATATTGATTGTGGTGAGACATTTAGTTCGGTGGTCAAGCCGGCTACCATTCACGGTGCTAAGCTTGGCTCTTTCGAAGGCATGGCCTATTCATCAGTTAGATGTAAAGAATGCTTTCCTACATGGGGATCTCAAGAAAACAGTCTATATGCATCAGCCTTTGGGATTCAGGGATCCCAAACATCCTCATCATGTCTATTTATTGAAGAAGTCCTTATATGGGCTTAAGCAGTCTCCCAGGGACTGGTATACAAGGTTTGCTGACTATGTTTCGACTATTGGGTTCACTCATAGTAGGTCAGATAATTCCTTGTTCATCTACAGTCGTGGTTCGTCCTTGGCCTACATTATGTTATATGTGGATGATATCATTTTGACTGCCTCTTCCTATGCCTTACGCCAGTCTATCATGACCATGCTCAGCTCTGAGTTTGCTATGAAAGACTTAGGGCCCTTGAGTTACTTTTTGGGGATTGTTGTCACTCGTCATTCCGATAGATTATTCTTGTTTCAACGGAAGTATGCAGCTGAGATCATCGAGAGGGCTGGGATGTCAACCTGTATGTCCACTTCCACTCTAGTTGATACGAAGCCCAAGCTTAGTGCCGCAACCGACATACCCTACGAGGGCCCGACTCACTATCGCAGTCTTGCAGGGGCCCTTTAGTATCTTACCTTTACGAGATCGGATATTACATATGTTGTCCAGCAGGTGTGTTTGTTCATGTATGATCCCAGAATTGAGCACATGAATGCACTCAAACGCATCATTCGGTATATTCAGGGTACACTTGACTATGGTTTGCATCTATATCCTTCCTCGACATCCACACTTGTCTCGTATACGGATGTTGATTGGGGTGGCCGTCTCGACACCAGACGATCTACGTCTGGATATTGTATGTTCCTTGGCAACAACTTAGTATCCTGGTCGGCGAAGCGTCAATAAACTCTATCCTGCTCAAGTGCCGAAGCTGAATATCAAGGGGTAGCTAATGTGGTCTCGGAATTATGTTGGTTACGTAATTTACTTTTGGAGCTTCATTGTCCCATTCAGAAGGCAACCTTAGTTTATTGCTATAATATTAGTGCTAACTACCTTTCTGGTAATCCGGTTCAGCGCCAACGCACTAAGCATATCGAGATAAACATTCACTTTGTCTGCGAAAAGGTTGCTCGGGGTCAAATACGCGTCTGTCATGTCCCATCAAGATATCAAATTGTAGACATCTTTACAAAGGGTTTTCCCTCGATCCTTTTTGAAGATTTTAGGATCAGTCTCAGCGTTCGAAGAGCACCCGCTATGACTGCAGGGATGTGTTAAATATACACAATATACACACAATATACACGTGTATATTGTGTATATTCTCGGCCATGCTCTCGGTTTGTACCATGTGATTTATGGTAAATATTTAGTATCCTAGTTTAGGTAATGTTGTAATTTAATTAGCATTGTACACTTACCATAATAATTATATTACCATAAATGTATAGTTAGTATCCAAGTAGAATAAGGTTTTAGGAATAGAATAGGAATATGATTCTCCTATTATGGAAATATGTAACTTGTATATATAGTCTTTCAATTAATGAAAATAATCAAGGGTTTATTTCTTTCATATTCAACATGGTATCAGACCGATGATCAAAACTGGATCTATTTTTGGTTTCCGCAACTATATCCGACTCATATCTACCAATCCTGTACAACCTCTTCTATCTTTGGAAGAACTGGTTAGTAGTTTTTCATTTTCTGAAATCTAGTTTCATCTTTGAACTTTGTTCTGTTTCTATGTTCTTATTCTATATCTTGTATCTCTTCTTAAATTTGAGCAACAATTCATTGCTTAAGAAAATCTACTTCTTGTGACATATAACCAGAAAGTATACATCTGAAAAATATGTACACACCAAGAAAAGTGTTGTGTAAGAACCTGTGTTAATCTGTCTATATACAGAACTGTCAAATTGTTTAGTGTATATCTTCAAGTATATGATTCTCTTCTTGAACAATTCTTATCATCTGCCTGATTAAATGAGAATGGATACTGAGAATAATACAACAAAGAACAACAACACACCTAGAGATTCAACTGAGATGATGAATTCTGGAGTCACAACATCTATGGACCACAACCATCCACTATTTCTTCAAGCATCTGATATGAGTGGTGTGTCTCTATCTTATTTCAGTTACTGGGATCTGAGAACTATGCATTATGGAGTAAATCAATAAGAATTGCATTGCTTGGGAGAAACAAAATAGGCTTTGTTAATGGAAAATGTAAAAAGGAACTCTATGGAGAAGAGTTGTGGGATCAGTAGGATAGAGTAAATGTTGTGGTTCAAGCATGACTAATGAACTCAGTTTCTAGTGGTTTACTAAGTGGTGTATTATATGCCGAAACAACTTATGAAGTGTGGGAATACTTAAGGGAGAGATTTGATAAAGTAGGTGGATCAAAAACCTATGATCTTTATAGGGAAATAACTACTCTAACACAGGAAAATTCTAGTGCGTCCGAGTACTTTTCTAAACTGAAAACTCTTTGGGTTGAATTCTAATCTTTAGTCCCTCCACCTAGCTGTGGATGTCCTAAGTCTAAGGACTTTGTGGAGTATCTGCAAATACAAAAATTGTATCAGTTCTTGATGGAATTAAATGAGAATTACATGCAAGTAAGAAGTTAAATTCTGTTGATGTCTCATCTACATACTGTAAACAAAGCATAGTTTATGATCACAAGTGATGAGAATCAAAAGTCCATAACTACCAAGTCTGCAGGGGTGCTAGGGGTTGGTCCCAGTGAATTCAATCATAATGTGAGTCATGACCCTATTGCTATGTACTCTAGAGCTGAATCAGGTACACAAAAGTTAAGAAAAAACACTAATCTGTTTTGTGATGTGTGTAAAATGAGAGGACATACCAAGGAGTTCTGTTATAGGGTAGTTGGATACCCTCCTGGTTTTAGTCAAAAAGGAAGGAGTATTCTGCTCACAATGCATATACACCAGATGATGAAGGTGTAACTGAGAAAATATACAAAACCAGTGAAATGAATGATAAAACTACTGTTTTAACTAAGTTTAATTGGAAAGTTGGAGGAGTCCCTATATTCTCTAAAGACCAATATGAACATATTGTGAAACTACTGAATCACAACATGGTACAAACAGAAACTACTTAGAATCAAGGATCACAAGCCATACAATCATCTTCAAATGCTACAGGTATGATGCCTAATCACAAAGTCTTACGTGTAGCTAATTTAGTTAAATAGTGGATAATAGATACTGGTGCTACTAATTACATGGTATCTGATATAATATGATAAATGAAGCAACTAGAGTAGAAAACACTTATAACTCTAAAAGGGTACATCTACCAAATGGAGAAGTAGTTAAAGTAACACATACTGGATCAAGTAACATCTCAGAAAGAAGCACACTGAAATGTTTTTTTTACCATAGTTTAAGTTTAACTTAATGTATGTGTCTCAACTAATCAAAGAATTGAAGTGTGCAATAACCTTCTACCCTGATTTTTGTCTCTTTCAGGATCTTTACTGTGGGAGGGTGAATGAGATTGGTAGATTACAAAATGGGTTATACATATTAGTATATCAGCCATCATCAAAACTCATAAATGTCTAAGTGAAGTTAGGCCTAAGTGTGAGAAAAGCTACAGAACATGAGGTAATTGCCGAGGAAGAAATAGAGGTGTGACACAAAAGATTTGGTCACACATCTAGCAATGATCTAGGTAAATTGATTAGAGCAAAACCTGAAACTATAGCTAGAACTATAAAGAATTGTAATGTGTGTCCATGTGCTAAACAATGTAGACTGCCTTTTACTCTTAGTAATAGCACAAGTAATTTAGAGTTTGATCTTGTCCATATGGATGTGTGGGGTCCTTACAAAGTATCAACTCATAGTGGAAAAAAGTATTTTCTCACAATAGTAGATGACTATACAAGAATGACTTGGTTATACTTACTTAAACTAAAATCAGATGTGTGTGTTGTTTTGCAATAATTTTTAGTTTTTGTACAAAACTGGTTCAACAGATCTGTAAAAATAAACATGACTGATAATGGAACTGAATTTGTAAATGAGGTATGTACTAATATATTTCTCAAACTAGGAATTATACATCAGAAATCTTATTCCTATACAGCACAATAAAATGGTGTGGCAGAAAGAAAACACAGACATATACTGGAGATAACTAGAGCTATAAGATTTCAAGCCAACATTCCACTAAAATTCTGTGGGCTGTGTGTTTAGGTTGTTGTGTACTTTATAAATAGACTTCCATCTTCTATTACTGGCATGACCCCCTATGAGAAATTTTATAAGTAAAAACCTTCTATCAGTCATCGAAGGCCATTAGGCTGCTTATGCTTTGCTAGTGACCTATCTATATCTGATAAGTTACAATCTAGAGTAAGATATTTTGTTTTTAATGGGATGCTCTGAAAACCAAAAAGGATATATCCTATATGACATGGAAAATAAAGTCTTCTTTGTTAATAGAGATGTTACCTTCAGGGAAACTGAGTTTTCTTTCAAAACAAATACACTAGAAAAAATAGTATTTCAGAATGATCCAAATGATAAATATTATATGACAGATGTATATATGTCTATACCTAACATTAAGTATCAGATCCCTTCACAAGAAACTACAGATGGAGGTAACTATAACAATCCATCAAAAAACACTCATAATTTTAATACAGAAGATACAACTCAACTTGAAACCAACACTATAACTCAAAACTTACCACCAAATCAGAATGAATCTAACACAATACCTATACCCTCTGTAACTCAAATTCCAAATCAGCCAACTAATATAATATTTGTTAGAAAGTCTACCAGATCAAAACAACCTCCAATTTGGCTTAAAGATTTTATCACAAAGAAACCTCACACTACAACTGTTCCATATCCCACAGATAATTATATATCCTATGACAATATCACACCAAAATACAAGGATTTCCTCACCTTATTTTCAGAAGTAGTTGAACCAAAGACCTATAATGAAGAATTTAAAGATCCCAGATGGATAGAAGCCATAAAAGCAAAAATAAAAGCTTTACAAGATAATCACACATAGGATATTGTCCCTTTACCAAAAGGAAAATCTCCAATATGATTAAATGGATTTACAAAATCAAATACAAAGACACAGGTGAGATTGAAATACTCAAAGCTAGACTTTTGTCAAATGGTACAATGAAAAAGAAGAAATAGACTATCAAGAAACCTTATCTCCAGTTGTTAAGATGGTCAATGTGAGAACCATCATAGCAATGGTAGCCTCTAGACATTGGCACATACGCCAAATGGATGTATATAATACTTTCCTACAAGGAGATCTCCATGATGAGATATATATGGAGCTACCACAAGAATTCATCAGCCAGGGGGAAAACATGTATGTAGGCTAATCAAATCCTTGTATAGACTAAAACAGGCACCAAGACAATAAAATTTTAAACTTACAGAAGCACTGGTACAAATGGAATTCAGACAATCTCAATATGATCACTCATTGTTTACTAGAACTCATTTCTGAGCTGAGACTGGTTGCAGCTAAACCTATTAATACACCTATAGACTGCAGTATGAAATTAACTACAAAAAAGTATGATGATCATGTACAGAGGCACCAAGAAATAGGAAAAGAGAGATCAACACCAGAAGATGAATTACTGCTTGACATCAACTCATATCAAAGGCTGATAGGCAAATTACTATATCTCACAATTACAAGACCAGACATAACTTATAGTGTTCAGACACTTGGTTAATTTCTACAACAACCAAAAAAGTCTCATATGAATGCTGCTCTAAGGATAGTGAGATACATAAAAAAACTAGCATGCACAAGGTATACTTATGTCTAGCAGTACACAGGAGACAGTGACTAGATACTGTGATGCAGACTGGGCTGCTTTTCCTCATACAAGGAGGTCAATTACAGGATACATTGTGAAGTTGATAATTCTCTTATATCATGGAAATCAAAGAAACAAACTACAATCTCCAGGAGCTCAGCTGAATCTGAATACAGAAGCCTAGCAGGAACAATTGCTGAACTAATCTGGATACTTGGCTTACTAAAAGAAATTGGTATTAATATCAATATACAAGTAACAGTATATACATACAACAAATCAACAATACAAATTGCTGCAAATCCTGTCTTTCATGAAAGGGCTAAACATATGAAAATTGATCTACACTTCATAAGGAAAAAAATCCAGAAAGGAATAGTACAAACAGAATATATAAACATTATAAATCAACCTGCAGATTTACTCACTAAAGGGCTAACCAGAATTCAGCATCAACACCTATGTTTCAAGCTTGGCCTGCTGAACATTTTCTCAGCATCCAGCTTGAGGGGGCCTGTTGAGAAGACTACACTAAGTAAAAGTTAGTTAAGGGAGTTAGGAAGTTAATGAGTTAGTTAGGAGCCTAAGAAAGTTGTTAGGGAAGTTATAATATCTCTAACTAATAGTCTAACTATGAGATGTATATATAAGGCATACATATACCATTGTAATACACAATTCGAAATTAATGAGAATCAGAAGTTACAAGGCTCACTCATCTTCTTCTACTTCTTCGTTGTTGTGTATATCCTGTGTATATCTTGTGTATCTCAATCCCTGAAAATGAATGATTCAATCGATTCATTATTTAAAATTTTCTTTGAAGGTAAAGAGAAATTCAAAAAAATCAAGTAATGCTTCGGAGTAAGAGAAATCATGAGGTCATGGAGACAAGCCTCTTCTAAAGTCGGCTGAAGAAGATAACAAACGGATGAATATAGTAATCAAGTCGCTAAATCACATGAAAGAAAATCATGAAGAGATGGACTCCATTTTCTTTGTAAGATATTTTACAAGTCTTTTTAATTTGCTTTTTGCCTGTTTAGGTTTTTACTATAAGAACACAAACCATGTTGATTATTCTCCTATCCTTTGTAAGTTTGTATAGTTTCTCAAAGAATTAGTTTCCTTTGATTAATCCTGAAAGCTAATATTAGTACAAAATTATATAGAATATTATTTTCCAGAGCTATTATGTATAATATTGTTGTTTCTTAATTAGTATTTTAATATGTAGATTGTAGCCTGTCAGTTATTTTATATGAATGTTAAACATGTCATAAAACTAAATAAATCAATCAATCAATATATAATATAAAGCTAGGAATATACAATTCTATGTGATACCTCTCTATGGCCAAGGATCCTATTTATTTTTTTTCTCCTTTTTTGACTTTTTATCTCCATTTTTTCAATTATTTTATTCTAAAAAATTATTCAATAAATAGTATTAATAATATCTTCATAAATTCTACTTTAATTAGTATTAATAATATCTATAACTTTCAAGCCATTTATGTTCATAATCCCCAATTATTTAACTTTGCAATAGAAAACCCAATGTCAACCGCTTCTTGCATTAAAATTATTGTGTTTAATGTAAACTAAAAAGACAGCTTATTATATTGAATTATAGGAGACTGAAAGCTTGCACTAAAATACATCATATCCACATTCCACTCTTATATCATCATCATCCGACAGCTAATTCGGAAGGCAAAAAGATATAGACTCTCTTTTTATCAAAAGAGATTAGTAATGACAAAAATATAGTAGACTACTCAATTATATTTGGAGCAGTATTCCAATATGCATAATTTGGTGAATTTGGAGGAATGAAACGGCAGATATTTAGAGTACAAAGCTTTTAATTGCAATAAATTCATTACATATTTGATTTATATGTTATGGAGATGAAAAGTTGTAAGTTATAAAAGTAGGCTATATAATAACTTGTGGCTGATGGATTGTCACCTATTGTATCCATGGAAATCTATAAAACTCAACAATAAAGATTTTATTAGGGAAAGGAGAGAAGATAAGCATTGGAAGCAAGATGATTTCTTAACGTGTTGCTTGACAATTAGTTTAAAAATTATCATCAGACAATTAACAATTTATTTGTGGTATTGTTTATCTTCTCAATATCTTTCTACTTATATAATTCTCTTATTTTTCATGTTTCCTAGTCATCATTTTCTGTTATAGAGAAAACCGTCATTTAATCAAAGTAATTACGTGACTCACTATTACTGGTTTAAAAAAAATAGTAAAGTATGTATAATAACGATGAAGCTACTTGGATATAATATTTTATGTTGTAATTATATTTAGTTGTATCAAATACGATTATTTCAATAATTGAATAGGCTATATTGGCACACTTGATTATGGATAAGAAAGCACTAAGGCAACTACGTGATGAATTTGGCAGAGAGATTAAGAAATATAATGAAGGAGACACATTAACCACGACAATACTACCTACAAGCATATGTTAAAAAAAGGGTTGCATCCTCCGCACTATTACTATTTCTATTTCCTTGCCTTGCCTTGGAGTCTTGGAGAATTGTTAAATTATGATTATTGTCCTAAACAAGTGACTTGACATCTCTTCTTGCCAAAAAACTTAATTTAAATTTTTTTTTGCCTTTTCTTTGATAATAAAATATTAAAAAATTTAAATATTTGGTTCTTCATCTTCTTAATTATATACGTGACTATAAATAAAAAATACTTCTAAATGTATATTTATATATAATTTTGAATATCTTTTGGCCAAGGATTACATTTATCGTTTTTCTCCTATTTTTTAACTATTTTCTTCCATTTTTACTTTTTTTTCCCCTTTCATTTTGTTCATTCAACATATTTAAAGAACTCAAATACTCTCTAATTACCTGCTTAGAAACCCAAAAGTCTATAATTCACGAAAGAAGGCGTTTCAACATTTTAAACGGTGTATGAGATCTAATAATTTATTTGTCCATTAATTTAAAGTATTTTCTTGCCCATTGCTCTCACGAATTACTCCTTCAAATATAATGTACATCCACTCTAAATCAATTCAATAATAAAAAGCAATAAAAGCTTCACAAAAAGAAATATTGTATAAGATCATAACCAAACGGATGAATCATCAAATCGTTCATGTAGAAGAATATCACGTAGAGATTGATTTAACTTTCTTTCTACTTCACTTTGTGATTTTGTACAATTTCTCAAAGCAGTAATTTCCTTTGATGAATCCTCAAAACTGACATTAGTACAAAACTATATATGTTCAAAAATTTTATTTTCTAAAGTTTTTATGTACAATATTTCCGTTTATGAATTAGTATAATATGTACCCCATCAATTTATTTTATATGAACATATTAAATGGGCCATAAAACTTTAAAAATATTTTTAAAATTTGTGATCTTAAACATGCTATCAATTTTTTTGTTGGTTTAAGATCATGTCATTAAGAGTAAAATGAAAAATAAGATAAATATATTTTCTTTTATAAACTTATATATTATATACATATATGTACTTATATTTTTTAAACTTTATAAGCTTATATATTTCAGATATACAAAGGAAATAATTATGTTTTTATACACATGATATACACAGAGAGCTCCAACTTTTTAAAATGAAATCTTTTTCTTTCTTTAAAGAATAAGCAGAGTTGTTTAAACAATGCAGAAAACATATTCAAAAGACCAAAAACTCTTACGCAAATCAAATTTTCAAAAAATTGTAAAAACTAAGTATTAATAATAAAATGAATCAAAACTCAAAATCTTATATATTTTGGATTTTAACACTAAAAAGAATCTAATTTTTTTTCACTCTAATATTTAAAAGTTTGTTTTGTAAATTTAAACAGATATCTTATAACCACGCGAAACACGGACAAATTCACTAATTATAAATATTATTAATTTAATATAAACATCGAATATAAGTCAGTTTTTATCGTGTATGGACTATGGAGTGTGAGAAAAGAAAAAGATGATTTGGACAAAAAAGGGAAAGATAATAAAACGAAGCAAGAAATAATACTGGCCGATGTCCAGCTATTGTACAATCATTCTCCTATCATAATATAGAAAAAAAAGGCAAAAAATTATTAACATCCCAAGCTTTTTAGTAGTTCATTATCTCATGTTCGTATTTTACAAAGATGAAATCATTGTACTTCTCTATCATGGGGAGACATACTCCCACATCCGCCGCTTTAAGTAATCATAATCTTATTCTTCTTCATGAACAAGAGACCCCCAATCATGAGTCAAAGCAATGATACAAAGCCTACTTTTTTTTCCTTCTTTTCTTTCCTTGTTTTTTTTTTCCTTTTTAAAGATAAATATTGTTGAAAAGTAGAAACTAATTAATTAATTTGAACTCTAAAGTGAGATTGTCTTTTAGTGAAAGAGGAGAATATAACAAAGTGATCCCTAGTGTTTGGATTTGTACTAATTTAGTCCTCAGAGTCATTCATTTTTATGATGTCCTTACGTTGGATATTTATATGGAAAAATCACACCATATATATATATATATATATATATATATTTTACTTTTGTAGCAGATTTGCACCTCTACGCGACCCCCTTTCGTTAAGCTTAAATTTAGGAAACTAATTGACTGGTGTGTGTTTTTGGGCTTAAGCAGGAGAGTGCTAATCAGTTTTCATACCATTTTCAGTTTCAAATCTTTGTCTCCGCAATCACCTCTCTCCTTCGCATCCTCCACGATTTCGTCTTCCTTTGTTCCTGGTTTATCTACATTTTCAAATTAGGAAAGTTCACATTTGAACCCTTTCCCAGTTTCTTATTGGTTTGGGTTCCATTTTGGTTCACAAAAAAGAGCAAAAGAGGCGCACTTTCTTCTCCTCCTCGTAAAATCTTTGGATGTAGCTGCAACAAACAAGCCCTGGTCTGATCGGAACCAAGTTTTGAGTTGCATGCATTCACTCAAACTCCAGTTCGGAAAGTCGGAAGGGGTAAACAATCCAATGTGGGTGAGAAATCTCTCCCATCACCCCAACATAGATATGATAGACCAAATTTCACTCCGATCATATTTATATTTAAATCGCTTGCCTACATCAATTGGCGGTAACAGAACGATAATAACCAAAACGACTCAAAACGAAAATTGGAACTAAGATGCAACATTATTTTTTCTAGAACTAGTATGCAACTCATTAAGCGAGATATATAACTATAATTGTCGCACCCCAAAATTGGGGTAGGACGTGATTGACACCCAACTCTAACTGATTGTGAAGCGAACTCCATTGTCTGGCTATAAGGTAACTTGTTTATAAAGAATGAATCTTGAATTTAATTCAATCCCAAAAGTTAGCTCAAAGAGAGGAGTATTGACCAAGCCATAAGGAGACCAATGGCCAGTTATCTCACCGACATGTGAGAATTACACGCCCAGGGCTGGACATCTGGAGCGTGGACAATATAAGAGGGGGTCCAACATCGGAAACAATGAATTGGGACGGGTCTGACTCTGATACTAGGTAAATAATGAATCTTGTGTCTAACTTAACCTCAAAATCCAGCTCAAAGGGATGAGGATTAGTGGGAGAACTCAACAATTTGAACTATCTAATTTAACTAGAAAGGCATGTAATAATAACACCGAGTCATTCAAGTCTATAAAATATTAATGAATAATGAAACTAAAATCCACAAATACCAACTATGATAAGTTATGAGTCTTTGATGATACATAATACACAATTGTTTCGGGGCATTCTTTAGATTTTTGAAAAGTAAAAAAAAAATAAAGAACGACTTCCCACCAAAAGTATATGTCGAAAATGAGTTGAGTTGAGGCCTAAATCTAGCTGATTGTGCCTGAAACATAGTTGGGTGGATCTGTATCAAAGAAAATTGAAGCAGGCACTTACAACTAAGTATCATTGTAGGATAACTTGTAAGCCTCATAAACTACCTCCTAGAAAGCGGAGCAAGATTTCATGAGGCAAAACATAATAAGCATTAGAGCAACATAATAGGCAATACACATGTCACAATTAAACCCATAATTCATTAGAAGTCTGAAAATAACATAATTAAGCTGGAACTATGATTGTAAAATGATAACTGAAAACTGTGTTATTTTAAGAAACATAATTTTTCTGAAAAGAGTTACACATAATGAACCTGCATATGTGAAATATGGCAATACACACGTGTGAATGTCGGGCTATCTCTCCGTCAAATAATAGCTCTTACGAATGCGGGTTAGCTAAATTTAGCTTTTATGACAATAACGCAAGGGACATCGGCTAGCTCTCCTGTCTGAGTCTTGATGTAATCACAACTAGTGCAAGCAGCTGCACATAACAGATAGTGATACTTGTTAGCATAAATAAATTTCTAAAAACAGAGCCAAGTAACATATCACATAAGACACATATGTTACATGTATTTTTGTTGTTTTCTTGTCTCAAGTCTATATCAAGTAAAAATATGGTGAACTAAGCATTTGCTTTCTCTAATAAGCACTTACTCAAAGTATTGTTTTATACATTTTATCAAACACATAAGGGCATAGATTTTACTAAAAATTTCCTTTCAGTAAGTAAGCCTCGACTTACCTCGAGTTATAAGCTCAACTCAACTTTCGTATCCTTCAAGATAATCCAAATCACGATTCACCTGATAATCGGGTTTGATATAAGTCATGAATACATAATCAATGATTCCAACTTGATTTCTTAACCTGGAAACATTTGATTTACCTCCTAGGGTTCATTTACCTCCTCGGAGAACCCTAGGTTCTTGCTTCTTGAATTCTTGAAGCTGGATGAAAATTTATAAATTCTTATGTTAATCATTGTCTATTGTCTATTTTAGTGTTAATTGATTGAAATTAATTGTAGTATGATCACATTTTCAACTTGGGTAGATTGGTAAAATTCTAGGTCGTTTCTTCCTTCAAAAGCTCTCTAATTAATATGCTGTAGAATTTATGTGTTTCTGAATCCTCGAAGTGCCTTTTATATTCTTCTAAATTATGAGCCCAGAGATAGTCTGTGCTCGCAAATGCATCACACTAGGCAAACTCGAAATTTCTCCTAAATGCTATGTGACGCACGACCATAGCGCCGTAACATTGGAATTATTCTTTTTAATCATACACGATGATCATGCGACACATGACTTCTATTCAGGAATTGGGACGTTTTATTTTATTCGATTGAATATTTTAAGTGTAACTTAAGTAATTCACTTTGTGGGATTTTGAACATAAATAATTACAAAAAAAGTTATCATACTATCTTTTGCATAGGAATTTTCTGCGTAATAGGGGTTAATATAAACCCTAACACTTGGCCATTTTAAAGTCAGTCTTCACCTCCATTTTCACTCTTTCAACATACTTTAACCCCTTGAAAATCATGTCTTCCGAAACGTCAAACTTTGCTATAGAACCCGATGTTTGTGAATGCGGTTATTATTGTAAGCAAAGAACATCAAGGACCCAAGATAATTCGGGTCGTCATTTTTGGCGCTGTAAAGTGCCCGAAGTAAGTGTTTTTACAAGTTTTTAGGGTTTAAATTTTTTTCACATTATCTACATATTTTACTTTCAAAAACTATTTTTTTGTAATGTTTATAGGATATGAATGGTTTCAAACATTTTCGATGGGAAGATGACATTCCCGTGGATAAAACGGTGGCATTGAAGTTTAAAACCCTCCTGTTGATAGAGATACCATGAAGTTTGACTTTCAATTTAGACTTATGGAATCTCAAGAAAAAATTGACCTTCTGGAGGACTTGCTAAAAGAATCCGAAGAAAAACAAAGGATTTTCAAGCATAACCTTAGAGACACTCAACACGAGAAAAATGCTTTGAAAGAAAACTGAAATTTTGGAAGATTATTTGTGCTATCTTGTTGTTGTTTATTATTTCTATGTATTTTATTTATAAAGTTTATTATTTCTATGTATTTTTTTTATAAAGTTTATTATTTCTATGTATTTTATTTTTTATGTATTTTGTTTTACTAGTTGCACGTTTTCATGTATTATGTAATCGACACTCTTCATGTTCTAATTTATTTGTATTTTCTTTAAAATTGTGAATTGTTGAACTTTTATGTATTATTAACTCTAAGAAGCTTATATAAATTAATAATAGACTATAACAATCAAAGAAAAATAAAACATACTAATTTCCTTCAAATTGATGACTTCATCATAAATTTAAAATACAAATTAAATCACGAGTCCGGAACTTAAATGACCCAAAAACTAGCAAGTGAACCAAAATAACTCCTAATCATCATCCGAATATATGTCATCATTATTGTCATCAGAACAATATTTTGGGTTTCTTAACACATATCTTCTTTTTGTAGATTTTAGTTCTCTACCCGTTGATGATGCTTGTTAGCATGTAAAATCTACAACATTTTGCTAGCATTCTGTTGTTTTCTTTTCTAATCCTCTGTACGGCAACATCGCAAGAATGTGGATCAGTTCGAGGCATAGTCATTGAGAACCTTGTTGGGATTTGAGCGTTGAAATTTTCCAAGTCAAGAACACGACATTTTGATTTGGCATGCTGATATGCCCATTCTCAGCATAACCCACAATAATATTCTCGTGGATTTGAATATTTTACATTGAAAAAATCATCATTACGCTCTATAAGAAGGTGGGATTTCAAATCGTCTATCTAGAATTCATTGTTATCAAGATAACTCGATTCACCGGAATAGCTGCTATGATTTGAGATATCACCACCACTGCTATTCGAATCATTTGGAAGAAGTACCTACCAATCCACATTTCTACTACTTGATATTGAATATGTTGTAGTTTAATAACAAATGAAAGGCTATTTATATAGTTGCAAACCCCCAAGTACCCTTGGGGTCATCATTATGATCCTACCTACTTACTTTATTATAAAAAATATTAACAGAATCACGTGGATTCATCTTCATCGGACATCTCACAGTCCGAATCCCACTTGAATCTGAATCTGTCGTAACCATGTTGACCATATTCTACCCTGTGGAAACGTATTTTCGTCCGATTGTTCTTTTCGTGGAAACAATTAAGAGTAAAATTGAACTCTTGAGGTGTACCACAAGACATTGATGTAGCACGACTTTTTGGACGTTTGAGTCCGAGTGCCCTCAAGTTTTTTAAAGGAATATGTTCCTTGATTTTATTAATGAATGGTTTACAATATATATAAGGTTACAAAAATATTTACTTTGATACAAACTAGGCAACTAATTATCCTAATTACAAAAGGATTATAATTCTACCTAAAATAGAAGATATACAATTAATACGATTAATGAAAAAAATATTGGGAAATATTCTATTACACTCCCACAGTCAAAGCGGGAGGTTCTCGAACACTGAGACTGACTCAAAAATCATCGAATAGCATGCACAGAGTCTTTTGGTGAAGATGTCAGCAATCTGATATCTGGAAGGAACATGGAAGACACGAACTTGATCACGAACCACTTTTTCGCTAACGAAATGAATGTGCATCTCAATGTGTTTAGTGCGTTGATATTGGACGGGATTGCCGGAAAGATATATCGCACTAATATTAATATAGTAGACTAGTTTTGCCTTTCAAATCGGGCAATGAATCTTAAGCAGAAGGTTACGGATCCAACAAGACTCAGAGACGACCTTGGAAATACCTCTGTATTCTGCTTCTGCACTGGATCGGGATAGTGTAGATTGCCTTTTGGAAGACCAAGACAGTAGGTTATCTCCGAGGACAATACAATAACCAGACGTGGAGCGTTGGGTGTCAGGACATCCACCCCAGTCAGTATCAGAATAAGCAGTGAGACCATTGAGCGAAGACTTGTATAGATGTATCCAAAGTGAAGTGTACCTTGGACGTGTCGTAAAATATATTTGAGGGCATGCATGTGTGCTTCCATCGGACTGTGAATGTGCAAGCTGATTTGTTGCACGACATAAGATATGTCTGGTCTTGTGAATGTGAGGTACTGCAGGGCCCCATCCAGGCTACGATAGTGAATCGGGTCTGAATATAAAGGGCCAAAATCAGCGCTGAGCTTGGAATTGGTGTCTATAGGCGTGTGGGATGGTTTGCAAGATGTCATGCCTGCACAATCAAGGATCTCTTCGGCGTACTTCTTCTGATATAGAAATAGGCCACTAGAATTTCAAGTGACAGAGATGCCCAAGAAATAACTCAGGGGCCCTAGATCTTTCATAACAAACTTAGAGGAAAAGAGAGACATAATGGACCGACGGAGAGCATAAGATGATGTGGTGAGGATGATTCCATCAACATATAATAATAGGTAAGCCATGTATGTACCCTTGTTGTAGATGAACAAGGAATTATCAGATCTGAAATGTGAAAAACCGATAGAGGAGACATAATCGGCGAACCGCTGGTACTATGCTCGAGGAGCCTATTTAAGTCGATAGAACGATTTCTGCAACAAACACACATAATATGAATGAATAGAATTCCTGAAACCCATAGGCTGATGCATATATACCGTTTTATGAAGATCCCTATGTAAGAAGACATTCTTAACATCAAGCTGATGAATAGGCCAAGACTTGGATATGGCAATGCTAAGGACGGTCCGGATGGTTGCAGGTTTTACGATCGGGCTGAACATTTCATCACAGTCCACTCCCACCTATTGAGACTGACCTACAAGACAATTCTTGTACCTCTCAAAAGAACTATCAGATTTCTTTTTATGTCTAAAAATCCACATAGAATGAATAATGTTAGCTTCAGGTGGACGTGGTATTAGGTCCCACGTCTTATTATCAACAAGAGCATTATATTCGCCAATCATTGCTGCTTTCCAATTAGGGTCGAATAAGGCATCCTTCGGGTTACGAGTGATAGGGCAAGGGACAACTTAAACAGAAAGGTTAAACAACCATTTAGGTTTATGAGTTCCATGCATGACATGGGTTTCCATAGTCTGAGAGTGTGTCTTGGGATGCCAGAGGGAAGGGGGTTTGCCGCGAAACTATCGGGAAGAGGAGGAAGGGCAGGGGTGACGGTAGTGGCTGGCCGAACCTCAGTTTTCCAAGAGGTGGCTGCGGAATCACCCTGATGCAGGCTGTTCCGGGCCACCGTCGGTAGAACTAGGTGGGCAGCTAGTCCCAGACTGGTCGAGGTGGTGGAGGGTGTTGCGGTCTGGAACGATGGACTATGTAAATAGTGAATTAGAATAGAGTTTAGGCCATCATCTAGGAAGTCGTAAGAATGTTGAGGTGGCGAGTGTAGAGAGGCAAAGGGAAATTGAGACTCATCAAATTGGACATGACGTGAAATAATAATTTCACGACTTGACAAGTCATAGCATGAGTAACCACGATGATTGGCAGGGCAACTCAGAAACACACACGGGGAAAACCGAGGTTGGAGTTTGTGAGTGGTCGGATGGAGAGGGTAACAAAGACATCCAAAAATACGCAAGTTTTGGTAGGAGGGGTTCCTACAAAATAGAATTTGGGTGGGCGACCGTTGAGCTAGAGACTTACTTGAGATTATGTTTAGGAGATAGGTGGCCATGAAGAGTTCGTAATGCCAGAATTTTGAGGGAATTGAGGCGTGAGAAAGTAGGGCACGAATGAGGTTGTTTATGGTTCACATTTTCCGTTCGAATTTACCATTTTGGGAGGATGTGTGAGGGTAGAAAAAAATGAAAGGTAAGAACGTTTTTGGAGAAAAACTGTTTGAATTGGTTATTATCGAATTTCCTACCATTGTCACATTAAAATATTTAATGCTCTTTTCAAATTGTGTTTTTACGAAAGCACTAAATGAGAAAAAATAGGGTAAACCTGAGATTTATTTCCAATTGGAAAAGTCCATAGAAAGTTGAAATAATCATCCAAAAACAACACATAATATCGATGGCCAGCCGTACTCAAAATAGGGGATGTCCACAAATCACTGTGTATGATATTGAAAGGCATTAAAGTACAATTTGTGGATGCAGAAAATGACATTTTGACATGTTTCCCAAAAATACAAGATTCACATATAGGAGTCCTAGAAATACGATTGCAATTACTAAAATTATTTTTCCTAAGGGAGTGTAAAACAGAGTCTCCCAGATGTCCTAATCTAGAATGCTATAAGGAAGACGAAAGAGCAACAAAGGTTGAGGGAACTGAGGCTGGATTGTTGACGGCATTTAAAATAGGGTAGAGATCTCTGGTGCTGTCACATCTCATTATTCGTCTCCCTGTCGTAAAATCCTTTACAGTGAAACTAAAATGATCGAAGTCAAGGAAAACCCCAACTGTCAATTGTGAAACATCGCACGGAGATTAGATTCTTAATGAGTTTAGGGGCATGGAGGACATTTTTTGAGATTAGTGGTGGATGTGGTGGGGATAGGGAGGAATGACCATAATCACGGATGGGAATGCCTTGTCCACTACCAACAATAATATTATAATTTAAGTTACTCAAATTGGAATAAAACGAGAGAGTACCTTGTGATGCCGTCATGTGAGATGTGGCGCCTGTGTCCATATACCATTTTTCTTCTGGAATGTTGAGTCACATTGTGCTCATAGCTGTCTCAATGGCAGTCGGTGCATAAGTCGATGGAGGGGGGCATGTGCTGTGTAAATGAATATGTTCCTTGATTTTATTGATGAATGATTTACAATATATAAGGTAACAAGAATATTTACTTTGGTACAAATTAGGTAACTAATTATCTTAATTACAAATGGATTATAATTCTATCTAAAATAGGAGATATACAATTAATATAATTAATGAAAATAATATTGGGAAATATTCTATTATTTTGTTCTAGCATTAAACCTCCCTAACACGCCAATTCCACTCAGCTCTCATTGTATTATTGTATTCTTGATTGTATTTGTGGTTCAGGTTATTTGAATATATAAATCATCCTCATCTAGTTTCCATGTCCTACATGTTGCTTCGAATATGTTTGCTGGGATAAAACATGTAATAGAACCAATATTAGAAAATTGGTTCTAAATTGACATAATAACTCGTTTTAATGTGAATGCTAGTTGTTCGTCATTCATGTTATATACTACTACTTGATTTGACAACACTATGCTCATTTTTTACCGCTTTATATGACACACTTATATTACGTAACTTTTACATGCGCAAAATATGAGTTTTCGGAATGACATCCTTGATTTGACAACACTATGCTCGCTTTTGACCGATTTATATGACACACTTATATTGCGCAATGTTTACATGCGCAAAATATGAGTTTTCAAAATGACATACTTGATTTTACAATACTATGCTCACTTTTAACCTCTTTATATGACGCACTTATATTGCGCAACTTTTACAGTGCAACATATGAGTTTTCGGAATATATGACACACTTATATTGCACAATTTTTTCATGCAGAATAAATATGAGTTTTAGAAATGACATCCTTGATTTGAGAACACTACGCTCACTTTTGACAGCTTTATATGACACACTTATATTGCAACTTTTACATGCGCAAAATATGAGTTTTCGGAATGACATCCTAGATTTGACAACATTATGCTCGCTTTTCACCGCTTTATATGCCACACTTATATTGCGTAACTTTTACATGTTCAACATATGACACACTTATATAATGAAACTTTTATATAACTCGTTTGGTTAAGAATTTTTATATAACTCATTCAATTAAAAAAAACTCACATTTTAAAAATGACTAGAAAACTTACATTCAATAGTTGGTTAAAAAATAGACAAAAGACGAAGGTAGCTCAAGAAGGCCTCGTGATAGGATAGAAACAAACACAAACACAGACACAATTAAATCATATTTTGAAAAAGAAATATTAGGATGTTACACGGATTTATCTGATGAAAAATGTATGGTGTTCTTCGTCCCTTTGAAAATCAACCAATTTATATCAATGTTGATTTAAAAGTTGTTGGACACATAATTGAGGGTGACACACTCTACACAAAACCTGAAGGAGCTATAATTTGGGTGAAAAGCTTCAATCGGTTCAATTAAATTCGAAAAGATATGATTATGAGGTATTATATCGCTGACATAGTTTAGTTGTGCCACAAGCATTGTCTGCTACATATCAGACCTCCAAATTCAAGGATGAACCACTAGTTATCCAACACTTGATGAAAGAAATTTTAAAAATGCATAAAGCACTAGATATGTATCATGCTTTGGACGATCTTAATTTTCGAGGAGCGGATGAAGAAGATCATTGGAAACTATTAGAAAATAAAAATCTTCATCGAGACTCTTCTTATCCAGTTTATCCAATAATTCAAGAATGTATAGGTCATCTAAAATATTTACCATAAATATTAGATTGTGGAGTTCCATATTATTGTGTTAACCAAGCGAGTGCTCCTAATGATGATAGTTGGGATCTAGACTACAACGAGGATGATGGAGAAATAAATGAAGGGGAAGAAGATGAAGAAGAGAATGCAAGTAAAGAGGATGATGAAAATGAAGATGACGACGAGGTGGTTCCAGAAAGTGACAAAGATTAAATTACTTCAATAGAATTTTCCTGATGATAAAATGCCTAATTCAATATGCTTCATTAAAAAAAATACATCATTCATTAAGAAAAATCCTTAAAATTCATAATTCAAGACAATTCGAATACATCAAGAAAAATTAAAATACATTCATAAAATCATGAGGTTCTTCAATCACGAGAGTCTCTTTCACTACGAGAGGTTCTTCCACCACCAGAGGTACTTGCACCACCACGGCCCCATAGGTTACACAAATGTTTATCATGGCCAAACTCCTTACACGTCGAACACCTTTGAGAGTATGTCCTGTCCGGAACATCCATTTAATTAGGAATCCGAGTTTGTGCATTAACACGCAATTTACGAATATACTCCTTGTTAGCATTAATTGAAAATGTCTTGTTTGGCGAATAAGCTTGATCACCAAGTGGGTAGAAACGACCGACATACGCTTTAAGATAACTTTTGATGCTATATTCCGATGCCACATAATTTGATACCATTTTTCTAATTACCTCGAAACACTTGATGGCATGAGAACACGACATGTGGTATGATTGGCACTTACCACAACTACACATTCTCGTCATCTCATAAATGATATGAATATTTCCTCCCCGACCTTGGTAATAACCTGTCCTGACTTCAAACACATGTTCATCATGGTTATACTCTACCATCTTATGTAGCTCACATTTTTCCTATGACGCTCAAACATTTTTGCAGGATTTGACATCTATTTTCCACCATTTGCTAATATGGCTTTGGCCTGTCTTGTTCTAGCCACAAACCTCTTCAAAACTTACTTGTAAGTCATTATCACCATTGCAGTAATGAGAAGTCCCCGTGCATATTTTAACAAACCATTGAATAACTCTAAGCTATTTGTTGTTAGCATCCCCCATCTCCTACCTTCATCTACATGTAATGTACATTTATCAACGTCAAGTGCCTTTAACCAATCATATGTTTCCGACTTCACTGCCTTGATCATCTCCATCCCCATAAGAAACTTTTTTTGATGCTCTATTGCAGCCGCCCATATCAATTTATTTAGTGTGTTGTTTCTAAAGGCGGTTTAAAAATTTGCATTTATGTTCCTTAAATAAAAGCGATGGTAAGAAAATGGAGGCTGCCACCCCGCCAAATGAAACATATTGTTCAATATGCCGTAATGTCGATCAGATAGCATGCATATGCTCATACGATCCTTAACAACATATCACCTCAAATGTGTCAAAAATATCCCCCATGTCGCATTGATCCCGTTAGCAGCAATGGCGAAAACAAGAGGAAATATAAACCCACTGACATTCATTCTTACTGCAATTAGTAGCTTGATGTCTTATATCCCACACACATGCGTGCCGTCTATAGATATGACTAGCCGACAATGAGCAAAACCATCAATGCATGATTCGAATATCCAAAACACAAAATTAAAATTACTACCGGCTACACCAGGTTGGGTGTCGAGCTTCCACTCTACATCAGTACCATGATTGAATTTTTGTAGAGATGTCATATACCTCGGCAACTGCTAGAAAGAGCCCTCCCATGTACCATAAATCATCCCAAAAGTGCGCCTACGTCTGAGATATCCATTTCTCCTACTTATCATTTTATGATACACTCTCAACGTTTCTAATGCAATCTTTGATGGGTAACCTGGACAAGTTTGAACAAATAATATTTAACAATAATAATTTAATTGATGTCAAAATTATAATGAACTTGATCGAATAAGTTATCTTGGGATTTTGGCAATGTCAGCAAGTAACACTTGAGAAATCATATTTGTATTTAAATTAAAATGATCTGCTCGATTCTCTTTCATATCACAAGTGTGATGTGAGTGGAATTTTGTGATAGTCCACATACTATCACGAGTAACAATACCCCATAACATACATTGACAACCTTGATACTATCGTTTGCAAATCAGTCTCCACGTCTTTCGGGTTGAATCATCAACCCTAAACTCCCTCATTTCCTTGAAGCTATAAATTTTGACGGTCCTTTGCAATGCCTTTTTGGATTTGAACATCATGCCTTTTGCAAGGTGAACTTTATCATTTACAAGATTGACCAGTTCTTTCCATATTTTTTTAGAATTATATCATCTTCTCTAGTGAAGACAAAGGCATCAGCATGACCTTGAAGATTATCAAGATATGGAATCAAGTGAGAATGTCACTAAATTGGGCTTTCTGCCATCGGTTCGTGCTGGTGAATTGGGCTTCCTGTCATCGGTTCTTGTTGGTGTGTCCGACTTTGCATCATTTTTACTAACTGTTATTCCTACCTATGAGGATGAACATCAACCTCATTATCTAATGTATTTACGTCAACATCATCGAATACCTCTGCATTCATTATATCGTCGCTATCACTCGATGATGTTTTTATATGATTTGGATAATTATCACCATCTAGTAAAGGCATCTTTCTACATGAAAAATAGGTAACATATTTTAAATACCAACATCAAAATATATATGGATTATTTAATATCAAGATGATGAACCTACCGATAATGATCAATATTGTCAGGGTTTGAAGAAAGATCAATCGCACCGAAATCAACATTTGGTACCACTGACGAGTTTTGTGAATAATGTTCACTACAGAGGCAGTTCAAGTATTGTAAATATTAAACATCAAAATACTTATATTAATTAAGTAATAAAAAGTATACCTACCGATAATAATCAACTGCACTGAACTGAGAGAATTGCCCATATTATTCATATCAGGTGTATAACTCCTAAAAAGATATACAAAAATATTACTATTTCCATACGTATAATAAATATGTGCTACTACATAAAATAATAATTAAAAATTAATATTTATTAATTTTCCCTATAATTTTGATTAAATTGTTAGCTTAGAGTTTCCAGTGCCAATTGACCACTCAAAATGAGTTATATCATCTAACTTCATTCAAAAACGAAACTTGAAATGATTTTTGAATTTGATCATTTCTTAGATTCTGTTGAATATCCATAAGAACTCAAGTCCGTATAAGTGTTACTATGAGTAGGCTGGACTTGAGGGACTTCCTGACGAGTCTTGGCCAAGACTTCATTATGACTATGAGGTATCTTTTCAACATACATTTCAAGAACATTTAAGGTGACTAACCCCCTATATTCTTCCAGCGCCCTCAAAAACTCATCATCAGTAATATTCCACTCCCTATAAAGCACTAAACCTTGTGGTGCAATGGATATTGAATATCTGCCTATTACAGATAATCCATACTCACACTTACTTTTCATTCTTTTGTGTATGTCATTGAGTAATGTTTCGTAATCTAAGGTAGTTGAAAACTTAACATGGTATTGTGGTTTAACACTATAACGAACAATATTATTATCATGAATAATCTCTCCATCCCAAAATAAAGAAACCTTAACAGTGAAGGAGGAGAGGCCATTTTTATTAACTTTGGAGTTGGATATTTTTTTCAAGAACTTGAAAAAAAGATGACTTAAACTTATGAAATGGATGAGTCTTTATCTCATCCAAAATTCATATTAAATAGAAAAATGAATGGATTCTCATAGTGTCATATCAAATCAAGTACAAATGGGTAGATAAATAATTGATTGTAAAACGCAACAATTTATTGGATAATTAGACTAAAAGTGAACATTTAAAAAACGTAGGCTGCTACGATTTTATATTAACCCTTATTGCGCAGGAATTTCCTACGCAAAAGAAGTTAATTGTGTTGTTACAGTTAACTTCTTTTGCGCAGAAAATTCCTACATTATAACTTTTTTAGTGGGTATTTGTGTTTAAAATCCCACAAAGTGGGTCAATTAAGTCGGGGGCTCATTTTAAGTCTCATATCATTTCACACGTTTACTAACATGTTTTAAATACTTACTTTATTAACCCCCAAATGAATTTCAACTAGTTACAAGACATTGCGGGACCTTACAATAGTATTATTTAAGTATTTTCTTCTTTAATCTTTACTTTTACCTATATATTTGTTGCTAAGATTCCCACATATTTATAACTTGATGAGGTCAATAACAATTTTTTTTTGTGAAAAAGAAAGATTGTGTCATGATAATAATGAAATGAACTATGAGGACTAAATCCTTATGAATTGCACATGTTAAGGGTCATGTTGATAATTATTCTGGAGGTTTGCCTTCGGGTAAGTGAAGACGCACGATGATATCTGTACTCATTGCTCTACTGATTAGTGGAGTTACACCAAAAGAACCATAAAAGAGGGATGATAGAAATATGGGTACTTCCTTTTTTGGTGCAATTATAATAATGATAACCTTTATTAGAGAAAAAAGGTACTTGCTAGCCCTTTGTGTGGTGAGTGATTCTATATTGTTTAAACAAATTAGAAATGGAAGACAAGGGTGAGGGATGCAGTGACCGCAGCCAAATTTCTAAAAAATAAAGAAAGAAACAAAGACAGGGTTTTATTTAGGATTGAATAATGAGACAAAATATGTTAAGTTCCTACAATTTTTAATGAAAAATATAACAATATTGTCCTCATCCGTTCCAAATAGTTGTCACTTTTCACTTTTATAGAGTTAATTTGACTAATTTTAGGAGTTTAATTAATTTAGATTAACTTAATATTTAAAATTAAAATTAAAATATTCAAAAATTATATAAAAAGTACTATAAGTTAGAATTCTTCTCCTATTAATATGATGAAAAAATATATCTTGTAATATTAATCAAAGTTCATGTAATTTAACTCTCAAAAAATGAGTAACAAAGTTGTATTGGGTGAAAAGTGCATCCGGTGGGATTAGCTTATCAGAGGCTTGAACAACTCAGGGACACTCTACAACTGTCCCCACCCTCACCAACTTCTGTCACATCCATCATTCTTGATCAGAGTGTCGCGGTGCGCGTGGGAACGATGACGCCAGAAGAGTCACGTCATCATAACTTTTAAGCCTAAAATAGTCTAGTCTTGGTTTATATATGTAAAGCTTAGGAAGGAAGCAAAGACATCTTTTATCTTCTTGCTCACTTTGTAATCCCAACACAATGTCTCTCAAAGCAATATACTCTAAGAACCACTTGTCCATTATTATTTACTACTTGTCTTGAATTTTAGCTTAGTTACTTTATTTATCTCATATATTTATCATATGAAACCGGACTCGTCAAGGAGTTTCTCGGATCGGATACGACTCACTTGTCTTTAAACTGTAAAATACAAATCTCTAACTAATTTTTTTGTTAGAACCGATTTCACCGAAAAACAGTTTGGCATCGTCTGTGGGGATAAACAGTTGTGGTGTTGTCTTGATCTGTAGCAGACCTCCTTAAAAAAAACTAAACTAAGGTGTTATACTCAGAAAAACATGTTAAGACAAAGTAGCAGCTCCCACGGATCACAAGAACTCAAAAATGTTCGAGTACCAGCTAATGATCAGGGCCTGGTAGATCATTCGGAGACAATGAGGACGAAACCTGATGAAGAGTATGAACGAGAGCAGCGGGAGCGAACTCCCATCAAGGCAACCTAGAAAAAATGGAGCAAGGGTGTCTTGTGTGACGAGGAAGCAAATAGATCCCGGAGACAAACGCTTGAAGAGAAAAGGCCAGTCAAGTCTCAGGCCGACAAGCCCAGACCTTCCAAAAAAGGAGGGTCCTTGACAAATGCTACAATCGCAGCCATGCTCGAGGAGCTGAACAAAATGATGTTGCATATGGAAAGGGTCGTGTCCACTATATCCACCCACTCCAGGGCTGGGACTCTGGCTTTATACCAGAACGCAACAAAGACCTCGACGTCACCTAAAACAAGCAACAAGGGGACCGATGGCGCGAAACAACAGATGGATGCATTCACAGAAGGGCTCCTCCGGGTAGAAAGAGAGATGAACGAGCTGATGAACCCAATACCAAGGTTATCGCCTGTGATAAAAGGCATAGGAGCTAGAAGATACGGGGTCTTACCATATCCAGAAAGTGTGGCCCTTGTCCCTATCCCAAAGAGGTTTAAAATGCTCAACATACCCAAGTATGATGGGACCACTAACCCCAAAGAACACGTGATAAACTTCGAAGTAGCCATCATAGGACACGATCTAAAGTAGCAGGAGATTGAATCTGTCATGCTAAAGAAATTTAGCCAAACGCTCATAAAGGGAGCCCCTTCTTGTATACTCATTTATTTGAAAATTCTATTGATTCTTATACTACTCTTGCATATACTTTTGTCAATGCTCACGTTGGAGTCCGGAGGGTAAAAACAAACAAACAAGACATGTTTACAATAAAGCAGTGGGGAGATGAGCTGTTGTAGAGATTCGTTGACAGGTTCCAAAGGGAAGAAATATTGCTGCCGGCCATCCCAGAAGACTGGGCTATGACCGGATTTGAAGACGGATTAAACCCGAGCAATTCAAATGCCTCTAGAAAAATAAAGGAAAGCTTCGTGGAGTTCCCAGCAAAAATGTAGAGCGAGATAAACCTCAAATACACGACTAAGATGCGTATCAAGAAAGACCAACGAATGGCAGCATAGGCAGATGTGGGTGGCCGCCCCTAAAAAATATTGGATTAAGGGTCTAGTCAAAACACCACATATAAGGGGTGGTTCAAGCCATATGATGCCCGTATATTCCCCATCCATAGAGAAAACCAGGGTAGCGGTAGGAGCCGCTGTGGTCTCATTGGCCAAGGCCCTGTATGATCCGAAGTACAGACACAAAGGGAGATTGCTCCCCTTCAATGAACTGGGTAATCTTTACCCCCAACCATAAAGAATACCAACATAACCAGAGTGATGAGCAGTAAAAGTCGTCCCCTACGCGGGTCCAATCAAGTCAACTTAGATTTTGGCTCATGGAGAAAGCATTGTGAATGCGCAAACTGATAATCGAACGAAATATTAATATGCATAAGGAAGGCCCAAAAAACAAGAGCAATACCAACATCCAAAAAATACAAATATTTTGAAAAAATAAAAAACATGGCGACACGCCCAAAAAAGAATCTAATGCTAGGAAAGTAGAAGTCAAGAAGCGGCATCATCAATAAAGGTCTTGAGTTTTTATGCCTCGGTGAGTACATGTGCCTTCAGAGTAGGAGAAATCGTCCAGTCCCTAGGAAGAGTCCTCTCAGCATCATCTCCCATGTTCCCAACCTCATCGCCATCCCCGGGGATATCGGAAGATCGCTCTCCGGTCTCCATCGGGACTTTCCCCTCCTCCTCAGTAGACTACCCTTCGCTATCAGAAGCTTGGGTGAAGTCCTCGACCGGAGGTTGAATAGGAAAAGCCTTAAAAGAAACTTCCTCCACATTCAGTATGACGACCAGCTCGACAGTTACATGAATTATCCCATACCGAGCTTCTTGGAGAGCGATCTTGCGAGCCTGATACACGATATATGTCTTCTCAAAGATGAAATTCATTTTTATTTTTTGCATAGTGGCATCCACATCCGACATATGGTATTTCTGTAGGGCATCCCGGAGGGAAGCATTGGTCTGGGTGAGACCCTTGGTGTTTGCAAGTTGGTATTTATACCAAACCATCAGGGACTGGTACCTCCTGTTGAGGCTATCCTGAGCTTCATCAGCAGAAACTTTCGCTCTCTTGCATGTAGCCAACTCAATCCCCATAGTCTGGACTTGCTCCTTCAGACCCGTCTCCCTCTGAACCACGGTGGCAAAATAATCCTGGTAGTCGACCCACTTCTCCTACAGCTCCAAAAGTTCTGTATGGAACTTGGCTGCTTCTTTGCTATGAATCCTCTCGTCCTGCTTCATCTGGCTAGCCTGGACTCCAGTTTCTCTGCAGCAATCAACTGTCTCTCTAAGGTTGGAAGATTCTCCTGTATCTTTTGGTACTCTAACATTTTCTCCCTCTCCCCAGCAATCTTACATTGAAGCCCCTCTATGGTCAAAAGGCTATCCTGAGAGGAATGAAGAGCCCAGGGTCATAATCTAGTACAAAAAACAAAAGTAAATACCAAGAAAGGAAGAAGTACTCGTGTACTTGAGAGGCCACATGAGCACCGACGTTGAGCAGGAAATCCACGAAGATTCCCTTCATTTTCCCCTTATTTTTCACATTGGCTAGTGACTTCAGATAGTTAGCAACCTCTACCGGCTGGGAAATGAGGTGACATTCTTAGGGGACGGTAGGAGTAACATGTTAGTGAGACAAATGATTACGTATCGGAGCTGAAAAAATATCTACCAGCCCCGATCTATAGGAACTTTGAGGACCCTCAAGTTAGACCCCAGTGCTTGGATCTCGAGAACTCTCGAGTTGGATCCCAATGCTCGGATTTGTATAACCTGCTACAAGGCAGCACCCATGTGTTGGGGAACATCCGCCAAAGTCCAAGTTGATGATCCCCTGGTAAGGCCATGATTCTTGGCCCTCCAGTTGTTTTTTGCCGATATCTCCTTCCACATACGAAAGGACGAAGATGAAGAGTCTAGGAATTTTTGGACCCATCATTCTAGGCCCGTCACAGAATCCAATATCCACATTCTAGTTGAAAAAGAAGAAGAGACAAAAATCAGCAATCTTACTCAAAATTGAAAAATCAGAGCACAAGAAGGTTGTACGAATAAGTAACTTACAATGGAAATTCCATTATTCTGGGATAGTAGCCTCCGACGGCTTGACCTAATCTACGATAGGAACAATGATGTATATCTCCATCCATCCTCAGTCTAAATCATTATCAGTGCTCGTGATCAATGGATTCTGACCACGACGAGTTAGTTGGATAACCCCTGCCTTGAAAATCTTGAGGGAATATAGACGAATTAGATGGGAAAGGGTGAAGTCCTCCCCCAATTGTGAAGAAAGGCATCGAAGACATGCCACCATTCTCAATATTGCTGGTCCAACCTGAGCCAGACATACATTGTACTTTCTACAGAACATCGGAATCACGGAGTCAATCGATTCGCTCACCCTCAACAAAAAGGGGTAGGTGTAAACAAAGGAGTACCTCTACCGGTAAGATGTAATATTTTCCCCTTTCTTTGGGATAATCACCTCAATATTTGTCCATCCACAGTCAACCTTCACTTGATTCAGCCTGTGATTACGGATGGAAGATTTGTACATGATGCCAGGACAGTCTCGTTCACGTTTGGGGTCAGTAGAAGTGTCACACTCTATAAGGTCTTTTTCGCCGGTTCAATCTTTGAGAATGAACAAATTAGGGTGTTGAGTGACGGAAGCAGTTGAATAGGTCCTTTTCTTTGAATTTTTACTGGACGACGGCTGTCGAATTTTGATCAAAACCTAATGAATAGAGATATCAGAATTGCTATTTGTGGTGTTTTGTGCCTAGGTGGCGGCGCCACCGGCAACAAAAGAGTCGGAAGACATGGTTTATGATTTATGGAGAAAATTTAAAAAGGAAATGAAGGGTTTTCTCGGAAGCAAATGAAGAAGGAACGAGAGATTAGGAGTTTGAAAAAAAGTGAATGAAAGTTCAATTGTGTTATCTTATATATGGGCATTGAGAAAAATGGTAAAACTTCGCCTAAAAGAAAGGGAATTGTGACATTATTACGAGTCTGATAATCAAGAGGAAAAATTAGCTAAAGACATGACACGCGTAAAGCAGATTTCGCAGGGTTATTAGAGCATTTAACACAAGGAGTCGGCTTGTTGAGAATCTTAACCAACTAAGTTCGAGGGACGACTATACAAGATAAGGATTGACGAAAGAGACTCTTCCACTTCCCAGTCTCATAAAATGAAGGACCCGAAAAGTGGATGACTATTATTTATTATGTTAAAAGCGCATCGGTGGGATCAGCATATTCATTGGCTCGAATGACTCGGGGACACTCTACAACTGTCCCCTACTCTCACCAACTTATGTCACATCCATCAGTGTTGATCAGAGTGATGCGGTGCGCGTGGACACGATGACGCCAGTAGGATCACGTCATCATAATATTTAGGGCTAAAATAGTCTAGTCTTGGCTTATATATGTAAAGCTTAGGAAGGAAGCAAAGGCATATTTTATCTTTTTGCTCACTTTGTAATTCCAACACAATCTCTCTCAAAGTAATATACTCTAAGGACCACTTGTCCATTATTATTTACTACTTGTCTTGAATTTTAGCTTACTTACTTACTTTATTTATTTATCTCGTATATTTATCATCTGAAACCGTACTCGTTAAGGAGTTTTCCGGATCGGATACAACTTACTTGTCTTTAAACCCTAAAGTATAAATATCTAACTGAATTTCTGGTTAGAACCGATTTCACCAGAAAGAAAAAGTAATTTGAGACAGAGGAAGTACCTTCTAGTAATATGTTTCATTAGTCGATCTATGAACATCTACAAGTTGTTTTTAAGAACATAAAGTAGTGTATATTAATTAAGCTTACTCCAAAATTGCTCAATTTTTTCTATATATGCTTAGTATTAATGGATGCCACTTCATGAAAGAAATAATCCCTTGATTATTTTCATTAATGAATGAGTATATACAAGTTATAATTTCCATAATATGGAAAATCCTATTCCTATTTTACTCCAAAAACCCTATTCTATTTGTACAAGAATTCTACAATTATGGTAAGTGTACAATGCTAATTAAATACAAATAATATGGTACAAAATACTCTCCAAATCATGATATACTTACCATATATATCACAGACAGTTTGGTAAGTATATCACGGACAGTGGCCTTGTGCCGTGTATACTTTCACACCCCCGCAGTCATAGCGGGCGGTCTTCATACGATGAGACTGTCCCTAAAATCTTCAAATAGAATCGAGGGAAGATCCTTCGTAAAGATGTCTGCCATTTGATACATGGAAGGGACATGATAGACGTGTACTTGTCCATGAGCTACCTTTTCGCGGACAAAGTGAATATCCATCTCGAAGGTGTTTAATGCGCTGGCGTTGAACCAGATTACCAGAAAGATAGACGACACTAATATTATCACAATAAATCAAGGTAGCTTTCTGAATGAGACAATGAAGTTCTAAGAGAAGATTATGTAACCAACATAGTTTAGAGACCACATTCGATACCCCTCGATACTCGGCCTCCGCACTAGAGCGTGATAATGTAGATTATCGCTTTGCATACCATGAGACCAAGTTATTACCAAGAAACATACAATAGCCAGACGTGGAGCGTCTGGTATCTGGACAACTACCCCAATCATCATCTGTATACCAGACAAGTGTAGATGTCGATGATGGATATAAATGTAATCTATAGTCAAGTGTTCCCTTCATGTATCGAATAATGCATTTGAGCGCATTCATGTGCTCAACCTTGAGATCATGCATAAACAAACACATCTGCTGTACGGCATACATAATATCCGATCTCGTGAAAGTAAGATATTGAAGAGCCCTTTCAAGACTGTGATAGTGGGTTGGATCCTCGTAAGGTGAGCCAGCCGCAGCACCCACCTTGGGTTTAGTATCAACTGGAGTGGAAGTGGACTTTTACAAGGACATACTAGCTCGGTCAATGATCTCAGCGACATACTTTCTTTGTGATAAGAATAACTCACCTGCATGACGAGTGACAACAATCCCCAAGAAATAACTCAAGGGCCCCAAGTCTTTCATAGCAAACTCAGAACTGAGTAGTGTCATGATAGACTTGTGTAAATCATTAGAAGAAGCTGTCAAAATAATATCATACACATACAAGAGAATATATGTCAAGGAAGTGCCACGACGATATATGAACAAAGAATTATCAGACCTATTGTGAGAAAATTCAATAGTAGATACATAGTCTGCAAATCGCTTATACCAGGCTCGAGGGGCCTGCTTAAGCCCATACAAGGACTCTATCAATAAACAGACATGATGCGGATATTTGGGGTCTCGAAAACCTAAAGGCTAATGCATGTAAACTGTCTCTTTAAGATCACTATGTAAGAAAACATTCTTTACATCTACTTGATGAATAGGCCATACTTTGGAAAGAGCCAAACTGAGAACAATGCGAATGGTAGTTGGTTTCACCACAATCCACGCCAACTTGTTAAGTTTTACCATCACCTACAGGACGAGCCTTATGTCTCGCAAAAGAGTCATCAAAATTATCTTTATGAGTAAAAATACACATAGACCGAATAATATTAACACCAGAAGAACGAGGGACCAACTCCCACGTCTTATTTTCAATGAGAGCATTATATTCATCATTCATAGCCAATTTCCAATTCGGGTCATTTAAGGCAAACACTGGGTTACGTGGTAGAGGGGATTTGGAGACATTAGAATTGAGATTAAAATATCATTTTGATTTAAAAATACCCCTTTGACTACGAGTAACTGACCCTTGACTCGAGGAGGAAGCGGGTAGATTTTGGACAGTGAGTGGGCTGGTGACGAACCGACCAGGAGGTAGTGGGCTGGTGACGAACTGACCAGGAGGTAGTGGGCCTGCTGGCCCAATGATGGAAACAGGGGATGGAACGGAGACTGGGACAGTGGGCTGGACCACTGGAACAGTACCGAGATCGGTACTGGGCCGAGTGTCTGGCCCACTGGGTAGAGGCGATGAAATAGTAGGTCCAACGGGCAGTGGGCCCGCTGACAGATTTTGGATGCGGGACAAGTCCGATAAATAGTGGATAATATACGGGGAGACCTCGTCATCGAAAAAATTATGCGAACTAGGCCCGAGACTACTTAGTTTAGTAATTGGAAATTGGGTTTCATCAAAAATAATATGATGACTAATTATTATTTTATTAGACGATAAATCAAAACATTTGTAACCATGATGATTAGATGGATAACCCAAAAACATACAAGCGGTAGAACGGGCTTGAAGTTTGTTAATTGTAGTTGACGGAAATAGTGGATAACATAAGCACCCAAAGACCCTAAGATGTGAATACGAAGGATCCTTATTATAGAGAATTTTAAGAAGGGATGAATATGTCAATCCTTTGGTAGGAAGTATGTTAAGGAGATGAGTAGTCATTTGTAAAGCATGATGCCAAAAGGAAGGGAGTACGAAAGCATGGACCAATAAAGTGCGGATAATATTATTAATGATACATATTTTTCGTTCAACATTCCCATTTTGTGAGGACGTATGAGGACAAGAGAAACAAAAATTTATTCCATGAGTATCACAAAAATCCCAAAACTACCCATTATCATATTCTTTGTCATTAGCACATTGAATATTTTTTATTTCTCGTTCGAATTGGATACGGATGAATGCTCTAATTTTTAAGAATGTGGAAAAAACTTGTGATTTTTTCGCTAACGGAATGGTCCATAAAAAATTAGAATAATCATCCAAAAATAGAACATAATAACGATGGCCCACAGAACTGAGAACGGGAGAAGTCCATAAATCGTTATGAATAATATCAAAAGGCATCATAGTACGAGACGTAGAGGCTGCAAATGGTAATCTAACATGTTTTCCTAAAGGACAGGAATGACAACTTGGAGTACTATGGTACCCTTACAAGAATTATAAAATTATTTTTATGCAAAGAAGAAACATTAGACGACCTAGGGTGACCCAAACGTGCATGCCACAAGGAAGGAGCTAGAGCTGCAAATATCGATGGCATTGCTGGACTCGAGAAACTTGAGGTGGATGTGATTGGATAAAGATCTCCCCTATTATTGCATCTCATGAGAGATATCTCCATTTTGAAATCCTTCACAGAAAATCCAAAAGGATAAAAATTAACAGAAATCCAATTATCAGTGGTGAATTTTCTGACACACACCAATTTTTTAATTAAGTTCGGAGCATGAAGAATATTTTTTAAGATAAGAGGTGGATGAGGGGGAGACACAATTATATTACCGTAACCACAAATTGTAATAGTATTACCATTATAAGTGGCATTTGCTTGTTGCTCCCTAGAATCTTTATTCATTCTTCATACATCTCTCTCCTCCTTAGTGGCATCGAAGTACTTTAAAGGACATGTAGTGATATTTCTTTATTGAACAGTTTAGACAACAATTATGGCAATAGTCTAAAGATTTGTTAGGCCTCATGATGAAATTTGAGCTGATTGAACTCTAGAACAGAAAACAATATGTATCTCCCTGCTCCCACAAACGTATAGGTCCTAGTCATGTCTCATTCCTTGTCTATGCAAATAAATAAAATATAATATCATCTCAATCTATCTTTTCAGAATATTTGATACATTCATCAACAATACTCTTTTATTAACTAACAATAACAACATAATCAATGTATTTCACAAGTAGAGTCTTGAAAAGATAGATTATACGGAGATCTTACCCTACTTCATGGAGAGATATTGTTTCGGAAAGATCCTCGGCTCGAGTAACACACAACAAAACAGTATTGGAAAGACAATAAAGAAGTAAAAGGCATAGCAAAAAAATAGAGCAAGTGTAAAATAGCATTCCGAGCAAAATAACGTGATAACCAAAGCAAAAAAAAAACATCTAATAGCATACATCTAGAAACAAGAAAATACGAAAATTATACTAATATTAGCTACCTACTAAGCCTATCCCCTAACAATACTATTCCATAATTTAAAAGAATTTCAATTAACTATTCAAACTTTAAATTTTGATATGATATTCTCTATCAAACTAATATTTCAACTACTGTAGTACTTAAAAGACACATTACTTTTATAGCTAAAAAATCTCATAGCACATTTAATACTATAAGTTCCAAAATATATCTTTTTCTTCTAAACTACATTCTTAGTTTTAAGTATCTAATTAAAAGCTATTGGGTTCTCGTGAACCCGTATACTGAACACTAAGTCCGCCCCCGACTGTTACCTAAATTGAAATGAAGGGAGTACTATAATTTTGCATTAATATAAATTGATAGTGAAATCACAGTATATAAGTCAAATTAAATAATTTAAACTCCGTGGACATTCAAAAAGGACGAAGGGGTAGTATTTCTTTTCCTTTTTCCTAATTAAATGTCAAGATGCTTAGAAGTTAATCAAAACAAAATTACTTATTTGCAAACGTCTTCATGATTTTTTTTGGAACTGATATGATATTTAATTTAGAATGTACACTACGTGTTATTAAATCTAGTTATCTATTTAATTCAAAATTGTTCTTACTCTTTCAATTCTGAACTTGCCACATTTTAAGACTTGCAATATTTGAAATAGTTTACAGTTAAACATATTTAGTGGAAAAAGAACGTAGTTATTTTTCTTATAACTATATAAAATATCAATCTTGAAAAACAAAGTGGTGATTATTTTTAAGTGGTACACCTTTTTGTTCTTGACGAGTATGTTCTTTAATTAGTCCATAATTTTGTGTAACCACCCGTCTGTTCATTTTTTACTAAAGATCCTTATTTGCTTGTTGATCCTTCCCGTAGCCTCTATGTAGAGTTTGTGATGTGCTTAGATGGGTGGCACGGATCCTGAGGTCTATTTACACGAGCTTCGAATGAAAAAGACCAAGTCTGAAAATTTAGAGTTGGTTAGTTTGACTCAAAGTTGAGTTCTGGCTAGATGAGTTTCTTTCCGGGTTTCGTCGCTTCCGGTAGTTCTGGAGGGTCATTTATGACTTAGTCGAGTCATTGGTTCGCTTCCCGACGCAACCAGATGTGTTTTATGGCCTTATTTGTGAAAATTGAATAATTGTTTTTTCCGATTGATTCTTTAGAAAAGTATGGCTTAGCTCGATTATTTGTAAAATCTGAAGGTACAAGTGAGTTTGTAGCACTGTTTACCATAGATGAGCATATCTGGTTTATGTCCGAGGGGTTCCGAAAGTGTTTCGGGTGTTTGTTTGAGGTTTGGACTGATTTCATTATTGCTGGTGTCCGCCATGGCGGCACCAGTGTCCGTAGCGTCATGTTCTGTCAATCGGGGAAGGATCCTTTTATTGATTTAAGTAATGTTTATAGACTCTTTAATGATGTTTTAGCATGATATTATATTAGGGAAGATGAAGTTCTTGTGTTTATGAGAATAAGAGAGTTGTATAGTGAATTTTAATGGAGGTTTATGGATTTAAAAGTGATACATTTGTGAATTAGGATTGGGTAATGATAGATAATCATGTTTTAGGATTTAATTTAATTATAGAACCTTATTTTTAAAAGGGGGAAATTCTAGGATTTCAAATTGAGACTTTTTTATTATGTTTCAATTGGAGGTTCTATTGTGTTTGGATTTTCAATTAATTTAAGAAGATGATTACTTAGTATGTAATAAAGGTTTTTGAGTATTAAAATTTGAGTCTTAGTGACGTGGGCCCGCATCGATATTGTAAAGTCGTGTTTGTAAGGTCTTTATCCTTGTATGTTGTGAAAGCTTGTATTAACGAGTAGTATATGTGTGAATAGACTTCGACCGTAGCGAGGCACAAAGGAGGGGCAAGGCTATCATTGAGGCTTGATTGTGTAGCACACCTGCTTGGCTTTCAGGTAGGCTACATTTTAGTTTTTCGAGACTTTGATAGAAGTATGTAATTAGTTATAAATATTAAAGGGTAGTGGGCATGTTTGGGGGTCCCACTCATGCTGTTGTGATTAACGACTGAGTGGGTACCTGTGTTAAACTGTGATGATGGGGTTTAGGGAATCAACCTCGTGCTGGTTCCGACTTCTGATTATTTGAGTTTGTCGCCATAGTTGCTTGATATGTTTACTCATCATACATGCTTTCGATATGATATCTTGAATTGTACTTGGACTGTGTATGCATATTGAATTCTTGGAAGTATATGATATTTCATCTCTTATTTGGTTGCATCTCATTGTATCATGATAGATTGCCTTATAAATGTCATTTGCATTTATACACTCATAATTTTGATGGTATAATATTGGAGTGGTATGATTATGATGTGGGTCCAAGGGATCAGAAAAGGTAAAACACTGTTGAGATTATAGAAACACTGAGATGATATTAATATGCCGGGATGGCTCGGAGTTGCACGCCCATAAAATAATATTATTAAAGTTAAGAACTGTGCTCCGTGATCTGATGAGTTATTCCGGAGCAGAGGGATATATGAGCTTTGCGGGTCCCTCATAGGTCACTTTGATATGACATATCTCTGTGAACTGTATATACTGGTTGATGGAAAGGTACCTTACATATGCATCGCATACATATCATACATATATATGTCATATCATTGATTACTTGTTATTGAGCTTGTATTGAAGGAATTTCTGATAATTTGACTAAGTTCTAGACATGGATAGATCATACTCATTTGATACTTGATATTTATGGACTCTTAACGAAATTAGGAATCATGTGCACTCTGTGAATCTTATGTGATATGTCTTATCTGGAGTATTAGACTGTGTAGTATATGATTACTTGGTATTTATCTCTGATTATGTACTTCTGTTGTTGTCGGCCTATGATGTCTACGGGGGTACGTTGTGTACTTATGCTACGCTTGTTGCATCTTTTCTTGATAGATATAGATCCGACTACCAGCTCGAGACCACACAGTTGAGTTCGAGGGGTGGCTTCATAACTGTCAGGATGAGGATGCGTTCTCTAGCATGCCTTGGACTACAAATGATAGTCACTGTCTTTATATCTTACCTAGAGACATATTTTCAGACTTCAGTACTCTGTATTCGTTTTGGCGTTGTTGTCGTTGATGTTCAGACTATTTTGTGGCATTAGAGCTCTTGTACTTACATATTAGATTCTGTGGGGGTTATTTGGTTGTATCAGACTTATTTTCTTTTCCGCATATTATTACCAGATAGCTTGTAGTATTTTGTTCTTCCATTTTTATTTGTATCTTATTATGTTGTTGGTTTTGAGAGTGGTTCGCCTATGTGGTGGGATTATGTAGGAGCCACCACGATTCCTAAAAAGAGATCGTGATATTTTGTAGGAGAGCTATGAATACATGCATTTTCATATAGTAAAGATATAATTACGTGTAGAGGTGGCAATTTGAGTCCATATTAGAGACTTTGACCATTTAACCCACATTTTAGTGAATTTGATCACTCATATTTCTGATTGATAAATATAGGTGTCAATTTTCTTTTTAATCCATAAAAATATGAGCAAATATGGGTAAAATTTGGGTGCCCATATAAGTGACTCACTATACCCAATATCAACTCATTTTCTCAAAATTGAAGAAAATGTAAATTTGAGCAAAAATATTTTCCGGATCGACAAAAAATACATCAATGCACCCCCCAACCCCCAACCCACTCTCCGCCACCCACCCCACCACCTACACTTACCCCCACCCCTACCCTACCCACCCCCTGCTCCATACGCCCCACACACCTCTACGCCACCCTTACTCTGCCTCCCCCTTCCAACTCCCCACCCACCAATAACACCCACCCCACTATCACCACCCCGCCTCACATCCCCTCCCCTAATTTTTTATTTTATATATTTTATTATACTTTTGTAAAAGATTTATGAAAATTAATTAATTTTCTTATCACCCACCCTGATCCTTACCCACCTCCTGCACCTCCCCCCCCCTACATTTTCTATTTCATATGTTTTATCTTTTACAAAAATAATTCTGAAAAGTGGAAAAACTTTTTTTACCCCACAGACCCCCTACCCCCCAACTCACACACACCATACATTATTTATTTTATATATTTTACTTTTATATAAAAATTATAAAAAATGAGATTTTTTTACCCACACATCACCTTATCTCACCCCTACCCCCACATATTTTTTGAGATTTCATTCAATCTATTTGTAATTTGTATATCTTGTTTGAATAGATAACTAAATTTTTTAGTTTTCGAAATAGAAATTAAAAAAAATTGTATTATTATACGAAATGTGAGATAGGCAGACGGGGAGTACGCAGCCGAACAACCGCTGGGGTTTCCAGAAGTGATAGCTGAACTAATCATATGGGCCACCCCAAACGTGGAGCTGTCATTTCAATCGGAAATGTTTGACATATCTTCGCTAGGTGTTTATGAAATTATTATAGCAGGTTGGTCTAGTAATTAGGGGGCGGTCGTTCGGTCGCCTATGATACTAGGACCAATAGGTCAAAAATGGGTTTGTGCCGCAGGTGTTGAACGATCTACTCTACACAAGTGTGGGCTTACAGGGCTAGGGCTCATAAACCCCCCTACACACACAAACACCACACATTATTTATTTCATATATTTTACTTTTATAAAAAAAATTAATAAAAATGAGAATTCCCCCACCTCTCCACAGACACCACACATTTTTTATTTCATATATTTTACTTTTATAAAAAAAATTATAAAAAATGAAAAAATTGGTTTAACCCCACACCCACTACTCCACTTCCACCCCCTCCCCCTTGAACACAATTTTCATTTCGTATATATTATCTTAATTTTATTTAAAAAATTATAAAAAGTGGTAAATTTTTTCTTATCCCACACCGCCAACCCCCTCCCCCCCAACAAACACATATTTTCTATTTTATATATTTTAATTTTATAAAAAAATAGAAAAAAATTCATTTATATAATTATAAATATATGAAAAAATTAATTTAATTCGACAATTTTTTTATAACATTACACTTGAAAGAATATTACACTTATATAATATGGGTATAACTAACCAACTCATTTATCACCCAACCCATATTTACCCACATAAAATATGGGTAGGTTGAAACCCAACCCATTTTTATTCAAACCATTTTCAACCAAATCAAACCCACCCATTTGCCACCCCTAGTTAGGTGAAAAGGTGATTAAATATCTAGCCATGAAAATAACCTAAATGCAATGTAAGACTGCGTATAATAGATCCTTGTGGTTCGACCCTTCCCCGAACCTCGCGCATAACGTGAGCTTAGTGCACCAGGGTATCTTTTACTAAGTGTATATGCTAAATCAGAATAACTAAATTTACTATAATTAAAGTGATTTAATAAAGTAAAAATATATAGTAATTATTCATAGTTAAGTAATCGATCGGTATTTCAAAACGTGTCATGCATTCATTAGGTTGATATAAATATCCGGTACCTATAATTCTTTTAGTGTTGAAGTGAATATGGCATGAAAACAAAGTAGACAATCTATTCAAGAAACAAGACTAGCTAGTTACAAGAGGACACGTCACAAAGCTTGATAATATAACATGATATAGCAAGAAGTGACAACTTAATCCATGATTGAAACTTGAATCCCTCTTGGAAGACATGAACTTTTGAAACCACTCTCGTGATCTTTAACTCCCACCACGTCAGTACATAGCTTGATGATCACATTCTCCTTCTCTTCCATCTTCTTGTCAACCATTTGCAAGGTCGTTTGAAAAATGTCTTTCAGCCATTCATCAAACAAGCTGTTGAGAAATGAACCACACCCCTCATATACCTTCTCCAACACCATTTCCTCCAAGTAAAAACTCTCTACTATTTTACTCCCACATACTTCCTCCAATGACCTTCTGATCTTGAACATGAACACCTCTCTCATTTGCTTGTCTTGAGAGGAATCGCGCTTCACAACAAGGCGGTTCTTGATCAGGTCGAAAAAACCAAGTGGTGCATGATGTTGATCATTGGTTGTATCACGAGTCAAGTCACTTGAAATGGGACTAAAGTCCTCGGTTTTGGCTTCGTTTTCATCATCGTCGTTCTCCTCCTTCTCCTCCCCTTCGACTTCGTCTGCTTTGATGTTGAGGTCAAGGGTGTTTGAGCTCAATTGCCTTGTGAATTCCTTCTTCATCTTCCCATTTTGAGCAGCAATATTTGAGACATCTTCCATCACATTCTTGTTTCTTGGACGCTTGGTCTTGTTAGGCAAACACAATTCCCACTCAGCTTTTCTCTTATGATCAATACATACTAATCCAGGATTCAGAGTACTTGTTTGATCACTTACCACCAGTTTCATCTGGATTACAGACTCTGTGTAGTACTCTCTTCCATCATTGACATCACTAGTCATTGCTAAGATGAACAAATGGCTAGAGCTCCCATTTTCATAGGCATCCATAAGAAATTTCAACAACTCTGAATCAGCAAAATCAACATCTTCCACTAGGACAACAAGGTTTTCATTATTCCTTAAGGCCTTGTTGAGCAATTCAACATGACTGTTTTCCCTCTTTCTCATCATGTTAATGCACAAGAGCAAGTCATCAGAACCAAATGCTGATTTTGCTATCACTCTAGCCAATCGTCGTTTCCCAATCGAGTCATTCCCCTGAATCAACAACCAATTCTTCTGCTTCTTGAAATCCATCAATGCATCCACAATAGTATGCATGTTTTCCATTTGCCAAGGCAAGTTCTCTTGCAACATTTTGAGCATCTCTTCATCAACATTCGCTATATCAGAAAGATGTGAATTGCCAAGAGCAAGTGTGATTTTCACTTCTTTCCCTTCCCTGATTTTAAGAGAATCCAAGTTTGGCTCAATTTTTGAGTTTCCATTGGTGAAACTGAACTCGATATGGCACGATTGTTGTCTTCTGAACCTTGGCACAGTGCTGGCTCCCTGGTTAGGCTTCAAAATTGGAGGATCACTAAATGAAATTGATTTGCAATCGGTTATTATGCTCTTCTTGTTAGGCCACCATGGGTACAATGAATTAAAAGAGTAATTATTCCCACTGTTATTGTTGTATTCATTGCACACAACTGAACTTATTTGTCTTTGATTATGATGAAGATTTTTGCACAACCTGCTCCACTTCCTTTTCAACTCAGCTACATCATCCTGAAAGTCCCCCCATAAAAAGGGAAAAAGAAGAAGGCCTATAAGGTATTGTTTTCAAAGAAACAAAAGCCAAAGAGAAACAACTAATACATTGTATGTCCCATTCTATATGATTATATTACTCCCTCCTTCCAATTTAAGTATCTTAGTTTGACTTGATACGAAATTTAAGAAATTAAGGGAGACTTTTTAATCTTGTGATCTTAAATTAAAGATTTGAACGTACATTGGGATTGGAGAACTTCATAAATATAAAAAGAGACAATATTTTTGGAACAGACCAAAAAAAAAATAAGACACTTAAATTGAGACAGAGGGAGTATAAATTAACAAGTTAAACATGCTTTCCCTAGAGTACAATTTTCAAATATTTTTATTCTAAAAGATTGTTATTATATACTCATAAAACTTGTGATTTAAAATACATTAGGTAGCATTCTTATTAGAGACGCATGAAGTAGTTAATTTATATATATATAGATTTTATTTAAAATTAGTGAACCAATATTAGAGTGACATGTTATAAATTAGAAGCTTTGACCTTCATACTTCAAAATCCTGTCATTATTCTTTTGATGTGACGGTAGTAGCATGGAATATATATACTCCATATGATATTCAAAGTAAAGGACAAATTGGAATAATTGTAGGCTAATAGGTGACAATTGTAAGATGTGTACCTTATTAGTTGTATCAATGTCATGTGGTTTAAGCCAATCAGGCAAAACCGTGTCAGAGTCCTTAGTGTCCCATGTGGTCGTAGAATACAATGTAGAAGTTTTGTGCTGGCCAAACTTCAACCTTGCTTCTGTTTCATAATTGGAGGTGCAATCTGCACAACAGGTGTTGAGTGCATCTTGTTCCTCCTTGCTAGGAATTGGCTTTTTCTCAAACATTTGTTCAGAGAAAGGTATCCTTGGTTCATGGACACTGCAAAAACAGGAGAATAGTTGTTTAGTATATCCACTTCCTTCTTGACATTATTTCTTTATTCATTCGTTAAAAGAAAATTACACTCTCGCTGTTACAATTTATGTGAAGAAATTTGGAATACGACAGTCTAAACACTTAAATTTGATTATAAATTTGGGTATGGATTCTTTAAAAAATTAAAAATAAAATTTACATACTTTAAAACTACACGGAACAATAAAACGTATATAACTTTTTGCTGGTAGAACCATTCTATTGTCGACTTCTAATAAACGTGATTGACCCAATTCTAGATCATCTCCTGGAATCATATAACTGTCAAAATACTACAAGCCAACATAGCTAATGATTCAAAATATTCAAAAAAATAAAAAAAAATTATAATCAAAGAAAACTATTTGAATCCCCAAACAATAATATCTTCATATCAATTTGAAAATAATTTAGCTTGAACATTTCTATGGAGGGTGTAATTAACAAGTTTAGCACAGTTAAAATAATCTCCACTTAATTGAAATGGAAGGAAAAAGAAGGAATTAACACACTGCATTAGTATTTGAATTAATAATACAGGACTGATCATAAAAATTAGTGTCACGTCTTTAATCTGCTTTCCCATATGAAAAAGAAGTCAAAAAAGGAACATAATTCCCTTGAAACCTGAAAAAGGCTACCAACAATACTACAAACATGCTTGGGACAAAAATCCACATACTGCAACATCACCTGCTAAACACTGAATAAAGGAGGCAATTATTTACTAGTACTATTATATTTCAAATTTCTTTCCTTCCCCCTTTTGCCTTTTTCACCTCACATGAGTTAAAACATTACAGCATATATATCCAACAAAAAAGCAGTAAATTCAAAAGATGTTCATTTTACATATTGCTTTTTTGGCAATACAGCATGCTCCTATGTCCTGCTAGCTTTATTCAGTGTTCAGATCATGAAAATTCGACAGAAACAAATAAGGTAACAAAATAGTGCTTCAAGAACTAACCAAAAATAATGCATTATCAAATTTATGAATATCAAGAAACAAGACAAAAAATTTAAAAAGAAGTGCTAGCTCACCTTGTAATATTGAGAGTTAACCCTAGACCACCAGATGGAAGAGAAATAGGTTGAAGAGACCATTGAATATCAAGAGGTGGTTGTTTCATTTGACACTTCATATAAGTTTGATAATTTGCTATAGCCACCAACCAAACCTTTGCATTATAGGAAGAAACTAGCCTTCCTATCTCAGCTACAAGATGATCAACTGGACTATAATTAACAAAAGTGTTGGAATAATGACTGTCAACTGTCCATTTCAAGTCACCCGTGTAGATAATGACTCCTCCCCCCCTTAGTGTAAGAGATTCCACTTTCTTTTTCAGGTCTGATATGTTCAGCTCCACTTCCTCTCTTTTCATCAACATCAATGGTGCTGGTGAGAACTGAAATTTGATAAAGTGAACTCCTTTCAGTTCCTCAGGCACATTTCCTCTCTCCACTTTTCCCATCAGTTCTCCAACAACTCCTTCTGTTCCTGAATCACCAACTATCACACTGTTCCTCCTCTTGTTATTAGTGTTCCTCAACAACACATCTATCACCAACTTAACATCTGATGAAGATGTTTGTTGTGTATTGAAGTACTTGTGAGGAGAAAATAGAATAGGGTTTTGCTGGGAGTTCCAGAAAGTACTAATAATAGGATTATTATTATTATTCTCAGTAGCAGTAGGAGGAGAGCTAGGTGTGGAGTAAATTCCACCACCAGAGCTATTATTGTAACACTGAAAGACTGAAGAAGCTGATTCCTCTATATTGTTTTTAATTGTAGTGCTAGAGAAACCAGCTTCTCTCATAACCCTACTAACACTAGGGTCATCTAAAATAGACAAAATAAGCTGTTCTAACTCAACCTTAATAGCTAAAAGAGGCTGCTGTTGTTGTTGCTCTATGCAGCCTCTTCTCTGATGCGCCATCGCCCTTTTGAGCGCAGCAATTAAAGCATTAGACAAACAAGGCTGGCCATGTAGAAGTGGACCATGACTTGTTGGAAGCCTATTAAGTGCCACATTAAAACACAACTCAAGAGCTCTACAATGAAGAGGATGATGATGTGAATAATTAGGTGGTTGAGATTTGAGACAAGCTCTTCTAAGAAGACTTACTCTTGAGCTTAACAAAATAGCTGCCACATGAAGAGGGGTAACCTGTGCATGGCCTCTTCTTCTGGCCAAGCTAAGAGAGTGCTTCAACACTGAAGCAGCCTCAGTTGTGAGTGTCTGTTGAACTGCACTACCTGCTCCTGTTCGCATAACTTAGACCCAACCCCACCCCCCCTACACCCCCCTCGTTAATGACACCGTAACCTATCTTGACTGAGAACTGAAACACTCACTTTCTTTCTACACCCCCTCTCCCTCTACCACCCACCCCAGCTATTGAAAACTTGGTTTTGTTTCTCTCTTACTAGCTCTTTGTTTCTTGTTACTTCTTCTTTCTCTTAAAGAAGAAGAAGTATATATGCTTGAACTACTTACTAGCTTTATTGAGTTCTCTTTCTTTTTTGTTTCAAGTGAAAAGAGATACAGGGTTTTAAATAAAGAAGCCAAGACAGATCATATCTTCCCCCCTTTAAACTACTTACTACTTGTTCTATAGGTTTTAGCTTTTTCATTTCATTTCATTTCTTTTTATTTTATTATTCCTTTAGCTAAAGACAATTTAGTTACTCTCTATCCCTAGCACAATTACGATTTTGAGAGTTAAATTTTTTAATTTTAATTATGAATTTAGATATAAAAGTTTTAAAAGTACTGTAAGTCATAATAGTTGATAATTTAAAATATTTAAAAGGCATATAAAAAAATTACAGTCAAAGAAAAAATTGTCACTCTCGAAATCTGAAAAGTGTCGTATAAATTGGGTTAGACTGATTACTTCGTCCATTTCATATTATGTGGAAGCTTTTGATTGGATACAATTTGAAATTTGTGATAATAATATACCATGATATATACAATCATGTTATTAAATATAGAATTAAGAATTAAATAATTTCTACGTAAAAACTACTCCATCCATCCTATTAGCGAATATTCTCCGTATATTTTGTAATTATGATAGATGTATATTTAAGGTAACTTAGGATTCTAATTGTATTAGGAATCAACCTTTGTAAGGTAAGTTAGGATTCGTACCATATTAGAATCAACCTTGTACAACTATATATATTGTGAATAATGAAAGGAATCCCCAAGGGAAATTATTCCATCTTTCATGGTATCAAGAGCCTAAATCCCTTCTCTTCCTCATTCTCGGCCGAAATCAGCATTTTTTCTGATTTCACAGAAAAAAAAATCTGGTTTCTTCCTCCCTTTCTCGGCCAAACCAGAAAATTCCCTTCCCTCGACAGGCGGCAACCATGTCTTCCCCCACAAATTCTGTTTCATCCACTGGCACACTTGACAACCCCTCTCAACGTTCAGTATCTTCTTTTCATCCAGCATTCGCCGTTAACAACATCAAGAATTTTATCCCTATAATTCTTGACCAAGAAGACTGTCAATATTCCATGTGGATGAAACTATTCTACATTTATGCATGTGCATACAACGTGCTCGATCACATTGACGAATCTGTTTCTCGTCCCACCGATGTTACATACTCAATCTGGCGTCGTCTTAACACCATCGTCAAACAATGGATCTACGGCACCATCTCCAAAGATCTGTTATGCACTATCATGAAAATAGGTGCTACGGCACGTGAACTTGGGTCCGGCTAGAAGAAATCTTTCAGGATAATAAAAATACTCGGGTTGTGTATTTGGAAGAGCAATTCAACAATACCCTCCTCGAGAATTTTAACAACATGTCCAAATATTGTAAGTAAATGAAACTCATAACCGATCAACTATCCAACGGCGGGACTTCTGTTTCAGAAACCAAAATGGTGCTTCAACTTGTTGCGGGTTTACCAAAAGGTGAATATGACACACTCGCAACAATGATTCAACAAGCCGACCCTCTCTCAAGTTTCAACAAGGCACGTTCACAACTATTGTTAGAAGAAACTAGACGTGCTAAACAAGAGGAATATAATCAAAAGGCGTTAGCCGTTGACGAGATGGCAACACCTGCGGCCAGCAGCAACCAGCAGTTCCAGCAGCAGCAGCAGAGCGGCGGAGGTCATGGCGACAGAGGTCGCAACAACAAAGGAAAGGGTCGCGGAAAGGGCCAACGCAACTGGATCGACAGCCCAACCATCGCACATCAAGAAGAAGTGGTCCAACCAAAGAAGGCAGCGATGGCCCAACCAAAGACCGGGCCTCGCTGCATGCCCGCACCGACTGCAGGGCCTGGGCCCAGCAGCCTTGGTCGACTGGCCTCTTGGGCCCTGCCCCAGCCACCAGACAGGCCCACCTGATTGTAGTCCAACAAAGAAGAAGAATCGCAGCTGACCCATTGCGATCCAAAGAAGAAGAAGAATCGCAGTAGCCCAGCAGCCTGGCCCTGACTGATTTGGGCTAGGCATACACCACCGTGCACTTTCAACAGCCCGACGACAATGGGTACATGGACACCGGAGCCACATCTCACCTCACTCGGTCGTCAGGTAACCTATCTCAACTACGTCAGTTAAAGTGTCCTCAATTTATTACTGTCGGCAATGGTCATATCATTCCAATTGAAGGTTACGGTAACACACACACCAAACATCCACACCCACCTTTCTCCCTAAACCACGTCCTATACACACCTAACATCATTAAAAACTTAATCTCTGTTAGAAAATTCACTGTGTCTGTCGAATTTGACCCTTTTGATTTTTCTGTGAAGGAACTCAATACGTGGAAAATTCTTACACGCTGCAATAGTGTGGGAGACCTCTACCCATTCACTTAATCTTCCGCTGTCAGACCACAAATACCTCTATCCCTTGCGGCGATCTCTCCCTCAACTTGGCACAACAGACTCGGACACCCCGGAGACCCAGTTTTTACTTTTCTTAGGACTTCTAAGCGTATTCAATGTAATAATGGGAAAATTGCCCAACACTGTTTTTCTTGTCCACTAGGCAAACATACTCGTCTTTCCTTTATGTCATCAAACAGTGTTATTTTTTCTCCCTTTGATATTGTTCATGCTGATTTGTGGACATCTCCGATTGCTAGCTCTTTGGGTCATAAATTCTATCTAGTATTCTTGGATGATTTTTCACATTTTGTCTGGATTTACCCACTGAAATTCAAATCTGAAGTTTTTGCAAAATTCCTCGAGTTTCAAAAATTCATTAAGACACAATTTGAAAAACCTATTAAATCATTCCAATGTGATAATGGACGTGAATTTAATAACTCGGCATTTCACAATTTCTGTTCTAAACAAGGCATGGTTTTCCATTTTTCTTGTCCCTATACTTTTTCCCAAAACGGAAAGGCTGAAAGAATTATACGTACCATCAATAACATGGTCCGCACACTTTTGTTTCATGCCTGCCTACCACCGCCTTTTTGGGTCTATGTTGTCGAAATGGTAGAATCCCTTCTAAATATTTTACCAACTAGCACACTCCAAAAAAAACCCCTACAGAAATCTTATACCATAGGCAACCATCATATGATCACCTACGTATTTTTGGATGCTTATGCTATCCCAATATAGCCTTCACTGCACCCCACAAACTTGCCCCTCGCACTCTTCCATGTGTCTTCCTTGGTCTATTTCCTAATCATCGGGGCTACTTGTGCTATGACATTGCTACTCGCAAAATCATCGTCTCCCGTCACGTCACCTTTAATGAGATAACCTTTCCCTTTTCAAATCTCCGGAAATTTCAGACCACCGATTACATCTTTCTCGATGAACCAAGTCTGTCCCCGGTCATCCAAAATCTATACCAACAGCAGCTCACTATTCCGACAGTCTCGCCATCGTCCCAAGACCACCCCACCAGCTCCTCGCTTCACCCCTTACAACCCCTAGTCGAGTCACCTGCACCACCAACGACATCTGCCGCCTGCACTCCAAAGAACTGGGCCCGCAGTCTGCAGGTTTCCAGTGCCAACCAAAAGATAGAAAGCGGCTCATCTAAATCACGCCCATCGGGTCAGTAACGGTGGACCAGCAACCGCACATCCCTGACCCACCACCACTGCCCTCACATCGCATGGAGACTCATGCACAACACGGGATCTTCAAACCCAAGGTTCAATTCAATCTCTCCACACAAACCTTATTACCCATTCCAAAAAATCCAAAACTAGCAAGACTAGACCCAAATTGGAATGCGGCCATGTGCGAGGAATTTAACGCTTTAACCAAGCAAAACACTTGAGATTTGGTACCTAGACCAGCTGGTGTGAATATTATCCGGTGTATGTGGCTATTTCGTCACAAGTTCAGAGACATTGGTGACTTAGAGAGGTATAAGGCAAGACTAGTTGCCAATGACACTAATCAGCAGGAGGGTATTAATTGTGGTGAGACATTCAGTCCGGTTGTTATACCGGCCACTATTCAGACTGTTCTCAGTATTACTATGGGCATGCATTGGCCGATTCATCAGCTTGATGTCAAGAATACGTTTCTTCATGGGGATTTGAAAGAGACTATGTACATGCATCATGCTCCTGGCTTTGGTCATCCGGCAGCACCGCAGTTTGTGTGTCGTCTCATGAAGTGATTGTATGGATTGAAACAGGCACCCCGCGCTTGGTATGATCGATTTGCCAGGTATCTTCTGCAGATTGGTTTTGTATGTAGCAGGTGTGATACATCTCTCTTCACTTTTCACCGAGGTAGCATCACTGCATATTTGCTATTATATGTCGATGATATTGTTCTTACTGCCCCATCTGACGGGTTGAAGAATGAAATCATTGCTCTACTCAAAACTGAATTTGCTATGATTGACTTGGGCAAGCTAAGTTATTTTTTGGGTATATCGGTGATAAGATCTGCAGCCACTATATTCTTGTGTCAGCGTAAGTATGCAGAAGAGATAGTGTACAGGGCCAAGATGGCAAATTATAAAATTATGCCAACTCCGGTGGACTCAAAATCCAAGCTTAGTGCCAATGACGGTGCACCAGTTTCTGATCCCACTCTGTATCGGAGTCTAGCAGGTGCTCTTCAGTATCTTACATTCACTAGGCCTGATATTGCATATGCCGTTCAGCAGGTGTGTCTGTTTATGCACGACCCCCGAGAGTCCCATTTTACCGCCCTCAAACGTATTATCAGATATATTAAGGGCACACTAGACTTTGGTTTACATCTATACCCCTCTGCCCCAACCAAGTTACTAGCTAACACAGATGCAAATTGGGCAGGATGCCCCGACACACATCGCTCCACCTCAGGGTACTGTGTATTTCTTTGGGATAATCTTATCTCATGGTCGGCCAAGCGGCAGGCCACGCTATCCCGTTCGAGTGCTGAAGCAGAATATCGCGGAGTTGCTAATGTCATCGCTGAGATCTGTTGGCTCCGAAATCTTCTTTTGGAGCTCCAGTGTCCATTACGCAAGGCGTCTATAGTCTATTGTGACAACATATCTGCTATCTATATGTCTCATAATCCAGTCCAACATCAGCGGACTAAGTATATTGAGATGAATATCCACTTTGTGCGAGAGAAGGTTGCCCGTGGTCAGGTCAAAATTTTACACGTGCCTTCCTCTTATCAGTATGCAGACATTTTCACAAAGGGACTACCGTGACAACTCTTCACCGACTTCCGATCCAGCCTTAGCATTCGGCCTCCTCCCGCTCCGTCTGAGGGGGAGTATTAGCGAATATTCTCAGAATATTCTCTGTATATTTTGTAATTATGATAGATGTATATTTAAGGTAACTTAGGATTCTAATTGTATTAGGAATCAACCTTTGTAAGGTAAGTTAGGATTCGTACCATATTAGGAATCAACTTTGTACAACTATATATATTGTGAATAATGAAAGGAATCCCCAAGGAAAATTATTCCATCTTTCACATCCCATTTTATATGAGGTATTTTACTGGACATGCAGTTCAATAAATATGAGAAGATTTTTAGAACTTGTAGTCTAAAATAAGTCTTGAATGTTTGTATGATTATAAATTATTTTATTAAGTGTAAAATAGAAATTTTAATATTGAATTATTTTGAAATATGGAAAATTTTCATTTGTTTTAAGACTCTAAAAAAAAAAGAGTGATATATAAAATGAGACTAAGGGAGTATCATTCTTTTCTAAATTGGATGAGTGTTTTGGTAAATGGGAGTAGCTGATAGTTTTTTCTTTTATTTTTCTCTCCTTAGACCATTTTCCTTTTTTTAGTTCTACTTTTGCTACTTTTTCTTTCAGCAGTTGTTATAGTTCTAAGCTTTATGACCGAATGGGCTGTACTGTTTCTAAAGATAATTAGTATGAAAGGTTACTTTTGTTTAATCATTTTTTGCATGGGTATAGGGAACTGTGTCAGGTAATTCTATGCAGTAAGATACTTATGGCTATTTTATTATTAAGATGCATTTATCAGAAAATTTGATACTCACAAGATGATCAAAAGCTGCAGAAAGAGAAAACAAGATTCGATTTCTATATATATGTGCATGCTTTTTTCTCTACCAAGAATGAGACTATAATATAAACAAAATCTTCAAGATATACATTGGGTTTAATTTTCACCTATTAATTATACATAAGTTAATGGAAATGGTAACTTTAAAAACTGTCTTGAAGTAGGAGCCTCATTCAAACTTTGAGTTTCTTAATTTAAAGAAAATCTTTTATTCTACTAGATGTGTCTTTGAAAGAGGAGAGAGAGAGAGAGAAGGGCAGGCAGAAATTCAAATAAAGTAGTAAAGGTGAAAAGGTAGGAAACAAAAGGCAGAGTATGTGATGAACGATACAGGTGAAAGTGATGATTTTTTGCCTTTTTCATGTTTATCATTTGTTTCCTTGCATATAAATGCCTATAAATTAATTTGTTAAGGATTTAATAGTTTAAGCAGATTGGAAAAGAAAGAGAGAGAAAGAGAGATGTCACGCCAATCCTCGTAGAGAGACAGCGTTTTATTCCCCAAGTACCCAAAAAGCAACCCTCTGTCTGCTATCCTACCTAAGCATTATTGCTCTCTTTTTCAGTCCATTTCTCTCTCTCTCTCTGCTTTGCATGACTGATCAGCCTCTCTTGTGTTAATCTTATTTTATCTTCAACAACCCACTTACAAACACCTTTTTTATTAAGGATAATAATTTTGGATAGAAATCTATTGGGACAGAATAAAGACATTTAAGTTATTTCACACGGATTGTAATTTTTTTGTCTCAATTTTTCCCTCACACTGAAGTTGGGCGTTAATGAAGAGAGTTATAACTGTGTTTTAACGTCGTCTTCTCTCTCCGTCTTATAAATAACTCATCTGATCAATGTTTTGAAAAACTTAAAGCTTCATCACGCCTCCTTTCTCCAATGGTGTATTATATACGTCTTTCCTTTCTCCAAAAAATACATTTCTGTGTTTCTTCCTTTCTCTAAAAATACACCTCTGTATTTCTCCTACCGTATATACTAGAATAAATTTCTACTATATTATTGGACCCTATTTTATTTGGAACTCACTTGCCGCCATCCTTTCATTCTTCTTATGTACCTTCCCTTATCTTCTGGAAAATGGCTAAGAAGTTTTATGTTATATTTCGTGGTAGGGTACCAGTTATATACACGACATATGAGCGAGTGTGAATCAATGGTTAAAGGGTTTAGTCAAAATCACTATAATTCGTACAGAACGTATGAGGAAACCCTTGAAGCTTACAACGATTACTAGAGATCTAATAGAAGTCAAGAGCAGGTTGATGTTGTGGAAGAGCAGACTGCCAAAATTAATGTTGCTGAAAGTGTTGAATCAGACTCAATCCATATTTTACAGGTTTTTATAGATGGAATAATTGTTGGGGCTGCTTGTATGAAGAAGATAAATGAATGAAGGGTCAACTTCATTTTTTATTTATTTAGTTTAAGATTATCTTAATGTTTTATGATTTTTATGATTTAAGATCTAATTTGTGGAAAACTATTGTCCACTGTGTGTAATTTCACTTACTAACAAAATCATGAATTTGTCCCTTTAAGATCTAATTTCTTGAAAACTCTTTTCCAATGTGGGTAATTTTAACTTAGTAATATAATCATCTGTGTCACGACCCAAATCGGAGGGCCGCAACGGGCACCCGGATCCCACCCGCCGGGTACCGCCATTCGTATATTTAACATCTAATCTTAATTAATTACGGACTAAGCCGAAAGAAAATTATGAAAAATCAGGTAACCATCTTATATATATACTTACCCATACCAAGGCCGACAAGGCCATACAAGACCACTATCCACATGACACCTGTCTACAAGCCTCTAGGAGTAGCAACATCAAAGGTCGGGACAAGGCCCCGCCATACCCATATATACAAGCAAAGATGTACCGTACAAAAATTAGACCAATACTCCGAACAAGGGGAGTGCTCCAAAAATCCGCTGGATCCGCAATCAACTAACGTGTACCGTCACCCTGCCTATGTGAACCTGCGGGCATGAAACGCAGCGTCCCCCGACAAAAGGGACATCAGTACGACTGATGTACTAAGTATGTCAGGCATGAATAATAGCATAACATGGATATAACAATAAGCTGAAACAGGAACAACCAACCAACAGTAAATATCTTTGAGGGTCCTAATACATATGCCTAAATGTCATGCACAATGTGGTATACATATACATCGGCCCCATTAGGCATTTTCCTTACCATAACAGCCTCTGCGAGCATCATTTCATGTCGGCCTCTATGGGCATAATATGTCTAAATATCATGCATAATATGGTAAATACATATATACTGGCCACACAAGGGCATCTTCCTCCCAATCATACATATATATATATATTGGCCCTTAGTCAGGCATCTTCCTTCATTAAGCCACACCGACTATCCACACAGGCTTTATCATTATCATATCCCAGTTGATTAGGGGTCTGCATTTCCCATTTTCCGTCCCCAATATACAGTCTTGGGTAAAACGTGAATGCAATGCAAATGAAAATGCATGAATCACAATAAAATATCCTGAATGACATAATTTCCTTGTACCTTCGGTTAACGTCATAAATATTAACATCTTTTCCGTATGCCTTAATAAGGACTTAGGAACATATTTAGACATGCTTTTAACATAGGAATCAATAACATGAATATTCTAAACTACTAGGAGTAAAATAAATTATGGAGCAATATCACAGTTATATTTCGTTACATGGAACATGCCAAAAGAAAGAAATAATTCGCCTTAATATACCTCGAATATTGGAGAAAACCTTAACCAAACTAGGAGATGTTGCCAAGCATAATATGAAATTACAGAAAGGGAAAGAAGTGAATTGGTTCTTCACATGAAAATAAAAGGGGCTGTTTTTTTTTTCCTCTTTAAGGATTCTTCAAAGCAAAGTGAAAAGTTGCTAAAATGAGATTGAAATGTTGAACGGTTCTTGTACCAAATGAAGTCTCAAATCAATATGTATTTTCCCAAAATGATTACTCAAAATCATGCCCCCCACTTAGCCAATATTTTGGCGGTGGGGGCACCTTAATCGTGCCACCTATACCCCAACATGCAGCCTATTTAATTGATTAAACGACCTTCCTCCGTATAATTTATCAATCACACACATAATTAATTCAGTGATCCCAATTCATTTAAATCTTGATAACTTATAAGACCTTCATATACTTAATGTCATAATTTTATAATATGACACTAGTCCATAACCTCTTTGTGCATACACCAAATTTATTTTCGCTTCCTGTCGTCACACTTCTTACGTCCAAAATTATTTCGGGGTTCAATCCAATTTATATACTAATCTTTTTATTAGCATACATAAATATAACATAAATTCCAAGGTTCGGGTCTACTTGCACACGCCTAGCAATTTTATATACACTTAGTGATTTAATCCGTGACCCAAAAATACAGGATGTTACATCTTACCCCCCTTAGAAACATTCGTCCTCGAATGTTTGGGTGACATATCTAATTCCTGTTGCGTAGCCCAGAAATACAATTGTTCTTAGTTCCACCAAATCCGCTAGGGTCTAACGACTATAAACTAATATTTCACAATTTCAATAGATCCGTCTAGACATTACTGACTCACCCACTGGTGTGGTTACCTCCTATCCACTCGGGTTACATACCAAATTTACAACACATCCACATTATGTGAAAAGATCAATAACTTACATGTAACGTCATCGAGTGACGATTCCTGATCCCGTCATCCCATCAATGCCTAAGTACGGTTCTGTCCCTCACCAAAATTAGTTTCTCTGCCCTTACCTTTACCTTGACAGACAATGTGTAATAACCGTGATGAAGCTGCTGCAGATTTAACTAGCCGAACCCTAACACCTTCGCCTTTTGTCGGACAGTCTCGCATAACATGACCAGGTTCATCACAAGAATAACACACATTTATTCCTTATCAGCATGGTCCTAGATGGGTCTTTCCACATTGTTCACATCGAATAAACGGTGGCCTCCTCTGAATAGAATTTCCTCCGTAACAAGTTTCTGACATGTGTGAACCCTGACTTGGTCCCGATTGAACAATCCGATCAACCCTCATCTTTAAAAATGGTAATGATGCGCTAGCTACCGGATAAGATGGGTGTCCATGAGGCTGTGGCCTGGGCCCATCTCTGAAATTTTCCATGTCATTGACGGCTCAGACCTTCTTATGCTGGCCCTTATCATGTTCTCGATCTTCCCGTTGTCGTCTCTTACGATCTTCTAAGTTCTGTGCATAAGCCTGAATGCAAGAAATATCCATACTCGAATTCAAAGAAGCCGTAGTACACTCATTAACCAAGTGCGGCCTCAAGCCGGTAACAAACCTATGTACCCGATCATTCATCTCCGCTACAATCGTAGAAGCATATTGGGCCAACGAATTAAATTGCAAACTATATTCTTGAACAATCAAGTCACCTTGCCCAAGACGTAGGAATCTGTCCTGCCTGGCCCATCGAAGTTCAACTGGCAGAAAGTACTGTAAAAAGGCCTCTGAAAATTCTCTCCATCTAGCCGGTGAAGCCGGTGAAGAACGATGTCCCCTAAATTTCTCCCACGTATCATACCAGGTTACTGCACCATCCCGCAGTCTATAAGAAGCAAACTTTACCGACTCGGTATCGGTAGCATCCATCACCCGCAAAGTGCATTGTACCTGATCCAGAAAATTTTGCGGGTCCGCGTTCAAGTTTGTTCCAGTGAATACCGGAGGGTCTAGATTGATAAAATCCCGAGCTCTTGCGCTATAAACTCTATTAGAAGGACTGAGAGCCTGATGTTGGGCCTGAGCGGCCACTAATCGTGTTAATAACTGAACCGTACTTCGCATATGAATATCAACGTCTGGAGTATCCAGTGGAGGAACTGGGGGCACTGCAGCTCTACTACTCTCCTCAGATGGTGACGAACTAAGAGAATCATATGAAGGGGTCATACCAGCACCAGGGTCTCACTCTGGCCCTTGCTAGCGGGTGGCAATCGGCTGACACCTTCACTCGCAGTCGTATTCAATTCCCTTATACTCTTGGACTTCTTCCTTGCGGTAGGAATTGCTGGAATCGTAAATACGGAATAGGTTAGGAGCAAAATACTTATAACTCAATTCTACTGCATGATGTATGAGACGAAAGAACATGAAACATCCCTAAATGTTAGATAGCCTCCTGTTTATAAGTATGGTGCACAACATACCCATAAACAAGACTCTACTAGGCACAGCTTGTAGACTCCCTAGGACAGACATGCTCTGATTCCAAGTTTGGCACAAACCAAACCGGAGGGCCGCGACGGGCACCCGGATCCCACCCGCCGGGTACCGCCATTCGTACATTTAACATCTAATCGCAATTAATTACGTACTAAGATGAAAGAAAATTATGAAAAATCAGGTAACCATCTTATATATATACATACCCATACCAATGCCGACAAGGCCATACAAGACCACTATCCACAGGACACCTGTCTACAAGCCTCTAGGAGTAGCAACATCAAAGGTCGGGACAGGGCCCCTCCATACCCATATATACAAGCAAACATGTACCGTACCAAAATTAGACCAGTACTCCGAACAACGGGAGTGCTCCAAAAATCCGCAATCAACTAACGTGAACCGTCACCCTGCCTATGAGAACATCCGGGCATGAAACACAGCGTCCTCCGACAAAAGGGACGTCAGTACGACTGATGTACTGAGTATGTCAGGCATGAATAATAGCATAACAGGGATATAACAATAAGCTGAAACAGGAACAACCGACCAACAGTAAATATCTCTGACGGTCCTAATACATATGCCTAAATGTCATGCACAATGCGGTATACATATACACCGGCCCCATTAGGCATCTTCTTTACCATAACAACCTATGTGGGCATAATATGTCTAAAGGTCATGCATAATGCGATAAATACATATATACTGGCCACACAATTGCATCTTCCTCCCAATCATATATATATATATTGGCCCCTAATCAAGCATCTTCCTTCATTAAGCCACACAAGCTAGCCACACAGGCTTTATCATTATCATATCCCAGCCGATCAGGTGGTCTGCGTTTCCCGTTTCCCGTCCCCAATATACGGTCTTGGGTGAAATATGAATGCAATGCAAATGAAAATGCATGAATCACAATAAAATATCTTGAATGACATAATTTCCTTGTACCTTCGGTTAACGCCGTATATATTAACATCTTTTCTGTATGCCTTAATAAGGACTTAGGAACATATTTAGACATGCTTTTAACATAGGAATCAATAACATGAATATTCTAAACTACTAGGAGTAGAATAAATTATGGAGCAATATCACGGTTATATTTCGTTACATGGAATATGCCAAAAGAAAGAAATAATTCGCCTTAATATACCTCGAATATTGGAGAAAACCTTAACCAAACTAGGAGATGTTGCCAAGCATAATATGAAATTACAGAAAGGGAAAGAAGTGAATTGGTTCTTCACATGAAAATAAAAGGGGCTGTTTTTTTTCCTCTTTAAGGATTCTTCAAAGCAAAGTGAAAAGTTGCTAAAATGAGATTGAAATGTTGAACAGTTCCTGTACCAAATGAAGTATCAAATCAATATGTATAATCCCAAAATGATTACTCATAATCATGCCCCCCACACTTAGCCAGTATTTTGGCGGTGGGGGCACCTTAATCGTGCCACCTATACCCCAAGATGCAACCTATTTAATTGATTAAGCGACCTGCCTCCGTATAATTTATCAATTACACACATAATTAATTCCGTGATCCTAATTCACTTAAATCTTGATAACTTATAAGACCTTCATATACTCAATGTCATAATTTTATAATATGACACTTGTCCATAACCTCTTTGTGCATACACTAAATTTATTTCCGCTTCCCGTCGTCACACTTATTACGTCCAAAATTATTTTGGGATTCAATCCATTTTATATACTAATATTTTTATTAGCATACGTAAATATAACATAAATTCCAAGGTTCGGGTCTACTTGCACACGCCTAGCGATTTTACATACGCTTAGTGATTCAATCCGTGACCCAAAAATACGGGATGTTACAATAAGTAGTTTGTCCCTCTAATGATTGAAGCTTCTACTAGTACAATATGATCGATCAACCAAGTGAATATCTTGAATGGTGGCCTAATATGACTTTTAGTGTAACCATCAGATGAATGAATTTAACGAATAAACTAAGTGAATATCCTGACCTAATATGACTTTTAATTGAATCATTTGATGAATGCATTCGACAGTTAAATTAAGTGAATAACCTAAACGAAGGTCTAATATGACATTTAGTTGAACCATCAGATGAATGCATTCGACGGGTCAACCAAGTTAGATATTTGATTAGCATTGAACAATTATCAAAATTTACTATATTATGCTATAATTCTAACAAAAAATTATTTTATGCATATATAACTCTTGTTATATTACATGTATAGGCAGTAAAACAACATCATCTTCTAAGAAATAACCACAATTGTTTGCGAGAATAATTCCCCTCGAATTACATGTTCATTTTTTGTTATTTCAATCACAAAATGAAGCCATTATAAAATAAAAACATTAGCAAGGCCAATACAACCAGCAATCTTAAGCACCAAGTACAAGAACTACACACATTGCTCATTATATGATGGGTAGTTCAAGACACTCGTGAAAAATTTCAATGGAAATTTTCTCTCTGAAATCATGTATCTTATTTACGCGTAAATCCTCCATGCTTTGGCCAGCCATGATGAATTCAATGAACTTCAATGAGTAGATACCACACGCTTCACCTATTTTGTCCTGTGAGAAACCCTCATCATGCTTAACCTTTCACGGTTCGGTAAGTTTGTCTGTAAACAAATGGTTGAACTTGCCGAAGTCTTTGAGAAACTTTGGAGACAACATCTAAATGGATTTTATTGGACCATCAATCTTTTCAATTAAGTTACTCTTTTGTTGTAGTCGTAAACCTCAATTGTGACATCATTAATGATGAAAACAAGGGGCAGTACTGTTAGTTTTCCACATTTCATACACAAAACATTCTCTCAGCACCTACCCAACAAATACCAAATGGTTGCGGATGATCACCTGTCACATAGTCCAGGATCTGATCATTGAATTCATACTCCTTCAACACATCTTCAATACTTCTCTGTGCTGCCGCACTCTTAACCACAATATCATTATATATTGCCATCAAGGCACTACAAAAAAATACATCCATAATGATGTCTGATGGATCATAGTATTTAGGGTAATCTATGCTACAACTTCGCATCAGCGCCATTATTTCAGTAACGTACTGAAAAAAAAGTTTCTATCACCAAATACAAGCATAAAAAAATTATATTTAGATGACTAATATGAAGTTAACTTACATCATCTGTTAACCAGGAGCTGGGTCTACTGAGGTTATTGAACAATCTAAAGTCCATGTTTAGGGTATAACCAATGTGCTCTTGATCTGACCTCATGTTGATCCAGCTAAGGTAAGCTTTCTTCTTCTCAATATCAACAGGTTTGTAGGTCAAGTGTCTTCACATTTTTATCTATTGAGCCCTCAAGACTAGACTCATGTATACCTCATTTCAAACTACTTTTCCACGTGTTTTTGAAATCTTTCAACTTACCCATAGAACATCTCTGGGTCATCTTAGCTGGGCCCCACCCATGTTCATCCAAAAATGTCTTAAATCCATAGGAGAATATGTCGATGGCCCTCACACAGTCGGGTATTGAGGGTTTATGTAGATCATCTTTATTGACAACATCATCCTTTACATGTTGAGTAAACAAAAAATTTAGTTATATTGCTAATTCAATTATGTTCTTTAAAGAGTGATAATATATAGAAAGCCACAAATCCCATTTTTAACCAATAAAGATTGAATACTTATTGACCATTTCAGCTGTAAACATACATGCAATTCATACAACAAAGACATATAATAGGATAACCAACAAAGTAATCAAGACTCATAAAATTACGGAGAAAAAAAATCTTTATGGATACGCAGACATACCTCAATTGTGGTTTATTCCCTCTGCATGGTCTCTTCACCATTTCCACTCTTGGAGTGGTCAGTGGACGCTCTTCCTAATTCATCTCCTCACAATTGACTCTCAGGTTGGCTAACGGAGCAACCATTTATTCCCTCTTGCTCATTTTTACCCTCATTTTGATCACCGGGGCCTTGATTTCTCTACTTCATTCTCACCATTAGCCTTTTTCTCTTCTACTGCAACCACTCTATCTCCACCCCTTTCACCATCAACCTTATTATCTTCAACTAAATTTACTTCATCTTCATCTTTCCCACCATCAACATTGTCCTCTTCAACCGCATCCACTTCATCTCCATCCCTTTCACCATCAGCCTTGTCATCTTCAACTAAATCCACTTAATTTTCATCATTTCCACCATCAGTCTTGTCCGCTTCACCTATATTCAATTCATCGACATCCTTTCGACCATCAGCCTTTTCATATTCATCTACACCCATTTCATCTTCATCTTTCTCACCATCAGCCTTGTCCTCTTTACCTACATTCAATTCATCTCCATCATTTTCACCTACATCCACTGAATCTCTTTCCTTTCCACTATCATCCTTGTGATCGACGCCTTCATCATATTCTCATCCATGTCATCGAATTTTCATATTCCTGTTCAATCTCAACCTCATCATCAATAACTACATTCTCTACACTTTTAATAGTGTTAACTAAAGGTATAACTTCGACATTTTTTCTAGATCAGGTTTTTGGACAATTTTTCACCGTTGGATGTTCCTTAACTTTCCTATTTCTTTTCCCCTTTTCATCATCATTATTTTCCCCTTTACTCAACTTCTATCCAATATCAGGGATCTCCTACTCTTGACTGACTTTTTCTAAGTTTTCTAAAGAGTTACCGGCAGTCTTCATGTCCCCCTATTATGTTGAAGATCTCATTCTGCATCATTTTACTGATTGTTGTGGAGGGTTTTCTACTGATGCCAGTTATGGAGGATTTTCTACTGGTGCTGGTTTTGCACTGCGGCAACGCCGTTTTATTTCTCTCCTAGTCACCTATCCTGGAACGATAGTTTTTTACCTTTGATCTCACCATAGTAGATTAACTTTAGTGTTTTAGCGGGTAGAGAAACCAGAGAAGGAAGAGAGAACGCCGGGTTCTAAATTGGGAGGGGAGTATGAATGAATTTGAAATCAAACACTTTAGTATTTTAATGTAGCAATGCGAATAAACCTTTTTTCAATTTCTAACTTATATTTATTGTTTTCTTTAGCAACAAAAATAACTTGGTTGATCCGTCAGGTTGATTCATCTGATGGTCAGCTAAGTGAACCATAGGAAAAAGAAGGAAATAGATGATTTAGACAATAACAATCATTTTTGGATGGTAAAGCCACATAATAATATATTATATGTGATAACATGTACAACCATGTTATATTGGTTGAGTTTTAATAACAAATTCAAAACTCAATCACATTTCCTCATTTGCTTAACTAACTCCTACGTTGGACGAACTAGTTGTGGTGTAGTAGCTTGTGCTTTGGGGGATAGTGCCATTCCCAAAGTCACAAATCTTTTCATATACAACTGTATGAAAACATCTAAGGCCCTTTAGTGGTGTGTATTTTGAGTTGATTTGAACCATTTATTTATTTAACTAATAATTTATTATTTAGTTTGCCCCCACAATAGGTACTGAATAAATATATTTGAACTAACACGACTAAACAGATGTGGCTATTCTAGCCGAGTGGTGACGAGTCATCTATGCGATCACCTGTTCTAGTGTTCGAATTCGGCGAGTCTCACTTATTTTGATTTTATTATTATTCACAACTTTCTTGATCAGTCAGGCTGATTCATCTGATAGTCAGCTAAGTGAACTATAGGAAAAAGAAGGAAATAGAGGATTTAGACTATAATAATTATTTTTTTGGGTGGTAAAGCCACATAACAAGATATTATATGTGATAACATGTACAACCATGTTGTTTTGGTTGAGTTTTAACAACAAATTCACAACTCAACCACATTTCCTCATTTACTTAACTAACTCCTACGTTGGACGAATTAGTTGTGGTGTAGTATCTTGTGCTTTGCGGAATAGTGCCATTCACCAAGTCACAAATCTTTTCACATACAATTTTACAAAAGCATCTAAGGTCCTTTAGTGGTGTGTATTTTGAGTTGATTTGAACTATTTATTAATTCAAATAATAATTTATTTATTTGGTCTGCCTCCACAACAGGTACTGAACAAATATATTTGAACTAACATGACTAAACAAATGTGGCTATTCCTTCCCAGTGGTAACAAGTCATCTATGCGATCACCTGTTTTCGTGTCCGAATCCAGTGAGTATCACTTATTTTAGTTTTATTATTATTCACAACTTGGTTTATCCGTCAAGTTGATTCTTCTGATGGTCAGCTAAGTGATCCATAGAAAAAGAAAGAAAATAGAGGAATCAGACAATAATAATCACTTTTTTGGGTGAGTTTTAACAACAAATTCAATAGTAAGTAAGCTACCTCATATTTATGTAAAAGCGGAACATATGTATGAATCATCAAATACAAGTCTGAATAAAAGACCACATAAGCCAAAACTGAATTACATAGTATGAAAATCTGAATCGTGTCTCTCAAATCAAAGTAAAGATAGAGTAAGAGAATGAGCATCAAAGGTATGCCGGAAGATAGCATCCTTAACCTGAATACTAGAAGTCAAACTGCTCGGACTCAAACTCTAGATCTCGAACTGGCGGAGGGACCTGTACCTGTAGCAGAAAAAATGCAGCAAGTGTAGCATGAGCACACAACATAACCCCGTAGACATCATAGGCCGACAACGACGAAAGATACGTATCAGAGTTAAATATAAAGTTAACACTAGATAAACCTACACTAAACAGTTCAATAGTCCATATAAGTCACGTTGTACACATATCAATTCACCGATTCATAAAGTCACAATGTTCACATAAGGATCCAATCACAGTCAAGTACAATCAATCCATTCATATATACATGGACCTTACTATCATAGTACCCACCGACTAGTATTCTCTTATTCAAGTCATACTCAAGCTTAACCTCACTTATCCAACTTATCATACGAAATCAAGCCTCGGTGATCGCCTTGCCCTTCCTATGAGCCTCGTGATAGTCGAAGTCAATCCATGTACATATTATTTATTAATATAAAACAAATCACAACAATAATAAGACTTTAAATACACACCCCGTGTCCACGTCACCAAGACTCGTACTATAATACTCAAAAACCTCTATTACATACTAAGTAATCTTATCCTTAAATTAGTTGAAAAATTATACACATTTGAATCCCCAATTGAACAAATTAAAAAGTCCAAATTGAAACCCTAGAATTTTCCCATTTTGAAAACAAGTTTCTATATTTAAATTAAGACTTATAACATGATAATCTAGAATAATCCAATCCTAATTAATGATATTAACACAATTTGATCCGTAAATCTCCATTACAATCATCCATATAACACTCTTATCCTCAGAACATGCATACCTCATCTTCCGCTACTCAAATAATATGCTAAATCACCATTAACAAGCTTAGAATCATAAACTTAAACCAAATAATAAAAGAAACTCTTATCCAAGGGTTGAAATTGCTCTTAAGGCTCTGAATATACCCTTATGCAGTGCTGGTTTCGAGATAGACTATTTTGGGAAAGAAAATCTGACATAGAATTATTTATAGGACCATGAACAGTATTTCTACCCCAGCGGAATCGACTCCGCTGGAGCAGACCCGCTGCGACGGAAAACCTTCTGCTGAAGCAAGAGTCACTTGACACCTCACCCCTTACCATGGAGGACCTGACTCCGTGGTGACAGAATTCTCCCGACTCCCAGATTTCACTTCGGCAAGCCAACCTCTCGTTGAGGCGGACCTGCCATAGCGGATGCTGGTGCCGCCATGGCGGACACTAGCAGATGGAAATTAGTGAAATCCTGCATTGAACATCCGAAACACCCCCGGAACCCTCCAAACACAAACCAGACATGCTCGTCTATCGTAAACAGTTCTATGAACTCTCTCGTACCCTCGAATTTCACAATTAATTGAGCTAAGCCATACTTTTCTATAGATCATCCCAGAAAAACCAATTATCTAAATTTCACACATAAGGCCAAAAAATCCATCCGACTGCCTCGTGATACGAACCAATGACTCGAGTAAGTCATAAATTACCCTCAGGAACTACTGGAAGCAACATAACTTAAAAATAAACCCATCTAGCTAGAAGTCAACTTTGAGTCAAACTAACCCACTATAATATTCTAGTTTTGGGTTTTCATCCGAAACTCATATAAATGGACCTCGGGATCCATGCCACCCATCCCCGCATATCACAAACCCCACATAAAGATCAAAGGAAGGGAAAATAGCCAAATAAGGGTCTTTAGCTAAAAATGTCTGGACGGATCGTTACATCAGATACTAATTAAACGAATGTTCATCCTCGAACGGAAGGAGAAAAGAACAGAAAATGATGAGTAACTAAGGAATCTCCTTAATAACCTCATGAGAGTCCCAACAGGAAGAAATTAGATGATAGCACTTCCTGTTCATTCAACCAGTTGAAGCAACTATAGCTTACCTCAACACCCCATATCTCTATTCTTTCAACCAAAATTTCTTTCACTGTTGATTCTCAAAAGTACGAACTAACTCCACTCGAATTTCCTGATTTGATCATAGACATACTTCTATCCACGTCCGACTGAATCCGCGAATTATCACAATAACCACCATCAACCCTTAGTTGTAGCCACAACCATAGTCCAACCTGTACCGATATCACCGTCTGGTTCTATTAACTTCCCTTCTCAACTATCAACGTCGTCCTTCGCACCAAGATTTATTATAACACATGAACAAACATCACAAGTCCTATTTCCCTCGAATTTCCAAACTACCATACTATACACATGCCTACTTATTACTTTGCGGTGCCAAATCTGTAGAAAAATGACTGATCCCTCTGAAGACTTCTCATAACCAGTTGTACTTCCTCAATGCATACCAAGTAACTATACAAACTGTTAGAACTGTCTGAATCACTGTCATCTAAAAATTATCATCAATCCTACTTGCAATTTTGATGGGAACTGGTAACACAATAATACTTCCACTTCCAAAATGAAATCCCTCGAATCCTTATCGGTGGTTGACTAGAATACCACAAGTCCTCCAGTCAATGTAACTTAGACCGCTGGCCATAAATGAACAAATCTGTCTTGAAATTCAACTTCTACTGATACACAAGTCTAATAGAACCACATGAACTCTAAACACATCAAATCTTCCTCATACTTTCTCTTAACTCACCCATAACTATGGACACCTTGTCGAACCTCTATCTGTCATATCTCGCTAATTACTAGCCTTACCAATTTATGACGTATCAACCTTACGTTCCATTTACCTGCCATAGCTCAATTTCTCCCAAGTTCTAATACCCAAATACTCATCCATGCTATCAATCAACAATGTCTCAACACAGCTACCACCTGTCACCCAACAGAAACCTCATGGAACATTCTTCATAACTCTTAGTCAACTACGATAGACATACTCCTCCGAGCATACCCAACCATTTAACCCGATCTGAAAGATGCGAAAGTAATGACACTAAAAACCACATCTAACCTAAGAATTTCCATTGTTTCAAATTTGAATCCTTTCATGTCTCGAAGATGCACCTTACTCAATCCAAATCAGATCAACCACACATTTATTAAATTTCTTACATTTCCACCATCCATTCCAATCACGTTCACCACTAATAACAAATCATTACTCAAACCTTTGAACATGGAACTTCTCCTAAAAATCTGGCACATTCCGTGTACCATTCTTTATGAAATTCCTCGACTAGAAAAGACATCAACCCACTCTGGTTACTCTGACCAACAACCATTTAGTATCAAAATGATAACCCGAACTATCACTGAACCAATCCATAATACGAAAGTGATCCTTAATTACCGAACATACACTCCTGCTAACATCCTCATATAGTTTCATAAAAATACTCTTGCCAAAAATTCTCGACCGAAATAATCCTCTTCCTATACCACTCCATGCGTTCACTAACCTGATCATTGATACCCGAAGCCTTTCACAACTAGAATTAGATCAAACCGTCGTCAACTCATTGCCATAAATATTTCCATTGACCAACACCTTATTCGAGTGTCTATACAATGTTTGCCTGCGAAAACCCAATCTTTACCTTATTTTGTTGAACCATAACATATCTAACTAAACGTGCAATTTCCCTGTCCTTCGGTCACCTCCAAAGTCAATATACTAGTAGCTATAAAATTTCCCAAGTGTTAACCTTTACATACCTTTCCCACAAACCTTAACCAAGAACTAGGTGCAACACCCGATAATCTCTCAAATAGAACTCCACACTTATCCAGCACTAGAGTCATTTTTATTAGTTGATCACTGGCTCCCTATAGCCTACGACGTAGCCCAACGTATCAACTCATATACAATCACTCACTCTTACTCTATACTAGACATTGCAAAATCACCCCTAATTCAACAATCTCTTGGTCTCAACAACTCCCCTATTATCACTAACCTCAAAATGCCATGTGACCCACAAACACACTCTTTAGGTGAAGAAACGCTGTTGTTTATTCCACTAAGCTTCACTCATCACAAGTAACCTTGCCACCTGATCTCGAATAGAAAACCATTTCTTGAATGACCTCACAACCACTAATTCTACTCTGCTTTTACAATACTGTCAAATCAAAGCTAACTCAACATTCCATAGCCTATATGACATCCACCCTGGTACACCTTGAAACTTATCCCAACAAACACGTTAGATACCAATTTTTCCCTTTATATAGCAGAGATTTATCCATCCAATTTCTTTTCCTTGTATCTTTGAATTATCATTCCTACTTTCCAAGGATATCACCGAACTTAGAGGTCACAATCATAACCCAAATCAACCGAACCTTCAAATCATAGCTGAAGACTGAACTTGGTCCCGCATCTGAATCATGGTAACACATCTCATACCCTATTGCTCGACATCATATCGAACAACTTACACGTGAATTAAAGAGCGTGTTACCACCATCAGTAATAGAATCGAAGGAATAAGTTCGGATACCAATTTGATTCAACTTAGCACGAAAGGAATGAAGAAAATAAAGTTTTCTAAATGTCACATAGCCTCTCGATGATAAGTATAAACGTCTCCACACTGATCAGTAAGACTGTACTAGACATTTCTCTTGTATTTAAAACTATTTGACCTAAAGCTCTAATACTAACTTTTTAAGATCCCTTTTCAGGAGTTTTGGTGGCAGCTACACATTCCCCACCGGTAGGGGAACCACTTCCCAAATTATCAACAAAATCAAGACGAATTGTGGAAGTAGTAATAGTAAGTAAGCTATCTCATATTTTTTTAAAAGCGGAACATAAGTCTGAATCATCAAATACAACCTCAAATATCTGGTCAATAATACAAGAGAGCTAATACAGATACAAATCTAAATAACAGACCACATAAACTAAAACTGAACTACATAGTCTGAAAATTTGAATCGTGACTCTCGAATCAAGGTAAAGACAAAGTAAGAGAATGAGCATCAAAGGTATGTCGGAAGATATCATCCTCACCCTGAATACTGAAAGTCAACCTGCTCGTACTCAAATTCGAGATCTCAAACTGGCAGAAGGACCTGTATCTGCATAAAAAAAGATACAACAAGTGTAGCATGAGTACACAACGTACCCCCGTAGACATCATAGGCCGACAATGATAGAAAATACGTAACAAAGATGAATATCAAGTTGACATCAGATTAACCTATACTAGACAATTCAATAGTCCATATAAGTCACGGTGAATACATATCAATTTATCGATTCATCGAGTCATATTTTTCACATAAGGTTCCAATCACAGTCAAGTACAATCAATCTATTCACATATATATGGATCTTACTATCACAGTAACCACTAACTAGTACTCTCTTATTCAATTCATACTCAAGCTTAACCCACTTACCCAACTTATCACACAAAATAAACGAGTTAGACTTACATCACAACAACCATTTTAGAACTCTTCCAAGAGTGTTACACCTAAGCTAAACGTGATGACGTTAACTCCTTTATTAACCTTAACATTTACACTTAGTTAAGTCTCGATACAGTTACGGTCTAACACATATAGATCGTTCCACATCTACCTTTCCACTAGTGACACTTATCACAGGTTCCTTACTAGACTCGTTACCCAGTCATATAATCAATTACCAGACAACACACAAATGCACATAATTCTCTGGACCTAAACGATAGTCATGGCATAATTTTACATTTCTGACCACATTAGTAGTTGACATCAAACACTTAGACTTGCAATTATTAAACCCCAAAAACCCATCACAAGGAAGAAAGACACATACGACAACCAAATCAATTCAATCGAAGTAGTTCAGGGTTTGACCCAAGTTCTAATAACCAACCATATCACATTACCGAACCACAATTAATCAATGTATAGATATATGTATGATATGAATGCAATACATATGCAAGGTACCTTTCTCAACCTGGTATACAGTACGTCAAGGTTTTATTATGAACCGTACACTCAAGGGGGACCCGTAAAGTCTATATACCACTCCTATCTAGCCAGAATTCCATATACGAATTTGGCTAGAGCCCAAAACTCATTTGTCTGAATAATATCATGTTGTAGGTATGCAACTCCGTTCCGCACGTATCAATATCCGTTGTAGCGTGAAACCCAAGCCATCCGTATTATCATCATCTCAATGTTGGCATAATCTCATAAGTGTTCTTACCTTTCTGGCCTTTTGGGCCCAAAAAATATCCATACCACTCTTATATCAATATCACAGAACCACAAGTGTATGAATAAAAATGACAATATAAGGCAAGATATCATGATATAATGGGATGCAACCAAGTAAAGAGATGAAATATCACATACTTTCAAAAGTTCAATAACACATATATAGTCTAATACACATAATTTCATGTCAAAGAAGTCCATCAATAATAATCCTAGTACAATCAGGATATCATATCAAAGCATGCGTGATGAATAAACATAATAATATCAAACATGGCAACGAGCCTAGTTAATAGTGACAAGCCCAAATAACAACAGTCGGAATCAGCATAAGGTTGATCCCCCAAATCACCCATCATTATAGTTCAACACTGGTACCTACTCAAACATTCATCACAACCGTTTGAGTGGGACACCTAAATACGCCTAATACCCCTCAACATATATAACTACTACGTACTTCTATCAGAGTCTTGAAAATCTAAACCAAAGCCTACCTCATTACCGAACAGGAGCGCGAACAAATCAAGCCTCGGTGGTCGCCTTGCCCTTCTGATGCGCCTTGCGATAGTCAAAGTCTATCCACGTACATATTATTCTTTAATATAAAGCTAGTCACAACAAAAAAAGACTGTAAATACCCATCTCGGGGCAATGTCACTAAGACTCAAACTTTAATACTCAAAAACCTCTATTACATACTAAGTAATCATATTCTTAAATTTAAAAACTATACACATTTAAATCCCCAATTGAACAATCATTAAAAATCCCAATTTGAAACCCTAAAATTTTTCCCTTTTGAAAAGAAGTTTCTATAGTCAAATTAAGACTTATAACATGATAATATAGCATAATCCAATCAATCCTAATTCATGATGTTAACACAATTTGATTTGTAAATCTCCATTAAAGTCATCCATATAGCTCTCTTATTCTCACAACATGCTTAACTCATCTTCCTCAACTCACATAATATGCTAAACCACAATTAACAAGCTTAGAATCATAAACTTAAACCAAATAACGAAGGAAACTCTTACCAAATGGTTGAACTTGCTCTTAAGGCTTTGGATATACCCTTATGCGCTAGTTACGAGATAGACTATTTTGGGAAAGAAAATCTGACCTAAAATTATTTATAGGACCTTGAATAGTGTTTCCTCCAGCAGAATTGACTCCGTTGTGGAATAAAACCTTCCACTGGGGTGAGAATCACTTGATAACTTACCTATCGCCACGACGGACTTGACTCTGCTGTGGTTGAACTCTCCAGACTCCTAGATTCTGCTTTGGCAAGCCAACCTCTCATCGAGGCGGACCCACTGGAGCGGATACTAGTGCCGCCGTGGTGAACACCAGCAGATAGAAAACAACCAAATCCTGCATTGAACATCCAAAACACTCTTAGAACCCTCCGGACATAAACCAGACATGGTCATTTAAGGTAAACAGTTCTACGAACTCGCTCGGACCCTCAAATTTCAAAATAAATGAACTAAGCCATACTTTTCTAAAGATCATCCGAGAAAAAACAATTATCTAAATTTTACACACAAGGCCACAAAATCCATCTGAATTCCTCGGGAAGTGAACCAATGAGATGACTAAGTCATAAATGACCCTCCAAAACTATTGGAAGTGACGAAATCCAAAAATAAATCCATCTAGACATAAGTCAACTTTGAGTCAAAGTAATCAACTCTAATAACTTGGGTTTTTCATTCGGAACTCATACAAATGGACCTCGGGATCCATGCAACCCGTCCCCGCATATCACAAACCCCACATAGAGATCCCGGGAAGGGTAAAATAGCTAAATAATGGTCTTTAGCTAAAAAACGACCGAATAGATCATTACATATAAGATCTCCACGGCAATAGGCGATGCTGGAAGAGATGATTCACCGTTGAGCTTCATTGTTTTGTTGAAGTAACTTACATTTTAGTTGGAGATTAGGGTTCTGTATGAAAATATTTGTGTTTTATGGATGTGAATGCATGCATAGATATAAGATGACGGAGAAAGACAAACTACTGGAGGACTACATGATTGAGTTCCACAACCAATGCTTCAACCAATTATCTTTTGTGGTTGCTCCACGCGACCTTGGTAAGGAATAGTCCATTAAATGGCACGCCTACATTATCTTTTACTTCCCTAAAGTAAACAATTGATTACTTATTCTTAAAAAAACATAATTAACATTTTATATTTTAGGGTTCTGTATGAAAATATTTATGTTTTATGGATGTGAATGCATGCATAGATATAAGATGACGGAGAAAGACAAACTAATGGAGGACTACATGATTGAGTTCCACAACCAATGCTTCAACCAATTAGCTTTTGTGGTTGCTCCACGCGACCTTGGTAAAGAATAGTCCATTAAATGGCACGCCTACATTATCTTTTACTTCCCTAAAGTAAACAATTGATTACTTATTCTTCAAAAACATAATTAACATTTTATATTTTCCCTCTAACTTTTGATAGGCTAAGGGATTGCTTTTGTCTGCCAAAACCCCTAATCGCTTGGACGATTTTAAAATCTTCCCTTTTGGCTTACAAGATTTTTCTAGACTGCGTGAGTGACAATTCAACCATATAAATGACCATCTACCATGTATAAATTTCGTAAATAATAAATTACAAATTAATATTATTCAAACTTATTTTATTTAAAAATATGTAACTTTCCATAATAACCTCTCTAAAAAATAATTTTTCAGAAAAAAAAGTATAGGATTGAGTGTCATCTGATTTTTTTCGTTTGCAACAACAGTTTGGTAAAAAGATTTACCTTCCCAATATATATATATTTTGCTTCCCAAAATAAACAATTGATTACTTCTTCTTAGAAAGCGTAATTATCATTTTCTAATTTTTTCCCTAATTTTTGATAGGCTAAGGGATTCTTTGTTGTCTTCCCAAAACTCCTAATCAATCTACATTGGGATCGCTTGGATGATTTTAAATCTTCCTTTTTGGCTTGCAAGATTTTTGTAGACTTCATGAGTGACGACTCAACCAGTTGAATGACAGATCTACCATGCATACATTTCGTAAAAAATAAATTGCAAAGTATTATTATTCAAACTAATTTTGTTTAAATAGGTTACTTTCCATAATTTTACTTGTAACGTTTTGGTTGCATTTTTTTTACTTAAAAACATAATCATTATCCTTTTCTGTTTTAATTTGATAATTATTACTACTTGATAATAACATAAGTCAAATAAAATTTAAAAATAAAGAAAAGGACTTAAAAAAATAAATTTATATCACTACTTGAAAATTAAAGAGTTTACAATATTGAAGAGATTAATATACTAAAATAAACATAACATGAAGAGATTAGATATTTTGACTAGGATAACCTCGAGGCGGATAATCCGGAGGGGTGTCGAAGTTTTAATTGTCTTTCCTCTATTAACGAGAAGCATTGCAAGTACCATCTCTATCCTTCTTCTATACTTGTCGACTTGTGCAAAATGTCTCATAGTTTCCCATAGTTCCATGTTGCATCAGTTCACATCTTCTCCCACGTCCCTTATATTAGTTTGAATGCATGCAAGATCCCATCTCATCGACTTATTGCCTGATCAACTTCATTCATAGCCGGTGCATTCACATTGCCATTCCATTTGCTTGGACAGGATCCATAGTTAATTATATAATTGAAGAAAAGCTAATATTTTTCTCAATAGACTAAACTATTATGTATTTAAATTAATAAACTCGGGCGTCTATTTATAGATAATGAAAATGAATCCTTTTGGTGAATATGAACCTTTTATAACGTGTCTTTTGGAAAAATAATTTAGAGGTGCCTTTTCAAGTGTTGAAAATAAAATAATAAGGATCCTTTTTAAATTTAAATTAATATTATGAAGGTGCATTTCCAGATCAACACATCTTTTGGACATCTATTTGCTAATGCTGACTTAGTTGACCATCAAATGATGTAATTTGATGAATAAACTATGTTAATAATTTATTCACTATTTCATTTGCCCTATATTGTCCTTTCTTTTTCTTTATATATTCTATAACTATTATTCTTTAGTTATTGCTCATTTTATCAGTAATAAAAGAGGCCATGTAACATGAACAAAACATCCATTAAAATTCCATGAACAAAACATAACATAAATAAAACATTCATTAAAATTCCATTAACTAGAAACCAACAAGACACATGGACAATAACATCAACAAAATAAGAACTAGACCCTAAATCTACTCTGCAAAACACATATTAAAATTAAATAAACATGGAAAATAACATGAACAATACTTTAAATCTGGGATCCAGGGGAGAGTTGAACTCGTCGGCATTGCCAATGATGAGTAGGATGCTACGTAACATCTTTTTCATCATTTTGTTTTCACTCTAGACCCGATGCGTGTGGTACATGAGCAGTTCCATGATTTCATCAACTTGGTTCCTAAGAGTGCCAATTTGATGAGATAAGTCATTGATTACTTAACCGGTGGTTCTATGTCTAGAAGACATCATGATTTTTATATTTTGAATCGGAGGGGTTATGTGTGAAGAGTCACTTGATACACTCTCCCTTTTTATAGGAGGAAGGTGATGAAGTTATATTAATCAGTACGACTAATGTGTAGGGGGTGGGGAAGTTGGATGGACCGTGGACGTCTTAATGATAGGTTTTTATTCATGAAAAAATATTACGCATTAAATTAAATTTTCTAACTAAGGTTATTTGATTTTATACTTTTCTCACATATTGAACTTGATTGATTCATCAGATTTAGTCATCTGATTGTCATTTAAGGTACCATATGAAGTTGAAAAAAATAGAGATTTTATACTATTATAATAACTAATTTTCATGTTAAAACTACATAACAACATACTACACATGATAGCATGTACAACTACATTATTTTTGTTCAATCATAACAAAAATTTGACTACTTAACCACCTTTACTCACTTACATAACTAACTCCCACAGTGGACGAACTTCTTGTCGTGTAGTAGCTTGTGTGTTGTGTGATAAATTAGTTACAATAAGTTTAAGTCCCTAATCTTTACATACAAAAATATGTAACACATATAATTTCATAATTTTATGAGTTCTATTAAACCTTTAGTTATTTATAATGTTAACGATATTTGAAAAAGAGAAATTTGAATGTTAAAAATATCAATAATACTAGAAGTTCACACAATTAAAACCAATGATGGAGAAATTGGGTTAGCCCCAAAGGAACCCATTGATGCTCTGACAAGAGATCTCGCTAGCCAATGAGACCACTAAAATCTCTATCACTGAATGCAACAATAATAGTTAGCCATTATGGAATGACCCATTTGGTCGTTATGATCTTTCCGCCTGATTTCCTGTTATAACTCTTCTCCTAATATTTACCGATGACACTGTTAGTATAAATCATGAGTTGAGTAACTTCCACAGATGACAAAGAAGACTATTTGAATGAGGAGTTGCTAAAAATAGCCAATTCCGCCCCAGCGATCTCATGTCTGCCTCAGCGGTGTCTGCTCTAGCGAGCCTTTTTTCTTTCTGACACTGAGGCGAAGTGTCAAGTGCCTCCGCCTCAGCGGACCCTTCCTTCTCCATAATGTATCCGCCCAAACGGAATCGAATATGTTGTGGCGGAAATGCTGGCAGTCTTGTATGTATAAATACTTAATTATAGAACACTTTCCCAAAATTGTATTGCTCGAGTAGGGGCTACCCTAAAGGGGTCGTTCTGCATTTTGGTCCATGTTTCCTCTATAAAATATAATCCATTCTTTCCCCTTGTTATGTTTCTTTAATGTCCTAGTAATGGGGCTAAAAGCTTGGAATGAAGAATTAGTAGCAAGAACTCCTTAATAGTGGAAACCTTCTAAATGATGTTTTATAATGGAATTGATGAGTAAATGATGATTTCTTCTAAATAAGCTATAATGAGGATAAAGTAATCTTGTTGTATGATTAATTTGAAGTTATAGAACCGTTTCTTAAATTGAGGAAGAACCTAGGGTTGTGAATTGGATTTTCTATAGAAATATGAAATTGAAGGACTAAATGAAGTTGTATTCTAAATTAATTTTGGGTTATGGCTAATAATCAAGTCTAGAAGCATTTGAAGTAATAAAGTGTGGATTTTGAGACCATGGGCCCGAGATGGAGGTGCAGTTGTCTTATGTTGGTTGAGGACTACATCCTTGTGTACTTGTCGTGATTTTAATATGTAGAACTTATGTGTTAGATTAAGTTTGCTACTGGGAGTTCCAAGGATTCAAACACGCGTGTTAAGAATCAACCTTTCATGGCTGCTGCTTGGCATTGAGGTAGGCTATGCTTTAGCTATTTGAGACTGCGATAGAAGTACATAATTAGTTATAATACTAAGAGGTATTAGGCGTATTTGAGGGTCCCACTCAGGCGGTTGTGATAAACTCTCAGCGGGTACCGATGTTGAACTGTCATGATGAGATGATTTTGGGAATCAGCCTTATGTTGGTTCTGATTACTGATTATTTGGGCTTGTCGCCATGTTTGCTATTGTTTTTTTACTCATCACACATGCTTTTGATTGATGTCATGATTTGACTTGGATTTTCCCATGTGTTGTTGAACTCTTGAAAATATGTGTACATCATCTCTATACTTGATTGCATCTCATTATATCATGATATCTTGCCTTGTATTGTCAATGCTTTATATATACAATCATGGCTGTGTGACTTGATATGAGACTGGTATTGATATGCTGTGGTCTAAGATAATAGAAAGGTAAGAGTAATATGAGATTATGATATTTGAGATGATATTGATACACGGAGAGGGGAGTTGCACGCCTGCAACATGACCGAGACTCGACAAATGAGTCATGGGCGCTAGTCAAATTCATATGTGGAATTTTGGTTGTCTAGGAGTGGTATATGGACTTAGCGGATCCCCTATGGGTGTACAAATCATAACTAAACCTTGACATACTGTATACCAATTTAGGGAAAGATACCTTGCATTACATGTCATTTGCATTTTAATTCATATTATACATACATCTATATATGCCATTTTATTATTCGATTGCGGTTGGGTAATGTGATATGGTTGATTATTGGAACTTCGGTGAAACTCTAATTTACCTGGATAATTAGATTTATGATATTGAAACAGTTTGATTCCATGATTGAACTTGTGCTTGCGTGATTGTGGATAGCTTGGTTGAATGCATGTAACTGGATGGATCGTGTATGCTACTTGATTCTTAGTTGGTTGTGTGGGTCTTTAAGTTGGATTATGTGGTTGATCTTCATATGATTGTTGTGTGGTTACATTGCATGAATAAAGCACTTGCTATTGATCATATCTGTAGTAATAAAATTAAGACTGGTAATACTTATTGGTGCTTATGTCAGTTGATAAGGGTCTAGGTCATGAAATGAGTGTCTTTCTTGTCTATTTATGGGAACTACACTAAGTCTGATGTTAGTGGAAAAAACTGTAGCAATGGAATTGTATCCGAAGAATTATGCATAAAAGACTAAGGTAGTATGGTAAAGGACTGTGGTCTAACTGGCTTGTAGTATCAACATTGTAAAATAAGGCCTGTCAAGGTTCGGGTACTATTGAGTCTATTTGTGAGTTTAGGGGATTTCTAGAATTTATTCATGATGTGTGCTTGAGTGTTCTTAATGAGTTGTTGTTGGTAGTTATATGATTTACACATCTTAGTGTGATTGTTGTCAGATGAAACTAGAGTCGTAGATGGGTAAATCTTATGCGTTCGTGGATCTCATGTAATAAGGGTGTCCTAATAACTATATGAACCATAGTATATTCGGTATGTCTTAGTAGGCTATTTAATTGCTAGTGATAGGTTATGTGTAGTCATCTTGGTATTTATCTCCAATTATGTATTTTCGTCGTTGTCGTCCTATGATGTCTACGGAGGTATATTGTGTACTCATGCTACACTTGCTGCATCTTTTCTGCTATAGGTATTCGGTCTATCAGGTTGCAGTTTGGAGCTTGGGAAGCTGAGGTAGACTATCTTATCCAGTGGCCTTGGTTTCTATCTTGTGTAACTATTCCCTTCATTCGGACAATATTGTATTTTCAGCATTCAAATATTGAGTCTTAGAGTCCTTTTATAAGTCAGACCAGGTTCTGTGGATGGGAGGTTGTTTTATGGATCCATTGTTCCTATGATTTAATGAAATTCTTCAGGATTGTACTTAATTTTTCTTCCACATTTATTTTAAACCCTTTAAAAAGCTATTTTTGGGAAATTGGTTCGCCTACCGGAGGGATATTGTTGGTGCCACCACGACGCCCATAATTTGGGTCATGATAAAGTTGGTATCAAAGCTCTAGGTTCACCGGTCTGAAAAATACAAGGACACTGTGTAGTAGAGTCTCGCATATTGGTATGATGACGTGTGTATCCATCCTCGAGAGGCTGTGAAGCAGTTTACGAATTATTCCATTCTTTCACTCCAATCATGCCCACTCATTCACATTCTATACTTGGTTGATTCAAATTGCTATCTAGTCGATTCTAATTGGTATCTAGTCGCGTGTGGTAATTATATCCAAAAGATATCGCAAGGTTTGGAAAAGCTAAAAAAATTGATTTCTGTACTGGTTTAGGGATTCCACCCCAACGAAGGTATTTCCGCACCGGCGGGCTCTCACTAGCGAATGGTGGGCTGCAGGAGTGATTCCCTATTGTTTCACTGAATCTGCCTTGACAAAGTACGGTCCGCCGTGGTGAATCCGCTCTTGCATAATATTTTCCACCGTAGTGAAAATCTGTGCCATATTGAAACTCGCCTCTGCGAAAACTTGTCTACCAAGACTAGTCCGCCGCAACGGAATCACTGGCAGAAACTTGTGACTTCTTCTTCTTCACTTGTGCATTGATAAATATATACCACTACCAATCAAATCATAGCAAAACTAGCAAGAGAGATTTCAAATAACCAAACTACTCATTAACCGATAATATCCACCAAACAAAGACGAGAAATTAGCTACGAATATCCCTAATCATCCAAACATTCATAAAACCAAGCAAAAGAAAATAAAGGCAAGCAAGTCAAAACAAATTATCCAACACATCCAACAAACACTAGAAAAAGAAATAAATTTTTTGAAACAAGCCCAACACGGGCTAACCACAAATACCAAGCATTGACTCAATACTGTCTCCTCGAGCTTGCCACATCCTTACCTCCCTTAGTGCTACTGCTGCTATCATCCGCCCTGTACAGGAAGGAGTAGTCCACATCATCGTGCTCATCCTCCAAGGAAGGGGTCCTTGAAATCTAAGTGTTTGAACAAAACCTTGATGCCTCTTCATACTTTCATGAGAAGCTTGCCCTGGGATTTGTTTCTCTTCTTATCCTTCTTGAATTTCGTGCAGAGATTACCATGAGTCCGTGGTAAAAACCTCGTATGTCATCTCCATTGCACAACCTGAGGTTTGTAGGGCCTTATGCGACTCAATATATTCTTTAATATCCTCATGGGTAAAGTAGTCAATAATAGCACTCGAAGAACTAGCCTCGATAGAAGGTTTAGGAAGTCCAGTAACTAAGTCTCTAATCTCCTACAACAGCGAACACATAGCACCAAGTGGCCCATGAGGCTGCGACTGCGACTGCGAATGTGACTACGACTCATCATCAGTACCCTTACTACTCACATTTAGGTCTACCCTCCTCTTCTTACCCTTCACCAGTGTGCCCGCCCCTGACACTTTCAGAGGGTAGAATACCTCTTCAGGATTTCTCTATCCATCATCAGGCTTAAATGTCGCACCTGCCCTCTGGCATAACTCGATAATCAGAGAAGTGAATTTTATTGTTGACCCTTTTTTGGCTAAATAATCCTTCCACTCTTGAACAATGTGATAATCTACATTCACCGGGACCTCATCAAGAATGCATGCCACCATGAGAGTTCAAACGTAAGCATAGAAATACTTGTTGCTAGAAGGTCTTACCCTGTTGACAATAATACTCTGCCACCTTTTTGCCTCGGTGATGAAGTACTCATTTGTGATCCCCGATTTCTTATTCGTCCAGGTAATCTTATTTCTATTCTCCTCCACCAGTTACGCCAATAGCCACACTCCATTACCACAATCTTCCTTAACCCTCATGAGCTCAGGTGGATGGTTAGGCAACCCATAAAGATCATTAATCACTTCAGCCCCAATTGGTACCATTATGCCCCGAATCTTTATCATCGGATTTGGCTCTGACAACCTCACCTTCTTTAAGTTTGCGTAAAACTCTCTTACCCAGTCTGTATTGGCCTTGAAAGGTGCTGGACCAAAGCACATCCAGCCTGTCTGCGTTAGTCGGGTGTAAAAGTCAGGAAGAAACTCTTCCACACGGGTCAAGTCCACTCCTGTTTCTTGTAGCCACGTTTTTTCTCAAATTCTCAAAATAATAGTTCTAGTAGTCCCGAGACATGAACCGGAATGCATCATAGTCACCCACTGGCTCCTCATCAATAAGTCCGTGTTGCTGAGCAAGATTTTCCATTTTATTAAATTCGTTACTTGCAAATATGAAAGTTATGTCAGTTTTGTGTTAGAAGTATATGTTTCATGTTATTACATACCTAACAAGCCAAAGAAACAGATAAAATTTGATCGGAGTAGGTCTTTGCAAAGCTACTATTTTATCACTGCTATTGAGCTATTTCCACTAGAGCGAATCCACCTTAGCGAGGAATGTGTCTACTTTGGCAGAAAAATTATATCCCCATCCGTTTTACTTCGGTGATTCCTGTTTGTTCTATCGCGGGTTCGCCCCAGTGGAAAAAGCATCCACTGTGGCGTGATCGTCGTCCCAGGTAAACTAGCCAAAAAATTTCAGCGATTCTGCCCTATTTTAGCCAGAAAATTTCTTTCCTTAGTTCGTGGGTGGGTGTACATAATGTGTAAAGTTCTTTTATGCTAGTATTTGTCCCGATCTGTGACTCCACCTATGTGACAGCCCCACCCCTCAATTTTACACCAATTCTATGAAAGTATATACCCATCATCATACCCCTACCCTATCGCAAGAAGCCATGATGTGGAGTAAAAAGTTTTAGAAACTTACCGGGAGAAAAACTTGAGTGACGAGAGTTGAAGACGAGCTTCGGTGGCCTCAGGGTATGTGCCGCCATTGGATAATTCCGGCAAGTCAGAAAGAATAGTGGGATGGTAGGTATATATAGGGGTTATGGGTGTGAGTAGAAAAGTGATTCTTTAGGTAGGGTTATGTGAATGTTTTTTAAGGTAATGGGGGTGAGGGAGTTGAAAGTTGGTATAGGAATTTCAGGAGTTGAGTAAGGGGGGGACTGATCGATTTTGCGGGTAATTTTTTGAACTTTGTGTGTTTTGCCATAACGAACTCCTAGTCTACCCCAACGATTCCGTAGGAGCTGGTCAGTGTGTTGCTCTAGCAAAGATTATCTCATCCCAGTAGTTCGCTTCAGCAAACCAAGTTCAAGGGGCACGGAAGCGGCCCATTGTACTAGTTGTCCGCCACAGCAGAGTCCCTTGTTTTGAGTTACCGTTTGCACGCTGTTATTTAAAAGTGATATTTCTCTTAGCAAGTTTTGGTCCTATCTGTTGTATGATAATTCCCTCCTAGGTTTTATATAATTTCTATGGAACATTATACCCCTACTATTATTCCTACCATGCATTCTTTTCCCGGAGATAATTAACGAGCTTATGTGGACATACGATGTTACGAATCCAGTAGTACTGATTATGATGATGTATGGTGACATGAGATAGTGTAACCAATGGCGAGGTGCTATACCACGAATGGTTGAACTTAAATGTTTTTGTGCAAAATATTCTTCCTATAATGCGAGTATTGTTAGTATTTTTTGGTCAAACAATTCGAATTATTGGTATCGTAGGCTTGGTGTTTTGTGATGATATTTTCCCTCCCGTGTTGAGCAGAATTGATAGAAATACGTGTGAAATGAGGTTTCGAGCCCCATCTATTATACCATTACTTTTCCGCCATCTCCATTCAAGGAAAAATATTTATTTAATTTGTATCTGATGTAATGACCCATTTGGTCGTTATGATCTTTCCACCTGATTTCCTGTTATAAATCTTCTGCCGACATTTACCGATGACACTGCTAGTATAAATCATGAGTTGAATAACTTCCACAGATGTCAAAGAAGACTATTTGAATGAGGAGTTTCTAAAAATAGCCAATTTTGCCCCAATGATCTTGTGTCCGCTCTAGCGAGCCTTTTTTTTAGCTCCAGCGCTGAGGTGAGGTGTCAAGTGCTTCCGCCTCAGGGGACCCTTCCTTCACCACAATGTATCTACCCCAGCAAAATTGAATCTGCCATGGAGAAAATGCTAGCAGTCTTGTGTGTATAAATACTTAACTCAAGCACACTTTCCCAAAATTGTATTGCTTGAGCTGGGGCTACCCTAAATGGGTCTTTCTGCATTTTTGGTCTAAGTTTCCTTTATTAAAGGTAATCTATTCTTTCCCCTTGTTATGTTTCTTTAATGTCCTAGTATTAGGGGTAAAAGCTTAGAATGAAGAATTAGTAGCAAGAACTCATAAATAGTGGAAACCTTGTAAATGATGTTTTGTAATAAAATTGAATGGGTAAAGGATGATTTCTTATAAATAAGCTATAATGTGGATAAAGAGATCTTGTTGTATGATTAATTTGATGCTATATAACCATTTCTTAAATTGAGGAAGAACCTAGGGTTGTGAATTGGGTTTTCTATAGAAACATGACATTGAAGGACTAAATGAAGTTGTTTTCCAAATTAATATTTGGTTATGGCTGATAATCAAGTCTAGAAGCTCTTAAAGTAATAAAGTATGGATTTTGACACCATGGGCCCGGGATGGAGGTGTAGGTGTCTTATGCTTGGTGAGGACTAAGTCATGTATGCTTGTCAGGATTTTAATATGTAGAACTTATGTGTTATATTAAGTCTACTACTGGGAGTTCCAAAGAGTCAAACATACGCGTTAAGGATTGGCCATTTATGGCTCCTGCTCAGCATTGAGATAGGCTATGGTTTAGCTTTTTGAGACTCTGCCATAAGTACGTAATTAGTTATAAATATTAAGGGGGTATTGCGTGTATTTGGGGGTCCCACTCAGGCGGTTGTGATGAACGTCTGGGTGGGTATTAGTATTGAACTGTGATGATGGGATGATTTGGAGATTCAACCTTATACTGGTTCTGATTATTGATTATTTGGGTTTGTCGCCATATGTGGGCTTGTCGCCATGTTTGTTATTGTTCTTTTACTCATCACACATGTTTTCGATTGATGTCCTAATTTGACTTGAATTTGCCTATATGTTGTTGAACTCTTGAAAGCATGTGTACATCATCTCTATACTTGATTGCATCTCATTATATCATAATATCTTGCCTTGTGTTGTCATTACATACATGCACTCATTGTTGTGTAACTTGATGTGGGAGTGATATGGATATGCTGTGGTCCAAGATACCGAAAAAGTAAGAGTAATATGAGATTATGTCACTTGAGATGATATTGATATATGGGAAGCGGAATTGCATTCCTGCAACATGATTGAGACTCGACAAATGAGTCATGGGCTCTAGTCAGATTCATGTATGGAATTGCGGCTATCTAGGAGCGGTATATGTACTTCGCGGGGTCCCCATGGGTGTACATATCATAACTAAACCTTGATATACTGTATACCAGGTTGAGAAAGGTACCTGACATTGCATGACATTTTCATTTTCATTCATATGATACATACATCTATACATGCCATTTAGTTCTTCGATTGTGGTTTGTTAATATGATATGATTGATTATTGGAACTTGGGTGAAACTCTAATTAACCTGGATAATTGGATTTATGCTATTAAAACAGATTGATTGTATGATTGAGCTTGTGCTTACGTGGTTGTGGATAGCTTGGTTGAATAAATATAAAAGGATGGATCGTGTATACTACTTGTTTCTTGGTTAGGTTTGTAGGCCAATAAGATGGATTATGTGGTTGCTCTTCATATGGTTGTTGTGTGGTTACATCTCATGAGTAAAGTACTTACTGTTGATCATATTTGTATTAATAAAATTAAGGGTAGTAATACTTATTGGTGCTTGTGTCAGTTGATAAGGGTCTAGGTCTTGAAACGAGTGTCTTGCTTATTTGTTTATGGGAACTACGCTAAGTCTGAGGTTAGTGGAAATAGCTGAAGCAATGGAATTGCATTCGAAGAATTATGCATAAAAGACTAAGGTAGTAGTGTAAATGACTGTGGTCTAATTGGCTTGTAGCATCAACTGGTAAAATAAGGACTGACAAGGTTCGGGTACTATTGAGTCTATTTGTGAGTTTAGGGGACTTCTAAAATTTATTCATTATGTGTGCTTGAGTGTTCTTGATGAACTGTTGTTCGTAGTTATATGATTTAGACAACTTAGTGTGATTGTTGTCAGCATGAAACTAGAGTCGTAGGTGGGTAAATCTTACACATTCGTGGATCTCATGTAATAAGGGTTTCGTGATAACTATATGAACCCATACTATATTTGGTATGGCTTAGTAGGCTATTTAAATTTCTAGTAATAGGTTATGTAGAGTCAATTTGGTATTTATCTCTGATTATGTATTTTTATCATTGTCGGCCCATGATTATTCTATGGGGTACGTTGTGTACTCATGCTACACTTGCTGCATCTTTTTTGGTACATGTAGTCGGTCTATTAGGTTACATATTAGACCCCGGGAAGCTGAGGCATATTATCTTATCCAGAGGCCTTGGTTTCTATCTTGTGTAACTGTTCCCTTCATTCATACAATATTGTATTTTCCGCATTCAGACATTGAATATTAGAGTCCTTGAATAAGTCAGACCAGGTTTTGGGGATGAGAGGTTGTTGTATGAATCCATTGTTCTTATGATTTAATGAAATTCTTCACGATTGTACTTGATTTTTCTTTCACATTTATTTTAAACCCCTTAAAAAGCTATTTTTGGGAAATTGGTTCGCCCACCAGAGGGATTGTGTAAGTGCCACCATGACACTCGTGATTTGGGTCATGACATATTATAAACAATCAAATACTATGTTGTGAGCATCGATGTGGGACTTAATCCAATTCCTGATGTAATAAGTACATCTTAGTTGATCTGTCAAATCGTCAACCTTTTTATTACAGCTTTTCTCACATAAGTTTAATTTTTTGAAAAATGAAATTCGAATAAAACTAAAACCATTGATGGAGCGTTTGGGTTAGACCCAAAGGCGCACCCCCTAGATGCTCTGACAAACCATCTCACTAGCCAATGAGACCACCCAATGCTCCATCACTGAACCCAACAATGATATTTAGCCATTTTAAATACTCAAATACTATTGATATAAGTACAGAGAGGTGAGTGAGGGTAAGTGGAGCTGAGTTTGGCTGAGAACAAGTTGACGCGAAAATTGATGGGAAAAGGGGTACTCGGTTTCTAGCCGTATAGTGGGGGTTTTGTGGTTTAGACGGGTGGACTTAAGTGGAGTTGGGTCAAGGCATTTTATTGGGGTGTTATTGACATGTTAAGGGTTGTGTTGGTGATCAGAACTTGGTGGTTTAATAGTGGCAAGGCCATGGAACAGAACTGAACCAGTGAGGTTCTCGGTAGGGTGTATTATGCGAACAATTTAATGTTGTCGGGATTGGATGGTTGTATTTGTGGAGTTTAGGTTGGAGGACTTTGTAGTGAATATTAGGGAAGTGTTTTGGGATGTGGTGGTGAAAGGATTGAAGTTGTTTGGACGAGGAATGAACAAGGAAAGCGAATTGCAATCCGGACACACACCAAGTGTTGGTTGGTACGGTTTTAGGTTAAGTGTTTGGTTGTTGTGGTTGTAGTGAAGTGCGGTCGAAGAGCCCAAGGATAGAGACAAGGGGGATTTACTGCCTGAGCCGACACCCCAAGGAGATGGTGAAAAATTCCACAAGGTTAATACTGGGGTTGCCATTTTAGTAACCCGAAGCTTAGGCTAGGTTGGTCCACATAGTTCAACGTTCTCTTACCACTAAGGCGGTTTCTCGAGCTTGGGTATTGATTAGGTCACAATGTCCTAATCAAGACTTACACCAAAGGGACCTTAGCTTGGTTTCAACTAAGTCACACAAGTCTTATCTAAACTTACACCAAGGGGTTTGGCTCACGTAAGAACTAAGGTCTACACAAGGACCGACTAAAAGTATACACACAAGTGAATACAGTTAGGTATTGAGTAAAAACTCACTTTTATATATCAATCAACTCTGAATTTTACAGTGGCATATGGCCTCTATTTATAGTACAAAATGGACTATTGTAGAAGAAGTCAAAAAGACACAAATTTCTTGGGAGTTCGGCCTAGTGTGAACGGATTTGGAGTGACTTGGAGACCAAGGTGTTTCGGCCTCCTCTTCCTCTTCTCTATGCCGAGATTGAGGTTTCCCATGTAACCACATTCATGAATTTGTTATCTCATAAATTCTTCCAACAACCTCATCTTCTTGGAATTTGTTGAAAGCTTCCATTATTGGTATTTGTTTGGATGATCAATTCGACCAACACTTGTACTTCTCCTTGGCCAATTTTGAGCTTTTCAATGTAGCCAACTTCATGAACTTGTTAGTTCATAAAGTCTCTCCTTGAAATCTCCAATTTCTAGATGCCTCTTGTCCTTGCCACCTTGTCATTCTCGAGTTTGTCACCTCATTATGTGGCCTACTTGTCCTTTCCTATAGCATATTAATTGTGTTCTAATGAGAGCTAGGAGTTATTTACATGTTATACTATGTCCTAAGCTAAGCTAAGATATCAAGACAAGCTAAAAGAAAACATAGTCTTCGGCCAAGACCTACATATAAAGACCGAATAGAACTTGCTTCCTAGATCTTTACGTGACAACTCCAACGCCATTCCATTTTTCATGCCATGTTAGGCATCTAAGTGTGGAACGACGTGCCATTGTTGGCATCTTGGTAAAGTCCTTCTCGACTTTGGTTGAGAGTTTAAGTCCGCGGGCTGATTTACATCAACTATGTTCTGAGCATCGGTGTGGGACTTAATCCAACCCCTTCTATAATAAGTACATCTTGGTTTATCTATCAAATCGTCATATCTGATGGTCAACTAAGACAATTTGTCCTTAGAAAATTTAGCGAATTAAGAGTTCAACCTTTTTGTTACAGCTGTTCTCATATAACTTTAATTTTAAAAAAAAAGAAATTTGAATGTAAAAACTAAAATCAGTAATGGAGCATTTGGGTTAGCCGCAATGGCACCCTTTGATGCTATGTCAAGCCATCTCCATAGCCAATGAGACTACCCAAAGCTCCATTACCGGACGCATCAATGATAGTTATCCATTAGAAACACTCAAATAGTATGTTGTGAGCATCAATATTGGACTTAATCCAACCCATGCTATAATCATTACATCTTGGTTGATCCGTTAAATCGTCCATGATGATCAACCAAGACAATGTCCTTGGAAAATTTAGAGAATTAAGAGTTATAATGTTATTAACCTTTTTGGTGGTATATCTACGTCACACTATGTTTGTTTATGAGGATTAATTAACCAACATAAAGGATTTCATAATTTAGTTGATTTTATTATGAAATCAATTTAATGTTAACTATAACCACTACTATAATATTTTTCTTTGAGATACGTTTATGGATGCTTATTTAAAAGAGTAATTAGCATTTGTAATCATATATGTACATGTTATTAATATATATTTTTCAACAATATGCTACACATGACACATTAAATGAAGGCTTAAAAACGATGTTGGATTAGAGTGAAGGTTAACCCTAGAATCTGATGGGAGGGAAACTAATTCATTTGTTGGGAAAATTTAACACTTGAATTAATTTCATGAGTATCAGTTCCCAGGCATGCATAATGATGCGATAATTCTGAATAACATATCCGATTTTTATTGGCTAGGCATGATTTATTTAATCGATTTCAATTATGATAGACATTTCTTGATGCTAAATACACATTACTATTCTATGCCGCCACTATGTATAATCATCACAACGAGATCATCAAAATCTCAGCACAATCTTTTCTTCTCAGTATTGAAAGAAGGTCTTTTCAAATGAAAGGGTAATTGTCTTTCTTAGTTGTATTATCCTTACTAATTTTTGCTAATGATATCTTTTGTTGTAATTTTGAAGTTGTACAATGTATCAACTCATACCACAAATGGCGTCACCTCAAGGAAAAGTGCACATCTATTCATCAACATTCCGCTGAACAACTTTGTTATGCAGATTTAAGAGCTTCGTATTGACCTTGCCACACTCACTTGTCGTATGGATCAAGTATCTCGGAGCCAAGATTACTGATCTCAAGGTTGGAATATGTTGCTACTAGGTTGGACAAAATTTTCTCTAACTGTGGGATCCAGATTAACACTGATCCACAGACCTCAACTGCATCCGGGAGTTTGAAAGATATTATTTAGTTTTTTTGCATAGTCCTTAGTAGTATGTGATTTGTAATGTCCAAGTATTATGATGTTCTTTTACTGAGGAAATTTAATGTTAATTAATGAATTTTTTGATTTTTTTGGATACTTGGATCTTTTAAATAATATATTTTTTACCTAAATATTTTATTAGTATTATTTAAATTTTTTTGATAATTATTAATTAACTGTCTTGTCAAAAGAAATGAAAAGTCTTTTTAATAGAGACCGACTGCATCGTTTAAGTTGCCGGTTGCACTTTTTTCCCCTATTTAATGTGGGTTTGTTCTCATCTTCTTTATTCACCGACTTTCTCTTTTTACCCTCGTGCTCTAGGGTCTATTGAATCTCTACTCAATCAGGTATCCTACTTTATTTGCTTCCTTCATAGTTCCATTTATACTAACTTCCTTCTTTTTACCCTCGTGCTCTAGGGTCTATTGGAGAACATCGAGGATCATTTTGATGACCTTAATGAAAAGGTGAATATAATAGACATGCAGTGTAGAGATCTCCTGGAACGTCATCAATAGTTGAGTGACTGACTGGATGATGTGGCATGGAGACTGGATGGAATGAACCATGGTGTCCTAGGATCATTTCATATTGATGATGATCAATATGTCACTCCTGCCCATTCTCCGCCAATCTTGATTTAGGCTATTTGTTGTTGTTTTCCTAGTTAGCGCTTGTTCTAGTATGTACTTATGGTATATGTGCTTGTTTTTGTTGGTGATCTTATGGTAGATGTGTTTGTTTTGTATGGTTTTTTTGGAAACCCCAACCCCCTTATGTATTTTGAATGTTAATATTCATAATGGGAAGTTATTCAATCATATGTTCATCTATATTTGTACTGCTAGTAATATTTATCTCCTTAATGTTTTGATAGTAACTTGATGTTGGATGGTTGAACCTTCATTTTGTATCTACTTATGAGTCAACTAATAAATAAATATTTTTGTATTTAAGGGACATATACCTTATATCATTTTAATTGAAAAAAATGAGGATAAATGTAGATTTAAGGGACCTTATAGATGCATATAAACAACCTTATCAAAAACTGACCTTATGTGTAGACGCATTTAAATGGACTTACGAACAACCCTATTAATTGTGTTATTGAATTCATGAAGCACTGAGTGAGTCTGTGGACTAGCAAGAAAAAACCATACACCAAGGCTTGAAGGCCATTAGCTAGGGGAGATTAGGGAAAAAGTTCTCTTGGTTATATATGTTGTCCACATTCTTCCTTTGTTCTTCTCATTCTCCATTTTTTCTTCTCTTGTGTGAAGACTTGTGTGCTCAAAAAAAATATGGAGCACGTTATTCATCACTAAGGAAATATCCTCGCACGTTTTGATGATACCAACACATTGTTTATGTGCCGCATGAGTTCTGTGAAAAATAGCGTCGATCGTTTAAACGTTCGTCTAAATGAAGTTGTTACATGTTTTGGGTTTGTAGTGGTATATTCACGTTGTGTAATCAAATGTCCTGTCTTGTTTGCTTTTGTTTCTTTTAAACAACATTAATCTTGAAGCTTGTTGGTGTGTCCCTGTTATTATATGGTTGAACCTTCATACAATATTTCATGATGGGTCAACCATACCCTCGCTTATGAGTTTTGTCATGTTTGATATTCTAACAATAATTACTGATTCATCAACCAAATCAGTCGATCATGCTATTTTTTTGTTGATACGTCACACATATTAACTGATGGGTCAGCCATGCCTTCGCTTATATGATTTGTGTTGTTTGATCATTTGGATGGTACAACATGACGCATCAACCAAAGACATTATAGAATTTTTTAATTTATCAACTCCCTTCACATATTGAGAATTGAACAACATCTATCAAGCACAGGAAAGTAGAATACAATTGAGAACAATAACCTCAAGAACTGTAATATATAAATTAAAGCATTCTTTCAAGTATTCCTTCCAAATAAATTTAGTATTCAAAGAGTGAGTCTTCTTGGCTACAGAGGTTCAGATCAAGCAACCCCACATGTTGTAACATTCCATCATCATTTTTTTGAAAGAGGAGTTTAGAAAAAATCAAACTTAATCTATGTTATTTCCAATGAAGTTAATTAAGTTAAATTGAGTATGCAATGTAGTACCTCATTTCTTGCTTTGTAGTGTTGCGCGGTCCCTTTGCACCTCTGCCTCTTCCTCTTCCTCTTCCTCCATATTGTTATAATCCATCATTATTTTGCTGCAATGTGTGTTAGAACAAATTCAATGTTAAGCCAAGTAGTCCAATGACATTAAAATTAAAGTGGTAATGCAAAACTGTACCTCATTTGTTGCTCTGGTCAAACCGATGGGTCATTGCTTTGCACCTCTGCCTCTGCCTCTTCCTCCATCTTGTGATGTTCCTCTTCCTCTACCTCTTCCTCCATCTTGTGATGTCTTTCTTCCTCCTACAACCCCGCCTCCACCCCTACTAGCATTGTATCGCACACCCCTCATTCGAAAGAACTATATAAGACTTCCATTGATGGTTTATATCATATTTCCTTTGGCCTTCCACATGAACGATGCACTCCAGGGTCAAAATTTTTTGGTGATGGTCCATTTAGTATAGGATTTGATATATGATCATTTCCTCTATTTGGTACAGGATTTGGTGTAGGGTTTGGTATATGATCATTTCCATTATTTCCTGATAAAGTCAATCCTTTTTGCGTAACCTCTTGTATCATATCGTGATCAAAATTAGAAAGATCATTAAGAAAATCTAATAATCTTGAGCTAGCAAATTGTACCCTAATGTCATTGTCCAATGCAATATTACATGCCTCATTAAAATATGTCATTAACTCCTTATACTGCTTGTACTCATCCATCATATGTAGGTAACCTCTAAGAAAGAATTTTTTCAGGTGGTGTCGAACAACATCTTTTCTCCACCTTATCAAAAAATACCTCTCATTGAATAGTTTGGTCTTCTTATATGCCATCACATTTAAGTATATGGAAATAAACAATGCATCTTGATTCAAATGATTTGCAATTTCACTCAAAATATTTGCCATCTAGTGTGTGTTTAACATTGAAAACAAATTGATTCTCATATAGATCATTTTTAATTGAGGCATCTGTTATGTCATACTTCTCCACTCCATCCATGAATGGCTTATTATATACTAGGCTTAAATCACAGTGAAATAACCTCTTTAACTCACACTGAAAAATTTCAAACATTCTGGGGGAAAAAGGAGCTTGGAGCTGCGCCTCCCACGAGAACTGTGATTCACATCTTGTCTTAGTGTAACGAGACGTATACTCAGATGCCAATGCTTTCTCGTAAATTCTAACTCATACTGCTGAACAAACCGTTTCATCATGCTCCTATTATTGATAAATCCATCAAAGAAGGCATGCATTCCCTCACTTCTTTGTGTCGATAACATCCAAGTCCATAAGTAGTTATTCAGGTATATTGTCACCTATTTTCCCTTTCTGAATATAATTTACTGAACCAATCACTTCATTCTTATCCATATTTCTCAACAAACTCACCCCACCTATGATCGAACTCTTCAGTGGTAATGCTACCAAGTACAATGCTCTTGAATTCATTCTTCGCCTCTTTATATTTACCATCCGTCACCTTTAGATGCGTAGGAAACTTAGTGAATATGTGCCAAATACAATATCTGTGAAGTATTTTTTCAAACACTTCACTAACACCTCCCTTAATGCTGTCACAGTGGTTAGTCAAGATAGACTTTGGAGCAACATTATTCATGGCATTTTTCCATTTATGGAAAATAATCTTATATTGTAGAACGTCCTCATTTGTAAGAAGAGCATATCCCAAAAGTATATACTGACCGTGATGATTAATACCAACAAAATAAGCAAATGGCATGTTATACATATTTACAAGATAAGTTGTATCGAAGCATATTACATCACTGAACTCCTCATATGCATATTTATAGTGTGAGTGAACCCATACAATTCTCTTAATCCTACCAGCACTATCCATCTCCATGGAGTAGTAAAATTCACTATCCTTTGTCTGCATGTCACTAAAGAACCGGCATAAAGCGTTTGCATCACCTCGTAGCATTTTCAACCTCCTTTATTTTTCAATATAGTTTCTACAGTCTTTTGAGGTACAACCCATATTTTTTCGCCCACCAGATTGAACCTCTAAAAGTCTCACGCTCTTTCAAGGTCTTAAGCCAGCTCTGTCATCATCTTCAAGAATCCTCTTCACAGATTTACTAATAGATATGTGTCAAGCCATATTCCGTGATAGGATAGAGTTCAATTGATGAATATGGTCACTACACACCTTAGTGACCATCCATGAACCATCTCGCTTCCTTACGACATTAACTCTTGCCTCGCATCCAATCCTCCTAGTGTGTTTTTGATTAGTTAGTTTTATAGACTTTTCACAAACAAAAAGAGCATAATAAGAAGAAAGTTTTCTTTTCAATGCAAAAAAATCCTCTCATTTTCGCATGTCTTTTATAGAAACGAAACACCAATTCAACAAATTTGAAAAACTGATCTCTCATTGGGCCCGCTAATATTCGCTCATAAGAGTACACTTTATCCGATTCTCTATTATAAGCAAATGTCTCTTCATATTTTCCATCCATGTGTGTATCATCCCCACCATTGTGACTGCCAACTGAATCAGTATTGAACTCATTATCTTCATTGATCAAGCTGTCTTCCGATGTCAACCCTAGATACTCGTATACCGCAGTCCTAATATGATCTTCGTTGAGGTTCATTTTTTTACGTAAGAACACAAACTTAATTACAATAGATAGCTTTATAGAGGCTGAGTTTGTGTGATGAGGTGAGGAAGATCTATATGTCAAGTGAAAAAATGGAGGGAAAATTCTAATATAGAGTATACATATTGATGTATAATACATATATGTATACGGAAAACAAAACATTAATAAGTAATACGTATTGGAAAAATAAAAATAAAAATATTTTAATGGAACAAGTCAACCTCGATTAGTGCAAACCGGAGGCGTGCTTAGGAAGCTTAGTTAAGCTTAAAAGTCGTCATTAACCACATTTTCTTAATTAATTTTTGGCTGTTAAGAAAATCTATGACATTTCACTTTTTCTGCCCAAATTCTGCCCACAATATTTTGTTCAAATAGCATCATCATTTTATTAATCACAAGGGCAAACATTTTATCTTTAAAAACAGGTGTAGAAGGAGAGAAGAGAAGGGACATCTTGTAATAGTGTAATTATTTCTTTGGTTTTACTGAGAACCATCCTTCCAAAAAATATGGATATATAAAAGAGTTACGAAGTAATGTGTTTGGGTAAAAAAGTGGTAAAGTAATGGATTAACTTTTAGTAAATTAGCCTACGGTGGTGGAGGGCGGTGAACGATGATGATAGTGGCGGAGAAGAAGAAGGGGAAGTGGTGACTTGATGGAGATGAAGATTAGGTATTGTATATTTTTTATAGAAAAAGGAAATTATGTGGAAAAATTTAATTGATATGATATAAAATAATAGACTAATTATAAATACACTTGTCGTCTATGTGGATAGATAAGGGACCCTAGTCAACAATCCGTTAGTAATAAGGGCAATGTAACAAGTTTCTTAACGGGGGGAATAAATATGAACCAAAACTCTAACGAAGGGTAAATCTAAACTATAAACGATAGTTGGAGGGTAAATTTGACCCTTTTCCCATTTCAAAATAAAAGTTAGTAGATACCAAACATATAACAATTAAACTTATATAATAATTATTCAAAGACTAAAAAAATTACTTACATAGGTTTCTTTAGCCCTGGGTTCGATCCATTCATCCTCATTCAACTTATTCTTTTTTTTACGTGAGTCTTTAGGAAGATCTCATCATGACTAAGGAGAAATCCCATCTCATCTTTCTACAAAAAAGAATTTATAACTCAATAATAACATATTGATCGTTTATAACTTTAAACATGTAAAATTACTGACCATTTTCATAGATACATGCCCTTGACTTCTTGCACCTGTAATGTGCATGGAGCCACCTTTTTGGGATGCATGGGCATCCTTTGACTGCTCTGACTTAGCAATAAACTCAAGAGTTCGCCAATATACTTGAAGTTTCTCCCATTGTCCGTCGGTGAGCCACTCGGGTTTCCTCTTAATACATTCTAGCCCTCAAAAACCAGTCTGACAATATTGCATTCCCCTTCCTCTCAAAGTTCTTAGCAACCCTGTTGGTGTCTTTTGGATCCCATGTACACATCATCTTCAAACCAAATGACTAAAGTTAGATGATATACATAACTAAATAAAACTTTATAAAGTTAAAAATAAGATACATATCTTAAAATCATTAAACATCGCCAGTCGAGTGTCATATGGAATCATAATCGGTGAAGAATAAAAGCGATTGCCATAAAGCCTTCGAACGACCTCCAGAATTGCTTTTGTAGTCTCATAGTCTGGATAATACCTGCAATGATACAATATAAATGTTAACACATAAAAGAGTAAGATTATAAAAACTTAATAAAAATAATCTTACCCAGCTCCCTCAAGCACGATCATAATCATACCCATCATATCTAGATCTCCAGGATGTAGATCTTGACCAGGTGCAAATGCCGGTGCAGGAGCAGATGTAGGTGTCGGTGCCATTTCTGGATCAGAGCTGGTGTCGATGACTGCGAGTCTGGATCAAAGCTGCTATCTCTAAGGCACAAATTAGATAGGCCATGACATGAACCTCATGGAGAAGGTGAAAGAGATAAGGTCACTGAGGTGGAAGGAGAGCATCCTCGTGGTGCAACAAACATAAGTGTAGGCATAAAAGTAGGATGGATAAATGGGGGAAACTGAAGTGGTAGAGTAGGGTATACATACTGGCTAGAAATGGGCTGCATACTTGAACCAGACATAAAATAAGGAGGCGGGGTAGAGTGCTTATGTAGAGCGGAAGGAATGGACTGGCTAGTAGTATCATTATGATCTATAGGTGTCTTATTTTTTTCCTTAGTAGGACCTCTATCAAAACGTTTCCATGCTTCTCCATTTGATAGATAACACATAACACCAGGTGCCCTTTTATTTTCACTGTGCCATCTCATATGAAGAACGGAACTCGGTGATGCGTACAACCTCTTTAACCTTGGTATTAGAGGTAAATAATGCATTGCCTTGATTGGAACCATCTTCCCACTAGGAGCCCACCTAAAACGAGCATGTCCATATAATTTGCAATGTTCTAAATCAACATCTTGCTTATAGAAAAACATACAACTTAGAATTCAGGACTAACTATTTCCCCCACTAGCTTAATCATAGAGTCCATAGCACCTTCAACAACACTCCAGTCTGATTTGATATTAATGATTCTAACTGCAACAGACAACTTAGAATGAGGACTCCCGACCAAAGTGGACGACTAGCCTCTTCTAATTCTTGATAGAAGCGCATTGCTTCTTCATTGGGAGGTTGCTCAATAATTTGTTCAGGTTCAAACCCAGAATGTATTCCAAAAGCATCATTGACCATATCATTAACTCTATCATATTGGACATGAATATTTTCCTGCGACCTACTACTTTGACCAACAACCAAATTATAATATATACCATTAACCCCATCAACCTCTCCATGATTAGTCCAAACAGAATATCTCTCCTTAACACCCTTTATGATATAAATGAAGCTTAACCGTTTCTGGTTTAAAATACTTCATATACTTGCAATTCAAACAAGGACAACTAATTACCCCTTCACTTTGTTAAGGATCAAGTGACATTGCACGTATGATAAACCCTTTAACACCTTCAAAAATTCATCATTCACACCCACACATTAACTATTAGTCCTATTATACATCCACATACAATGATCCATCTACAAAAATACCCACAAAAATTTGAGGTTATAGAAATGTTGTAATTATGTTTAACCTTGATTAAGAAGACTTATTTTAATTCTCAACAACAAATTTAACTTTAATAACTTAAGAATGAAAGCACAACCTCAACCAAAAAAGAAATTGAAAAGTAAATTAGTCAAATAAAGTCTACATTTTTTCCCAAATTCAACATCAATAAAATTACAAATGATGTTTAACTACGCTAACACAAATACATTGACAAAGAACATAAAATATAGACATTTCAATTTAGAAAAAATAGAAAAATCATCACTACAATTTTTTCACAAATAAAGTCTGTATTTTCCCTCCACAAATTCATGTTTATACTAATTAATACTAATATAAAGCCTTAAATTAACGAAATATTAATACTAATACACTAACATTGAACCTAAAATCTAAAAATAATAATGACATTGAAAGAAATTAAAAAGTTCTAATTTGAGTACTGACCTCACTTTTTGGGGCGAGAGAGGGTCTTGGGAGGGGTCGTCGGTCACTGTGTGGTATCCGGTACGGTCCAACTCCAGTGGGGTGGAATGCCAGTCACGGGTTGCTGGTGGAGAGTTGTTTCTTCTATTTTGGGGAAAGAGATGGATATGGGGAGAAGAGACTGATATGCTCTATTTTAATTAAAAAACTGACAGCTTCCGTCGGTTTTTAATGGTTGACTAATATTTTGACCGAAAAAATAATAAATGTAAATATCAACAAAACTGACGGAATCCGATGGTTTCTTCAAAGAATAAAATAAAATAATCTCATTTTATTAATAATTAAAAAATTAATTATAATTAAAAATGAATTTAATTTTTTAATAAACAAACCGACAGACTCATCGGTTATATATATAATATATATATATATATATATATATATATATATATATATATTTCATTATTTTTATTAAAATAGACGGAGACCGTCAATTTCATTAAATTAGTTTTTGGCGCAATGTTATGCGTAAAATTCTGGGAAAACAACCGACGTAGTCCGTTCGGTTTTAATAAAGAAAATACAAATATATGAAACTAATGGAATGTGTCAATTATTTCATCAATTTTTAATCGACGCATTCCGTCAGTTTTATGCTGTCGGAATTTGACAATTTTTTAATAGTGTACTCCTTAGCAATTCTCTCAATTGTTGATATTCTCTCTAACTCTTCTTCATTGACTTTACCCATTCAAAAATTCCCTTACAACACAAAACAAATCCTACCACAATTCACTATGAATGTAATCAAGATATTATCTTAGAATCACAAGAACCCAACTATTACCACTCAAGAACAATATAGATAAAAATTGATAGGAACATGTTCTCTCGTTGTTGTAGTTGATTCCTTTTAGGCTCTTTGTGTAGACTCTGTACTCTCACTCTAACGTCTCTCTCTTTGGTTCTGGTTAATCTCCAAATCTTGACGTGCTATATTTATAGGATAAAAATGACTTCTTGTAGTTCTCTAAATCCAACCAAAACATGGTTCAATTAATTTATTCGACAACAATCCTTGTTTGAATTGGATTTCATCTTCATACGTATACGACAAAGTTCTCCTAATTCCAAGTTAATTTCATGTGTTCAATTTATGGTAATGTTTTCATATATGACTCTAGTTCCTTATAGAATTCAATGAAGTATTAATACTAAATCTCCAAGTTTGTGTGAAAGAACTTCTTCAAACAGTCTCTAGATCTTTCTCTAAAGGACCAGTTCCTCTTTAGTGTTGCCTGCTTTACCAGTTCTTTTTGAAGATCTGTTAAGTACCTACTTCATCATTATTCCTCAAACATTGATTGTCAGTTGTACATAGTTTATCAATCATCAGAACTTAATAACTCTTGAACTATTATTGAGATCACAACATCTCAACAATTTCTTTTTTTTAGGATGACAAACCCATAACAACTTCATACTTCTTCATGTGAAATTGATCGGGTTCATCAATCTTCATATGCTCTTGATGTGCATCTTCCCTCTTAGGCATATGTTCTATGTTGACAATCTTCCACCTAAGATCATCTCCATGTTGACTCAACACTTCCAACTTCATGTTGATCCAACTACAAACCTTTGTTGTCACGACCCAAATCACCTCGTGCGGGCACCTACACTTATCCCACCTGGTAGGCGAACATGTCCCTTACAGATTTATCCAACAACATAAATAATAATATGAAAAACAAAAGTCTATAAACATAGATATATGATAATACGGAATACAACAACTACCCAAGGAATATGGTCTGAATAGTATAAGAGGTTCTAAGTATACAACTGTAATAAAAGTTATAGCCACAACTTGAATACAACTTCTATTTAGAATAAGAATTAAAAAGAAAGGTCTAGATGAACTCTATGAGATCCGTTAAGGCTAATCGAACCTCGCTCATGTACCTGGAACAACTCTACACCCTGAAAAAGGTGTAGCAAGAGTAGTATTAGTACAAACACTATGTACTAGTAGGTATCATAAGTCGACAACAATTAGCTAGCATATATAAAAGAAGAAATAAGAGAATAGACATGCTCGCAATTGAGTACAAACACTCACAAATTCCAAGAGTAAATAACCCATATATAGAGTATCCGGTCAATATCTAAGAAGTACGAGAATGAAGTAATCACTAAGCACATCCATGTAAAACTTGCAGTAATGTGAGCCACACTAGATCTCAGTAGTCTATAATCATAGCCCAGGCTGAATCTCTAGTCCTCGAATCCATCATGTGTCTAGGTAAGAGATTAATAGTCATACAACATCTCAAATGAATCAACAACAAAGGAATCACGGCTGAAACACATCATGCAATACAATAAATACAACAACCAGAATCAGAGATATAAGTGGATGTAATATGAATGTTTGTGCGATGCAACATAATGCAATACGCTGGCCAACTGTCTCATATCATACATACATGCTACGAGTGGAATATCTCTACATCCCGACAGTCATGACCCATGAGGGATCGCGAAGTACATGTACCAGTCACTTCATACACATAACCTGGAGATGACTCTACTACCCACCACACCGCTAGCCATTCCGCACACAACCTAGATATGGCTACGCTATCAAATGTGTTACAAGAATCATGAATATTGCTTCCTCGCTTATCACCATCATGCCAATCACAGGTAATATCAATGTATCATGGAATCACCATTTCGACAATCACATGTAATGTCAATGTATCATGGAAATGAGGATGAATGCATGTATGAATTTCAAATTCAACACTAATCATGATATGAATAAATATAATAACATCCGTAAATCAACTACCAATATGAACTTATTCCAAAATCTGTTTAATGCCACGTTCGGAATAATTTACCTTCGGACCACATAGGTAACACCAATTATATATGAAAGAGAGGTCATATGAAAGATGCACGTAGCAAACACTATGAAAAAAAGCCTCAGATGTTTCACTTTCTCTCTTATCATTATTAATATCAGATGATTGTTCACAACAATGAATCATGTAGAATGTGTATCAATGTTGTGCATGTATCAATCTCAAGTGTAAATCATAATCAAATCCCATTCGTGCCATACATGGACATATATCTCAATATTAGTATCAAGTCAAGTCCTTTCATCTATCCATGATAATATCAAGATAAGTGAGAGACAACTATATCATAATCAAGATATGGTAACTAAGTGAAAATCCAATATCAAACACTATGCATCAAGCCAATAAATCATAAAGAGGCAATAAGCCCACAAATTAGTCAACAATACCAACTTAAGTGATCCATCCCAACTTCATACCCGAAGGTGTAACATGATTTCTCCGATAATAACTAACTCTACATATGCTTTTCTAACCGAATTCTAATTAGAAGGTAAGCCGTAACCTATCTGGATGGTCGAACAGGTGCCACAAACCGTCACACACGAGTGAAATCCTTCCCGAAGAGCCTCCAAATATCCAAAGTCTAGACATTATCAAAATCTAAGTTAGAATCTAAAACTAATCATGCCCATATTACTATAAAGTTACACTACTCAAAAATCAACTAACAAGAGAGGTGAAATTGGGCCCACAAGCTTAAAACGGGAATTTCAAAAGTGGAAATGGGAAATTGACTTTATACACACAAAATTCTATTCCCCAATTGATAATTAGGCTATTTAGACCACCAATTCCATCATTTGAATCAAAACACCTATTTTGAGGCCAAACCCTAATTTATCCATAATCACAACTTAGGCTAGATTACAGATTTTATTAGAAATTCATGAAGTACCATCTCAATATAGAAAACTTTTACCCATAAAACAATATTAGAGAGCCTATAAATAAATTACCAATTTTAGAGACAAGAGTTCATCTTCCCCATTAAATTAATCCATTTTCCACCATGAATCTAGAAAGTGGATAAACAATAAATGATAGAAAGAATCTTACCCCAAAGATGTGAAGACTTGAACTCTCTTGGAATTTCCCCCTAGTTTACTCTTAGCTCGAAGTTAGGAATGATGGAAGGAATGGTTTGAAATAGGGTATTTAATGCTACTGATTCAGCTATTCTCTCCCCTGTAGAACCTAGTCCACGCTCATGCACACTCCCCTGCAGGGAATTCATTCGCTGGAGCGGACTTTACTTAAGTCTCCAAGCCTCTCTCTTGCGAGCCAAGCCTCGCTGGGGAAGACTCGTGGGGGCAGAAATGTCTCACCGGGCCGGGAACATCAAAAACCAGAAAATCTAATTTTCATAAGTTTCACTTGAAATCTCGACACCAACCTGAGGCCTCCCAGATTCAAATGACATATGCAAACATACATAAACACTCCCTACAAACTCACACGTGGCCTCGATTTTCCTAACGGAGGTTCGGTTGACCTAGTCAACCCCCAAAACCTAAAATCAAGATTCTAAACAAGAATCCAAAATGCTCCCGAGTGCCTCGAGAATCAAACCGAATATTCCACCATGACATAATCAACGTTTAAACCTCAGGGAATCGATGGAATTTCCAAAAAGGTCTGTTTACCCAAAAGTCAACTATTGGTCAATACTTTCTCATAAATTCAACTTGAAGATTTCTAGTTATCCCCAAACCAACCTGATCATTTCGGAAACCGTACTACCCATTACCACGAGACATGAACGCTCCCACGAAGCTAGGGAAAAGATCAACAAGAGTAAATGGAGAGAAATCACTGTAACAACCAAATAAATTTTTACATTAGATACCAATTAAACAATCGTTCGTCCTCAAAGGTTGAGAAGGAGTACGGGAATGTGGTTAATAACCAGGAAAATTGTCAAATTCAAATCTCAAGGAGGCCTACACAAGAGAGTTATACACGGACAGTACCATTCATTCACCTTACCAATTGAAATACCATTAACCTAGCTCAATATCCACATTCTCGTTTCTCATACCCAAAACCTATTACACAACTGATCCTCGAACATTTGAATTGATTCTGCTAACCCTTCTTAAACCCTTTTATAGTCGTCCTTCGCACCATGATTTCTTAGAAACATAATCCTGAAACAATGAATTACTCTTGCCAGAAAAGAATTCTTGCTATATCGGAGAAATTCTAAGAAATCCAATCAAACTGATCTTACTCATAGCTGACTTCGCTATTTCCAAATTTTTTTAAACCTTCAAATCATAATACAAGAAGCATATCACTAAATAACTAGCTGATCCAAGTCCGTAAGACACCATCTGATCACTCTAAATACCTCTCGCAACTATAGTACCTCATTCAATAATTACCAAGTACTGACGTAACCCATTACATCATTCCGAGTAGTTGTTATTGGTAAAAATATCATCAGTCCATTTACAAACCCTGATAAAGCTCGGTACACCTGTCATACCACAAATCTAAACTGAAAGTCATCGAATTTGTGAAGGTGATTTACTGGGAACCCATAAGTCCTCCTAGAAATATAAACAAAGTTCATCATGCTCTAATTGAACAATTTTGACTTAGAGTGAATGGACAACCCCTGAATACTACCAATAGTCACTCGAACTAACTCCAACTTTCAGAAACCAATCACAATCCTACCACACATCTGTGGTGTTTAATTCCAATCTCTTTCTCACATGTAATTAGTCATGTCAGTCACCCTTGACTCCAAAAGTTGAGTCCTATCCAAGTTGTCAACTTAGTACCGAAGAACTATACCTTATTATTGCAATCTTCATGTTTCTCAACTTCTACCTAATACGCAAATCTGATACAACCCCAAACTTTTCAACGCAAAACCTGTAGCCTCATATAATACCATTTTAACCACCGAATCTCACATTGTAACACCTCAATATGCCCATAACAATTTTGAATGTATCAAATCTCATGACTACTGCTCTTAATCTCACGCAACTACTCCAAAGTCCTTAATATCCAAAAATGCTCACCCAAGCTGTCCAGTCAATATTTCTTGCAACATAATGCACCACCACAACTAAAGTCTCATGTACAAAATATAACTTTAGGTTTCACATAATAGGGATTTCCACAATTCCCTTTCCATTAAACCCCACTAATCTCATTCACTAAAGGGTGTTACAAAACTTTCCGACAATTCACCATATAAGCCACTTCCATAAGCCTTAACACATCGGTTACCTGAAATTTGCTTCTCACTAGTCGCTGATAATGAACCCCAATGAACTTCATCATATGACCTAGTCCATTTCTGTCGACTCCTTTCTTTAAGCATACCCAACAATCACACCTCGTCTGAAATAAGCAAGACAACAACTCCACAACCCATAATGACCAAAGTAATCCCAATGACGTACCTTATTTTTTTTTATTCTCAATCAATCATACTTTTCTTGACTATTCAATTCCCCAATTCCAATCAATTCACAATCATCATCACAATCTAACCATTTCTCGAACCCACTCAACTCTAAAACTGAATTCTTTTTAAATCCAGCGTATCACATACATAACACTACTAATGTCCTTATGTATCTCCACTATGGTGCCCTTACTCAAACTCCCCAATTTTTGAATGTTCTCAACAACATGAATTAATTTAAACCTCATCATTGATTTACAACTTCAAACATCCCAATTGTCAAACTAGAACACCTCTAACCATTCACGCAATTATCCTTTTCATCTGATCAACTAAACCAAGTAGTACACCAGTAGTAGCAGGAACTAAATCGTAACCTACCTCACAACCAAGCAGGTGCATTATCCGATCAAGCCTAAGTGACAGTCTTGCCTCTACTCTGTGCCTCGCGACTGTCGAAGTCTATTCACGCATATATTCTATTTGTTAATATAACACTTTCATAACATACAAGGATAAAGACTTTACAATCATGACCCAAAAATACCGCCCTAAGCCCATGCCACCAACACTCGAACTTTAATACTCAAAAACCTTTATTACATACTAAGTAATCATATTTTTAAATTAATTGAAAATCTAAACACTATAGAACCTCCAATTGAACCATAATTAAAAAGCCTCAATTTGAAATCCTAGAATTTCCTCCTTTTGAAAACAAGGTTCTATAGTCAAATTAAGCTTAAAAACATGATTATCTATCATTACTCAATACTAATTCACAACAATGTCACTTTTAAATCCGTAAACCTCCATTAAAATCCACAAATACAACTCCTTTATTCACATAAACGCAAGAACTTCATCTTCCCCAACATAACATCATGCTAAAACACCATAAAATAGTCTATAAATATCACTTAAACTAATAAAAGGAAGGAATCTATTACCTCAATGTCAAAAAGCTCCTAAGGTTCTGAATTTTACTCTCAGGCAGTGCTGATATCGAGAAATCTATTTTTGATAAAGAATTTTCTGATCTAGGGGAATATATAGGGGTCTGGTACAGTATTTCTGCTCCAATAGAATCGACTCCGCTGTAGCAGAAATCTTTCACTGGGATGAGAGTCACTTGACATCTCACCCCTCACCACGACATACATGACTTTACGGCGGTGAAAATCCCCATCCCTCAACTTCTCGCTTCGATGAGTCAACCTTTCGCTGAGGCAGACCAGCCAGAGCTGACATTGGTGTCGCTGTATTGGACACCAGACACGAGCAAAGATGAAATCAGTCCAAACCTCAAACAAACACCCAAAATATTTTCGAAACCCCCCATAATTAAACCAGATATGCTCATTTATGGTAAACAGTGACACAAACTCGCTCGTACCCTCAGATTTCTCAAATAAATGAGCTATGATATACTTTTCTAAAGAAATGCCCGGAAAAACCAATTAACCAAATTTTACAAATAAAGCCAAAAAACATATCCGATTATTTCAGAAAGCGAACCAATGACTCGACTATGTCATAAATGACGCTCGGGAACTACCAGAAGTGACAGAATCTGGAAACGAACTCATCTCACCAAAAGTCAACTTCGAGTCAAACTTACCAACTCTAAGTTTCTAGACTTAGGCTTTTTCATCCGAAACTAATACAAATAGACCTCAAGATCCATATCACACATCTCGCACATCACAAACCTCACATTGAAAGTACGGTAAGGGTAAAACAGCCAAATAAAGGTCTTTAGCAAAAAATGACCGGATTGGTCATTACAGTAACCATGTATATCATTACGATTGTCATGAACTTATCCGTAATCCATGTATGCTCCTGTCATATTTTCCATCAACTCTCAGAACTAGTTATGAGCTCAAATTGTTCCATTATATAGAATTTGACATGTTTTCATATCTCAGGAATTATATACATATATCTATATATAGTTTCATGTATTCAAACCATGTTGATGAAATTTATGAGCTTTTGAACCGACCATGTACATGTTCAATATTTTTAGGAGTAACATAGGTTTGCCGAAAAGGTTCAGACACCTGAAACTACGTATGCCAGCGTAGGGTAAGGATCGCTCGGTCCAGTTAGGATGATACCTTAAGACTATTAATTGATCCTTTCATTTCAATTTGTGTCTCATACCCTGGAAAGGTATGAGATCGCTTTTCTGGCTGAGCAAGAGACCATACTCCACATACTCACATGCTGATTCTAGTTTGTGGAGTGTGGTCTCTAGCTTACAAATTACAGTATTCAGTTGCAGTTTACAACTTCAGTTATAATTTCAGTTTCATAGTACTTCATGTTATTGATTTGGGCTTCCCATTCCCTAAGTACCCCACTTACAATTCTTTCATTTATTTGCTTTACATGCAATTATAATTTTGTGTACTTACATACCTATTGCCTAGGTCTTTCATTGCACGATGCGGGTACTAATTTTCAATATGACAAACCTGCTCGTTAATACTCTATCATATCAGTTATTTAGTGAGCCCTATTTACTTCGGGGTGTTGTCTTTACTTTTCAACAGTTATTGCCATGTTAGACAGTCAGGTATGTTGGGTCCTTGTCCCAACAACATTTCAGTATTTTAGTCTCATGTCAGAAGTTTCATAGACTAGTCAATATGTCATGTTGGGTATTTAGTTATGTTCAGCCTTGTGGGCTACACTATCATATTTTCATACTATTTCCGCACTTAGGTTTTAAAATAGTATTTTTAGTAATGTTAAAATGTTTTAAATTATATTCCGCATCACTACATGTCCCATGTCAATCCAGCCAGTCATATGGTTTTGCTCGATCATATGCAGTCAGGCACCAAGTGTCGTGTTATGTCAAGGATCAGGTTTAGGGTGTGACAAAGCTTGGTATCAGAACCCTAGGATCAATTATCTTAGGGTGTCTATGAAACTGTTTCCAATGGAGTTTCCTTTATATGTGTGTACATGATACACATATAAATGTTAGACTACCAAGACATTCAGGATTGTTTCACTTCTTTCTACTCTAGACCGTGCCATAAAGCTTAAAGTAGTAAGTAATATTCCCTTCGTATCAAATTCCATACGTATCTAATGCAAATTCAATAAGCAAGAAATCCAAGGTTTAAGTGAGGATGATTACCTATTGGGGTATAATTGTGAAGTGCCTGTTGGTATCGATTGAGACTTAAGATGCAATTGAAAGTGGAATGTAGTGCATGTCACTCGAGAATGATAGTTGTATCATGGATGTAAAAGACGAATAATAACGACGTACTCAAGGAAGAAGAATGAGAAACTGCAGGATGAGAAAGACAGAAAAATTAGCAAAAAAACTAATTCTACAGGAAACGTTAATCATAGAGGATCTCAGAGAGGTAGAGGCAGACAGGCTTTCAACTGGAGGTCTACATCTAGTGCACCAGTCCTGAGGTTCAAATATGATTAGAAAAGTAAGTTCATCATAAATTGAGTTTCATAGAACCAGGATCTTAGTCATAGGCCAGTGTGGGTCATAGATTTTTTCAAAATCCTATGTGCAACAACTGTGATAGGAGATACACCGGGGAGTGTCATTCGGGCATGGATGTGTGTTGTGAGAGTGTCCAGCTGGGTTAATATTATAGGGACTGCCCATTAATAAGACAAGGGAACTGGAGGTAATGTGGCTCAGTTCACAAATTCAGCAGCTCCCCATAATTCTCAAGCCCAAGCCGGGTGTAATACAACTAATTCTTGTAGTACAGGTGGAGGTTAGAACCTCTTGTATACTTTAGCAGGTCGTTAGGACTCTAACACGTCCCTAGATGTCTCCACAAATATGATGAGATAGCCCTCATGTAATACCCTACAGGGAACACATTATGAATTTATCTGCAACGGGCGTAAATTGATCATTATGATTTTGAACATAAAAGAGCCTAAGGGAAAATTATCCGTGATTTTATAATGTCTCAATTTTCAAAGATGAAGATTTTTTTCGTATGATCCATGCACATGTCTCAGAAGAGATTGTGTACGACATGAGAACTATGAGAAGACAATATTGAATTTCTGATAATAGTTTTAAATTATTTAATTTTTTTCAGTCAGAACCAGAGAGTATGTCATTAGTAAGTTACTACAAGAAGCAGATATTACTATGAGATAAGAAGATTTGAAAATTTCCTCTTAGATTATGTGAGTAAGTGTTTACCCCAGATATGTATAGTTTGATATGATTTTAAAATGTACAGAAAGTTTAGGGTCAGGTATTCTAATTTTTCATTTAAGATAAACAAAATTTTCCCTATGTGTGATCGATGTCTATAGTACAGAAAATATAGATATAACCTTATGTTTCACGTTAGTTATACAGAGTAGGAAATGAGAACATGATGCTAGCAGTTGGTTAGTAGAAGAATAGTTAGTAAATCTTGAGTAAACATAGTGAATTAGCAATTTCAGCTGAGCTAGTAGAGGTACAAGTTGATTTCCTTAGATAGGTTAACGTTAGTCAGTGGGTAACAGTTTGAATACACCAAATGCATGTTAGAACCAAACGAGTTCAAGTTAAATATGAAGTACTGTGACAGTGGAAGAAAATAATCACCTAGGAAGTAAGAGAGAAAACTACAAAAGAATAGTCTTTAAGAGTTATCAAAAGGGATCTTCCTAAGACTGACAATGTGAGAAAGGTTAAGTCGTTAAGAAAAAATATGCCAGGTATGAATAGGTTAGCACCCAGTCCATGTAAGTAACTCATTTTTTCCTAGTAAGGAAGATTGATTTGAAGTTGGTCGAAAGATGAGACTTCAATGATGTAATGTATGAAGAATTGTAGAAGATAAATGGAAGACGACTTGATCTCATCAAAAGAATAGAATCCCCAAGTATAAGACTTTAACCTTTGGTCTACGAAAGAGATGTGTAAATTGTCAGTAAGTCTAATTGGACATTTGAAACCCGAAGGGTTGGCATGATATATGAAGAATCTCAGTTCAGTAATGAGGGGAAAATGATATAGCCTCCATAAGGAATGTGGCTAGCGTGCACAAGAAACACAAAATAAGAAGAATGATTAACGATCGACTTGTATCAAGCTCATTTATTGTCATTTAGAAGATCACAGAAAAACTATGAGATCATGCCAAGTCATATGTTACGAGGATGGCTCCATTGAATGAGCCTCCAATCTTTAGGTTGCTGGTCAAAGACTTAGCACAAAAATTATATTGTGAGAATTTTCAAGAAGTACCTCAAAAATAATAATAATCAAGTATTAGAAGTTTTTTTCATGTTGAGGCAGACAAAAGATTATTGTAACGGAGGTTCACCATTTAAAAAATCTCGGAGTTCAACTCTTGGACTTAGAAGATGGTGGAGTTATTGTTTAGAACATAGCTTATTCCTCCTTAGTAGCCGAGGTGAAAGTGAAACAATTTAATGATCCCTACTTACTGCAGTTGAAAGAGGGTATTCAAAGACATAAAACAACTGCTTTCGAACAAGGGGAGATGATGGCACCTACACTATCCCTCCGATAGGCGAACCATCCCCAAAATCCTCTCCTCACATATTAAAACATTGTGGAATAATAACACCAAAATTATAAAGATATAACAATTCTTCATTCAAACTTATAATTATAAAAATACATTATAATACAAATTTTCCCCCAAAACCCGGCCTGACTTGTACAAAGAAAACTATGAATACAATGAATAAAGAAGTAAAAAAAACCACTGGCTAGGAATAATAAGTACATCCTGACTAAGATGAAGACTCGGGGCCACCGATAGGATGAATGAGCTACCTAAAACCTTCACATACTTCAAGCTGCAACTTGAATCAATCCTCTAGCTGCATCCATGTAAAAGATGTTGCAAGTGTATTATGATTACACAACATGCCCTCTGTAAGCATCATAGGTTGACAATGACAGACAACATGTAACAAATATAAATATCAAGTTGACTCTCAAATATCCCTAACCTATTCCTAACAATTAACACATAGATCACGTTCACCAACATAAGTAATTCTTACACTTAAGTTACAATCTAATATGTGGTAACTCAATAGAGTTCATAGGCGTTAGTCCACTAGTCATTAGATAACTGCCTAAGTCATAGTTATCCTAATTTGCATACTTCATTATTTCTCTAACATGGACAGTCGACACTTAAGGGATACAACCACATAACAACCCTTCACGAAATCATATAATTACAATAGCATGGTTGATCTAATCATCATCCTAACTTGTAGACCTGGTTACATGCCACTTTATTACACAACCCTGTTAGGTTTGAATAAAGGATTTCATCATGAATCTTCTAAATAAGGTGAAGTTGGTCACATTTATACAAATACATAAGACGGTAGTTACAATGTCCACACATGAACTGTTTAGTCTTCTAGACTTCATATCAAGTAAGACAATCACTGTCACACCCCAACCTTGGGAGAGGGTATGTGTGTGTGTGGACAACACCTGATGCCGTAAGGCCCAAGCATACCAATACTGATACATGTAACATACTCAGTATTACTTGGGATGACAAGGCCTCTGACAAGTGATTTCTTTAACCAAGAGACACAACCACCTATACGCAGAAAAGGACCAATATAGATATATATACAATAAGGCCGACAAGGCCGATAGAGACACAATGAGTCAACTGTAAAGTCCAACAAGGCCATACAAGAAAACTATCTAGAAGACGACAGTCTATGAGCCTCTAAAGAGTATATCAACAATATTCAGCTAGGACAGAACACCGTCATACCTCACTATATACATATATACACCTACTATACCTAATACCTCGCTAGATAGCTCCTAAAGAAAGGAGAGAGACAACCTTCAACTGAGTCAAGTCACCTATTATGAGGTATTATCCGAATCTCTATTTATAACTGTGGGCATGAACATAGTGCCCCAGAAAAGGACATCAGTACAAAATATGTGGGCATAACCAACTATAAATAAAACAATAACAAATCAAGGAGACTAGGGATACCACCTATAAGGTTACAACAACTTGTACATCTAAGGTACTGACTCTACAACCCCTACCAAATCCTTAACAATTCTCTCAATCGTTAGTGCTCTATCCAACTATTCTTCAATGAATCTACCCAGTTAAAGAATTACCTTATAACATAAAACAAAATCTACTAAAATTCACAATTAATGTAATCCAGATCTTGTCTTGGAGCAACAAGAACCTAACTATTAAAACCCAAGAACAGTACATATAAAAATTAATAGGAACAAGTTCTCTCGTTATTGTAGTTCATTCCTTCGAGACTCTTTGTGTAGAATGTGTTCTCACTCTAACGTCTCTCTCTTTGGTTGTGGTTAAGCTTCAAATCATCTTGTTTTATTATATTTATAGGAGTAAAATAGCCTCTTGTAGTTCCTTGAATCCAACCAATACTTGGTTCAATTAATTTGTTTGAAACCAATCCTCGTTTGACTTGGATTTCATCTTCACGTGTAAACAACCAAATTCTCATAATTCTAAGATAATTCCAGGTGTTTAATTTATAGTAATTTATAATTGAATTAAGTCTTAATACCAATTCTCCAAGTCAGTGCGAAACAACTTTTCAAATAATTTCCAATTCTTTGTCTAAAGGATTATTTTCTCTCAGCAGTTCCTATTCAATGTTGTCTGCTTTAATTACCAGTTCTTGTTGGAGATATGTTAAGGACTTGGTTCTTGTATGTCTTTGTCCTTCTTCCTCATACAATAATTCACTTGTACATAGTTTGTCAATCATTAAAACTTCATAAGCTCTTGAACTATTATTGAGATCACAACATTTCAACAATTTGATACGCTCAATATACACCTTAAAATGGTATAAGACAATTATTTTCAAATATAAAATTCAACTAAGAAGAGGTAGAATCTCACAGAAAATGCGATGAAGGTTTCTTCTTGAAATAAAGGAGGGCCCCTTGTGCGCAGCGTGGTACTGGTCTAACCTTTGAAATCAATTGAGTCACCATGATTTACCTCCTTCACAGACCTGTCGGACCGGGGTGTGGGAGCTCCTGGGGTGGGAGATTCCACCTTTTGGAATAAGAACATGTTAGTTGTTAAGTGTATAATCTGACTCAAAATCTTGTATTTCTATAAAAGGGGATAGAAAGTTATTTCTATTTCTAATATTTAAACTAGGGTTGTGGTCCCCAAACGAGAGTAATGCAGATAGGCATGATAATTGGCTAGTTCTAATAACACAATAACATGAATATTGATTTCTTAAATTCCAACAAGGGTCTCTCGACTCTCTCATTTAATTTCACTCTTTTCTCTCTCAAGTCTTAAAGTGTGTTAGTAAAAAGCAGTCAATTTTATTCCAAGTTAAACTATGCTTACGTCTTATTGAGTTTAGTAAATGTGGTTTAAATCCCCAAATCTTTGTTATTAATTCTTACAAAACACAAACTGTCTTTCTTATGTAAAGAAGAAATTTAATGGCAACCTTCCATGTTTGCAACCACCAAATGACTAAGAAAGCGTGAAGAATTAATAGATAACATTAATGGCATCAAACATGAGATTTTATATCAAACCCAACCACATAACTAACATATTGGTCCCATAACTCTAGCTACTTATGTTTAGCTAGATATGAAATTAAATAAAGAACACAAAAGATAAAGAACGACATGGAATCTTACAAAAAGTGAGGAAGAAGACAAAAATGCGGAAATATTTATTTTAAAAGCTTCATCAAATACTAAAGAAATGTGTTTAATTGTCGCTCCCCAAATAGGGAGGCGAGACCGGCATTTGGTGCATACTCGACTGATCATACCAACCTACAACCCAAATAAACCTAAGATACATAGATACAACTGGGACAACAAGGCCGAATTATATAGAAATATGTAATATCTTAGGCCGACAAGGCCATATCTGGTAGAAATATGAAGATAACGTATGCATCAAACTCAATGAAATCAACCCAAAACTAAATATACATAAACGGGACGACATGACCACCATGAATCTCAATAATAACCAACTCAAAAGGAATATCTACACGGGCCGACAAGGCCACCATATAATCTAAAATATCAACATCAAGGCTTGCAAGGCCATACCAAATACTGTACATACAGAACATGTCTACAAGCCTCTAAAAAACAACAACTATATCGTGGTCAGGATCGGGTCGCGACCTACCCATTAAGTCTATATATATAACATATAATCTCAAAACTTTAGACCTGACATCTCCAAATGATGTGGAGCTTACCAATCAAGATGAACTCTAGCGATGCCTACTGAGGAGGCATGTCTGTTTGTTTGTTTGTCAGGACTTTCAGGCAAGGGGGAGCCAAGGCAGTGGAAGGGGGTCCGAACCGCCTTTGCCGAATTTTTTTATTGTATACATAAGGTGAAATTTGATCTCTATGTTGATATAATTCATATTGAACCCCTTGACGCTACTGAGATGCTTAGCATTGTGGACAAGGGGGTATAGATTTTCATCAATGTCACGCAGTTGCGAGTTCGACACTCGCTCACAACAATATTTTCATTTTTAGTTTTTTCTCCTTTCGCTCTTTCATGTAGCATATTTGAACAAAATAATACTATAGCTTTTATTCACACATTCTCTACCTTTTCCTGAAAATTAGGGAAAACATTTCGATTATTATTATTTTTTCCTCTTTATCTCTCATTACATAAATCATACTATTATCTTTTTCTTACTCAAAAACCTTGACGATTTTCAAAAGATAATATATGATTGAAGCGACACTAATTGAAAAGAATAAGAAAGAAGTTTAAAATAAACAGAAAATCGCAAAGTGAAAGGAAAAGAAGCGCAATGAATTTTAAGAAACGCAATGAAGCAAGGCAAAAGTAGAAAGAACTATTAAATGGGTCATGCGTTAAATTTAGAGGGTTAAGGTTAATATTGCCTTCACCGCCCTGCCCCCCGCCCTATGTATCATCCTTTAGTTTTCTCATGTTTACTTATTCATATTCCGAATCCCTTTGTTGAAAATCCTGCCACCGTCACTACCTACATGCATGAAATGTGGCACCCCCGGTGAAAGGTATGTCACTACAAAATAATGTACCGAGTATGTAAGACAACTGAATAACTGTATTTGAAACTTAACTAATATATGCAAACAACTGAATGTAACTGAGAGTCAAGGATGATATGAGGATATACTTACCTGCTTCTGACTCATGGCTAACTACGATAAAAATGAGATAGGACAATATGAATAGAGCATTCTATAAACAACTCTTATTTTGAATGTTTCTTTCAGAAATCATTTTTGGTATGGATTAATGCCACAAGGAGGTAAGGAATAGCCATTACATACCTTTTGTCGATTTACTCAATGACACGACAAACTTAGTCTGTACAACACCTTAGTCTGCTACAACCAACAATAGGACTAACATCAACTAAAGGAAAACTAGTACATAATTTATCGAGCATCAAGCTCGACTTACAATGAACAACACAACATTCCTCTATACTTTTCCCCATCCTTCAAATTACAGATAAACAACATAATCATAGTGAACACAAGTTTTTTACTATAACTCCATCCATTTCAATATTACAAGAACACCTCAAAATAGTCCCACATCACATAATAACTCAAATACAATTTTCGACCGTTGATTAGTAAGTTCTTACTCAAAAAACTTAGCCATGACTTAGATGAACTCAAATACAAGTACGAGATGGGAAATATTACCTAAAACAACAAGAAGAACACCAATTTTGAGCTTACTTCACCTTGAATAAACCCTCAAATCAACTACTATAAGAGAACTCAAGTTCTACAAGCACTAGGGGATTCCCGATGCGTGATTTACGTTGTTTGCCTTGGAGAAAATTTAGGAACTGTTTTGGTTGAGAAAATGAAGTTAAGTGAAGGCTGCACTGCTTAACTAAGAAGATGGAATTTTCCTCCACTTATGTGGGTCCCAAAGGAGCTGCCTGCGCAGTCCGGCTAATTGCGCATATCTCCCTACCTCGCCGACGTATCGTCAAAAAGTTTATATGTTTGAAACTATAATCTTAGACCTTCCATTTAGTGGGTGGATAACCACATACCTCCATGTATATTGGAGAAAAGCTTAGTGACATCTGACCCAATATTTTTGTAAACTTATGAACGTAACTTGCGATAACTTTCGCCGTCTTTTGATTTATAACTCGCTTTACTTCAAAACATAACATAGACTATTAAAAACTTAAAATACCTTCAAACACAACCTCCTTAAGATTTTCAATATTTTTATTCCTTCTCCAAAAGTATGGGTTATAACATTATCCCCCTTGGAATCATTCGTCTATGAATGAAAAGCGTTACATCGATGTAATACTAACTCTAATGTTTCTGAATATTTCGACAGTGTCTCCTCTGTAAAAAAGACTATCCAAGACCTGCCACCCAACTAAAAAATACAACTACGTGCCACAGAGCTCAACATCATATATCACAATACATGAAGAAACTAAAGGATCGTAACATCTACCTCATAGGGCCATTTGATATCAGATAACACTATGGGTGACAACTTACCTCAAATACGTATATCTCTGGCACTGGCGGCTCAAAAATATTATAATTATGGTTGTCACCTCCATCCTAAAACAAATGAGGATACTTGGATTTTATTTCTTCTTCGGCTTCCCGTGCCATTTCGTCCACATTCTTATTTCTCCATAAAATATTTATGAAAGCCACTTCTTTAGTCCTCAACTTCCAGACATGTCGATCTAGAATGTCTACTGAGATTTCTTCATAAGACAATTCTTCTATAATCAACATCATCAACTGGTACAACTCGAGAAGGGCCTCTAATACACTTCTGCAACATAGATACATGTAAAACTGGATGAACGTACTCTCACTATGAAGGCAACTATAACTTGTAGACCACTTGTCCTGTTCTCTGAATGATTCTTCACAACCTAATGTACCTTGGCCTTATATTGTCACTCTTACCGAACCTCATAACACCTTTCATAGGGGAAACCTTCATGAAAACCCAATCATCAATAGCAAACTCTTGATCTCGTCGTTGTATATCTGAATATGACTTCTGATGACTCTTAGCTATCAACAACCGCTCTTGAAGGAGTTTCACTTTCTCTGCATGATAATGGACCAAATCATGTCAAAGTAACTCTGATTCACCCATTCTTAAACATCCGATATGGGATCTACACTTTCTCCCATAAAAAGCTTCATAAGGTTCTATTTTGCTACTGGAATGGTAATTATTATTATATTCAAATTCAATAAGAGGTATATGATTATCCCAACTCCCTATGAAGTCCAACACACATGCTCACAACATATCCATGAGCATTTTAATTATGCTCTTGACTTGACCATCGGTCTGTGGATGGAAAGTTGTATTAAAATTCACTTGAGTTCCCAAACCTTTATGGAAGGATCTTCTATCAGATATAATAGACACTGGAACACCATGGATTTATAATCCTTAGCTGAAAAAGTGGCTCTAACTGGAAAGAAATGAGTTGACTTCGTAAGCCTGTCAACTATCACCCATATGGAGTCATACTTCCAATAAGGACGTGGTAAACCCACAATGACATCCATGTTGATCATTTATGATTTCTGTATTAGATCCTCTATATTCTGCACAAGCCTTCCGAGATTTTGATGCTCTATCTTTATCGGTTGATAGTTGGGAAACTGAGCTACGAACTCAACAATGTTCTTCTTCATATAATTCCACCAATACACTTTTTAATGTTATAATTTATCTTCGTTGACCCTGTATGGATAGAATAACAGGAGTAATTTACCTGTGCCATAATTTGTTATCGTAATCCCACTACATCTGGGCCATATGAACAACCTCGATACCTCAAGTCTCCATGTTCTTTTACCTCAAAGGCTATCACTTTATTTTGTTGGAACTTATTTTTGAGCTACAATAGAGTGGGATCTTCATACTGTCGCTCTTTCACCTCTTCCACTAGAGATGACAATGTTGTATTCTGAATCACAACTCCTCCATCATATGAGTCTAGTAATCGGACTCCCAAACTAGATAGTTAAGGTAGCTCTCAGCCCCTAAGTATCCTAAATTGTCCATAGATCTACGACTGAGGGTGTCAACTACAACATTAGCCTTTACCGGATGGTACAAGATATCAACATCATAATCTTTCAGCAACTCAAGCCATTGTCTCGTCTCTATTGCATATTCAACTCTTTGTACATAAAGATATACTGAAGGCTCTTATGATCCGTAAAGATATCAACTTGAATGCCATATAGATAATGCTGCCATATATTAATAGCGTGCACAACTGCGACTAATTATATATCATATGTCAGATAGTTCTTCTAATGCCTTCTCAACTACCTCAAAGCATAAGAAATTAGTTTTCCATGTTGCACCGAAACATATCCCAACCTGACACTTGAGGCGTAGCAATAAACTGCATAGCCCTCTAAACATTATGTAAGATTCAGAACTGGTGTTCATGTCAATCTATTTTTTAGCTTTTAGAGATTCCTCTCGCAAACATATATCCACTGAAACTTAGCTTCCTTCTGAGTCAGGTTTGTCAAGGGTGCCAAAAGGGAAGAGAAATTCTCTATGAACTTCTTGTAATAACCTTCCAATCCTAGAAAACTATGAACTTCTATTAGGGTTGTAGGTCTAGTCCAAGTCTTCAGTACTCAATCTTGTGAGTGTCAGCCCTTATGCCCTCATCTGACACAATGTAGCCTATAAATGCCACATAATTTAACCAAAACTCGCATTTAGAAAACTTCACATGTAGCTTACAATCCTGAAGTATCTGAAGTACTACTCACAAGTGATTTGCATGCTCTTCTTCTAAATTTGAATAAACCAGAAAATCATCAATTAATACAATCATGAACAAATCTAGGAATGACCTGAATACACTATTAATCAAGTCCATAAATATTGTGGGTGAATTCATCAACCCGAAAAACATCACAAGGAACTCAAAATGACTGTATCTGGTCCTGAAAGCTGTCTTTAGGATATCTTTCTCCCGAACTCTAACCTGATGGTATTCAAACCTCAAATTGGTCTTGGAGAAACATTTGTCGCCCTGCAATAGATCAAACAAATCATTAATCCTCAGAAGCAGATACTTAGTCTTTAAAGTGAACTTATTCAATTGTCGATAGTCAATACATATCCTCAGCGGGCCATATTTAATCTATACAAGTAACAGTGGTACACCCCTAGGTGAGGTACTAGGCCTGATGAAGCCTTCTTACAACAAATCTTTTAGCTGCTCCTTTAATTCTTTCAACTCAATAGGAGCCATTTTGTAAGGAAGGATAGCTATTTACTGAGTGTCTGGAATAACATAAATTCCAAAATCGATATCCCGTTCTAGAGGGATACCTAGAAGCTCATCTAGAAACAAATTTAGATATTGATTTACCACCAGAATATGCTGATGAGTCGGTGGTTCAACATTTTCATCTCTAACCCACACAATATAATATATAGATCCTTCAACAATCATATTCTTCGCTTTGATATAGAATACAAACCTACCTTAGGTGTCGCTACATTACCTTTCTGTTCTAAGACTGGCTAGCTTTGTAAAATGAAACCTGACAATCTTTATTTAGCACTCGCCATTGGCATAGCAAGATGTTAACTAATCTATGCCCATAATAACATCAAAGTCAACCATTTCTAACTTAACTAAATCTGTTGAGGTCTAAGGGCTACATATAACTACCGTACAACCTCGATAGACTTGTCTAGCGATAACCAATTCACCAACCGGTGTGGACACAAACAAATACTTACTCAATAACTCATGTGTTATACCAAACATCCCCGTAACAAACAGAGTTACATATGACAAGGTGGATCTAGGGTCTAGAAAAGCATAAACATTATGTGAACATACAAGTCAATGTACCTGTCCCAACATCTAGTGAAGAATCCAAGTATGTAGACATGCAAAAGCATAGATAAGGTTTTGATTACTACCTGAACTGAACCTCCACCTCTACCTCGACCTCTACCCACCAAAGACTATGATCGGAGCTTGAAGGATGCACTTTGGATGATGACCCTGCTGCTGAGCCCGTCGGCTATTTCATACAACCCTACTTTTTAGAAAATCCATCATTATATGACCCTGATGCCCACACGAATAGCAAGTAGTCGAACTCAATATACACCGCTCATATATCCCCTATCACAATTATCACAAAGTAGTGGAGGAGAACTCATCTGGCTTGAACCTCTCTGCTGCTAGTACCCTTATACTCGTGAGCTCTCAACTGGGCCTAACGGGTCATGGCGATCATATTTATAACCTTGGAACCGGGATGGTGGCGACCTAGGTGGCCATCCAGAAAACCATGGCCTAAAGCCACCCTAATAATTAGCAAGCCTTGTTCTTTTATGGGGATCTTCCTCTTTCCTCTAATTAACCCTTTACTGCCGCTTACACACCTCTAAATTTTGAGCAAAGGCCTATATCTACACAACATCCATGCCATCATGCAATGAAGTTGTAATACAAGCCCCAATCAAGTGAGGTGCAAGACCAGCCACGAACTGATGAATACTTTCCCACATCATATTGATAATAAATAAGCATACTTGGCCAGTGAATCAAATATGAGGCTATATGTCACACCCTGAACCATGTCCTAGATGTAACACGACACTCGATGCCTGGCTACACGTCAGCGAGCAAAACATATGGCTTGCTGAATCAACATGGACATTAAAATAATGAAATAATAATTTGAAAACTTGTAAAACTGAATATTGTAAATAATAATTTAAAAAAATAATTGCAGAACTAATCTGAAAACATAACAAATCTGAATAATTGACATGACATACTATACTAGTCTTTAAAACCTCTGAACATGAGTCTGAAAACTAACTCTTTACCAGGACAAGGACCCTGTGATACCTCTACTACATGGTATGACATGAATATAAAGTAAATATAACACCGGGAATGAAATGGGGATCACTAATAGCTGATATGATGAGAATCCTAGCGAGTAGATCCATCATCCTAATACTCCGTACCTGCACCGTAAAGTGCTGGACCCAGGAAAAAGGAACATAGATACATCTGAATTGTACACGTATGTAAAGTAACTGAATAAAAAAAGTAAGTGGGTGATAGGGAATGGGCAGTCCAAATAAATAACATGGATACATGAAGTAATACGAAACTGAAACTATAAATGTAGATTGTAACTGAATATTGTAAACTGTAATCTAAAATGAAAACCTGGACATTATCATGATCTTCATGATCGAGCTATAACATGAGTAAAATATTTTTAAGTGGGAGAGCCTTCGTATAATGGACAACATAAAATAACCATGTAAGTACGTGGAGTCTGGTACCTAGCCCGACTAGCAGAGCAATCCCATACCTTTTTGGGGTATGAGACATAAAAATTACTTGAATGGATCCAATCAATAGTCTTAAGGTATCGTCTGAATCTTGGCGGAGCGATTCTTACCATACGTTGGCATACGTAGTTTCAAGTTATCTGAACCTTCTCGATAATTCTATGCTACTCCCAAAAATATGAATATGAATATAAGTGGCATCTACGCCCATGGTTTTCAAAACATGATTCATAATGTATTTTATGACATGTAGACATAACATAGTTTTTCATGAAAATATTTACAAGTATGTGTATATAATTCTTGAGACATGAAAATATGTAAATAACCCTGGAGTGGAACAACCTAAGTTCATAACTGATATCCGAGAGCTCGTGGAAAAGATAACACGAGCATACATAAATTATGGATATGTTCATGACAATCGTAATAATATATATGAATACAATTAATATATTGGTAATATTGACTTGAGATACAATAATACATGTAATTAGGGTTATCATGAACTTAGAATAAAAAACCCTAAGCTTGTGGAAATTCGTGTTTCATAAATAAACGTGGCATGTAAAGAGCAATGATGTTCCCATACATGGATAGAAGCTCTCCGTACCTTAGTGCTCCAAAACTCGAAGAAAAGGTCTGAACTTTTGAAGACGAAACCCTAAAGTATGAACTTGAAATATTGAGAAGGGTTTTCTTGAAAACCATAAGATAGAAGCATATAGTCTTGTTAATAATTGATGTATAAGTGTTAGAATTACTTAGGAATACATGAGAGAGACTTACCTTGATGTGGGAGGATGAGGATAGGAGAGAAAACTCGTGCTAGGGCTTTAGAGAACTGAACAATGGGATAAAATTTAGAAGAAATACAACTTTAAATGTGTCTCGGGTGCATCTGTAATGGCATCGATGTGGAAGATGGCCTTCTGCAATGGCAGATGCTACCGCATATCGAAATAAAAGTCTGGAAACTTCAGGATAGAAATATTTCCTGAAATTCAATGGAAAATGCATCGCAGAATGCGTTCTACGTCGCATATCGCATATGTGACTCCGACGAATTGCTCTACAACCCTTCAGTAAAATAGTCTTAAATTTTTGTACAGATGTCCGTTTGAGCTCCACTATATACATTTGGAAAGGTACTTAAAAGGTATATAACTTTCATGTTTTAGATTTTCTCAAATTCTATATAAAGTTTCCCATATACCCTTTTAATGTAAGACCTGGGGCAAACCCACTTGAAAACATGCTCCGTAGTGTAGCTTCCTACTATACTTTTCCTAAAGAATCTACTTATGACTTGATTAGTTTTCAAAACACTTCTTATACTCCTCATATTGGTCCCATTAGGTTCCCATCATACGGATCAAACCTTAGCGCGAAGGTATGAGGTGTTACACTATACTCTCAAACACTCATGTTGCCCAACCTGAGGGCTAAGAATTGGTCAACCCTGTCTTCACGAATCTCCAACAGAAAATAATAGTCCAGGAAAGCCTCTAAGAATTCCTTCCACTTTGCAGGAGGTACATCTTATCTCTTAGACTGCTCCCATCACTCGTACCAAAGGATGGGTGTATCTTGAAACCTGAAGGCTGCTAACTCCACTGCCTCTATCCTAGTAGCATGCATGACTCTGAAGATCTTGTGAAGCTGATCAATAAGATTTTGAGGGTCCTTATAAGTATCTGATCTTGTAAATTCTGGAGGACTCAAACTAGTAAACTTATGAACCTTTGAACTCCCTGAACCCTCAGAGGGCCCAACAATCGCTAGCGTGCTCGATTGGTGCTGAGTCTGTTTAGCCATTAACTGGGTCAATAGATGTAATGTGGTCTTCATATCCTGATTAGATGGAACAATAAGAGGAATTGGAGGTGTTGGGGCTCTCTAAATCTCCTCAAGTAGTGGAGGAGTCGGATGTGGTTGGCAGGGTGTCTCACCTTGAGCCTCATACTAGGCTGCATTCTCATGAAACACTCTACTAGGACCCTCTTCTTGTCACTACCCAAACCGGAGGGCCGCGATAGGCACCCAGATCCCACCCGCCGGGTACCGCCATTCTTACAATAAACATCTGATCGTAAATAATTATGGACTAAGCCGAAATAAAATTATGAAAAACCAGGTAACCATCTTATGTATATACATATACCAAGGCCGACAAGGCCATACAAGACTACTACACACTGGACACCTGTCTACAAGCCTCTAAGAGAGTACACAACATCAACAGGTCGGGACAAGGCCTCGCCATACTCATATTGACACGCAAAACTGTATCATACCAAAATCAGACCGACACTCCGGAAAGAGAGGAGTGCTTCCAATAGTTCGCTGAAATCTGCAACCTATTCTCGTGAGCCGTCGCCTTGTCTATGCGAACCTGCGGGCATAAAACACAGTGTCCCCCGATAAAAAGAACGTAAGTACGACTGATGTACTGGGTATGTCATGCATAAATATCATCATAATAGGAATATACCAATAACTAAAACATAAACAACTGACTGACAGTAACTGCCCCTTAGGGCCCTAATACACTTGCCTACATGTTATGTGCAGTGTAGTGTCCATATTCATTGGCCTCATCGGGCAATTTCCTTACCATGACAGCCACTGTGGGCATCATACTATGTAATGGTTAACTAATATATGCATGATGCAAGTGCGGTATATATATATATATGTCAATGTTGTGGATCGTGCAACCCGTTCTGATATATGTTAGTGTTTCGGATCATAAAACCCGTCCCAATAATCCATACAGACATCACATCACATCATCACATCATCACATCATCACATCATATTGACCTCTTCAGGATCTTTTGTGTTAGTCTGTACCAGCTGCAGGTGGTGTGCGTATATAACTCCTTTCCCTTTCCCCATATCCCCTACATATATAATATTTATCATATAGTAGTGTGCATAGCACCAGTGGTCCAGGGTAATATATGAATACAATACAAGTGAAAATGCATGAATGACAATAAAATACCCCAAGTAACATAATATTTTTGTACCTTTGACTAACACTGTGAATATCAACACATTTTCTGTATGCCTCAATAAGGACTTTGAACCATATTTAGACATGCTTTTAGCATAGGAATCCATAACATGAATATTCTTAACTACTAGGAGTAGAATAAATTATGGAGCAATATCACGGTTTCATTTTGTTACGTGGAACATGCTAAAAGAAAGAAATAATTTGCCTTAACATACCTTCGTTTCGCTAATATGGAAGGAAATATTGTTGCCGCACTTGTACGTTTTCCAAACCCAAAAACTGAAATGATTTTCCACTGCCTTCGAATGGAAAATGGGGATGCTTCACGTTACTGTTTAATGGTTTCCCTAATGAATTTACAAAGATAAGTCTACTAGATGAAAGGTTTAACAAAACAAAAATTTGCTGAAAGTCTTTGGGTCCTAAGGGATTAAATGATCCCTCATAATTATGCTCTTCACCTCAGCCAAACATTGGTGGTGGAATTCCCCATTTCACGCCACCTTGCACCACATGCACGGACACTTAATTAATTAAGTGACCTGCCTCTGTATAATTTATCAATCACACACACAATTAATTTTGTGATCCCAATTCACTTAAATCTTAATAACTCATAAGACCTTCATATATTCAATGTCATAATTTGTAATATGGCACTAGTCCACAACTCTTTTATGCACTCACCAAATTTATTTCGGTCACACTTATTATGTCCAAAATTATTTCGGGGTTTAATCCTTTTATATACTAATATCTTTATTAGCATAAATAAATATAACATAAATTTTTCCAATGCTCGGGTCTATTTACACATGCCTAGCGATTTTATATATGCTTAGCGATTTAAACTGTAACCCAAAAGTACGGCGTGTTACACTTTTTTAGCCACATTAGCCTTCTAGCTAGCTGTAGTTTTTCTAGTCATAGGCATCTCTATATAACATATATAAAAAATATGAATTAGACTCAAACTATTATGACCTAGGTCTACAACACGATCTGAAATAAGAAAGAAGGGCAACCAATCCTAAATGCCCTATAGTCTCCTGTTTATAAATGCGGTGCTCACCACATTCATAAGAAAAAATCTTCTATACACGACTTGTAGACTCCCTAAGACATGACCTGCTTTGATACCAAGTTAGTCACACCCCGAATCTAGGGAGGCGAGACCGACTCCCGGTGGCTACTTGACCTAGCATACCAACCTGTAGCCCAAACCAATTGAACATGCATAGAGATAATTGGGAAAATAAGGCCGAACTATATAGTAATTTGTAATGTCTTAGGCCAACAATGACATACGTCATTGAAATATGAAGTTAAAATATGCATCAAAGTATACAAAATCAATTACAAAATATATATACATATACGGGCCGACAAGGACACCATAAATCTCAACAACAACCAACTCAAAAGAAGTATCTAAACGGGATGACAAGGCCACTATATAATCTAAAATAACAACATCAAAGAAGGCAAGACAATATCAAATATTGTACGTACAATACATGTTTATAAGCCTCTAAAGAACAACAAATGTTCTGTGATCGGGACAGGGCCGCGACCTACCCATTAAGTCTATTTATACAACATATACTCTCAAAATGATAGACTTGACATCTCTAGATGATGTGGAGCTTAACAATCAGGATGAACTATAGCAATGCCTACTAAGGAAGCTTGTCTATCTGACTGTCAGGATCTGTAGGCATGAAATACAGCGCCCCCAGCAAATCTGACGTTAGTACAAACAATGTACCGAATATGTATGGAAACTGAATAACTATAACTGAACTAATATATGTAAACAACTAAATGTAAATGTGAGTCAAGGATTATATGAGGGTATACTTACCTACTTTTGACTCATATCATGTAAATAATATAATTGTATAGCTACCCAACCATTTAAGGCCGGTATGTATACCTACCCAGCCATATAAGGCTTAGTGTGTATATCTACTAGTCCATGTAAGGCTCAGTTTGTATATCTACCCAACCAAATAAGGCTCGATATGTATATCTACCCAGCCCTGTAAGGCTCGGTGTGAATGCATATTAGTGCTTACCTATCTGATTAAAGCTCGGTGGTGTAATACTGTACACCTATATACATATACTCTCTGCTTTCTCAACTATCATGGAACAATTACTAAACAGGTTATGAACTCTCGAGGGCTAGCTAATATAAAAATGATATAGGACAATATGAATATATAATTCTATTAACAACTCTTAGTTTGAACGTTACTTTCAAAAAACATTTTTGGCATCGATTCATGCCACAAGGAGGAAAGGAATAGAGATTACTTACCATTTGTCGATTCACTCGGCGACAAGATGAACTTATTCGGTACAACACCTTAATCTAAAATAACCAACAATAGGACTAAAATCAACTAAGGGAAAACTAGTACTAACTTGTCGAGCGGCAAGCTCTACTTACAATGAACAACAAAACATTCTTCCACACTTTTCCTTCCTTCAAACTATAGATAAACAACATCAACATAGTGAACTCAATTTATTATCCATATCTCCAGCCATATCAACATTACAAGAACACCTCAAAACAGTCCCACATCACATAACAACTCAAATACGATTTCTGACAGTCGATTCGTAAGTTCTTACTCAAACAACTTAGCCATGACTTAAGTGAAATCAAATACATGTTGGCGATGGGAAATTTTGCCTCAAAATAGAAATAAAAAACCTATTTCAAGATTACATCACCTTGAAGAAACCCTCAAATCAACCACTATAAGAGAACTCAAGTTCTACAAGCACCAGGGGATTACGACGCGTGATTTACATTGTTTGTCTTTGGATTCACTCTAGGATTAAGGGGGAACTCTTGGAGAGTAATTAGGAGAATTTAGGAACTATTTTGGTATAGAAATTGAAGTTATATGAAGGCTGCACCAAAGCTCCAAGTATATTGGGAGAAAAGCTCAAAAAGTGTGCACAAAATGAAACAAAAGTTCACAATCGGAGACTTATGCGGCTGCAAAATCAACAACATAACAGATCTGCGGTCCATATTTCATGTTAATGTCCCTCATACCCAATTCAAGCCTCTCTTGGAATTCTTCTGCATAAGGCATTTTTGGTCCGCATATACAATATGTGGTACGCATACTTGCCTTCAATTCTTATAATTCTTCTGTTTTGACATGCATTAAAGATGCGGCCGCATATAAGGAAATGTGGTATGCACTTTTCTATGCATATATGCCTCCATCTGGGACTCTAGTTATCACATTAGGTTGCATATATGCAGTCCCCATATCGAATATACGGTCCACATATATTCTTCATTGGGTAATTTTTTTTTCTAACACTTTGACTCAACATTACGATGACACATAAACTTCCACCAGCTATAGTACTGGCCATAGAACAAAGGTGGATATGTAGTGGACTGACCCTCGTTTTTCCTAATTGGTGCATTCATTTTTGAATTTTTCAAAGATGTCCTATAATTAGAGAATTGACTCTAATACCAATTGTTAGTTTGATACACAAATTAGACACTAATGGGGGGAGGGGGTTGAATAATTTCTAAAAATATTTTATGTAACAACCCCAAACACTTGTTTTGAATTTCAGTGTTCTATTTGATGTTCAAAGGACTTGGATAGGTTTTTTAATATTTGGGATATGGTAGCATGTTTGGTTGGGACGCAAGGGGCGTAGGATTTTTGGCACATTTTTGGGTTGAAATATCAAATAAATGTTATATGGTCCTGGTGCGTCGCAATTACGAACACTATATTGCAATTTTGGAGTTGCGATTGTGGGCTAGCCGCTACAATAGCGAAGGCAGCCTTGTCATATTTTCGCGTCATAGACCTCTTTTGCGAGACAACAATTTCGGGCTAGCCACTACAATTACAAAGTTCAGCTATTGTCACACCCTAAAACCCACCTTGGCGTCACATGCATCTGATGCTAAGGAACCACATCGGAAGCACCTTATAAAGAAATTACAAATAATGGCCCAAACTTATTAACTAATCTAATTATGCAAATTTAAATTAAGACAATAACAAGTAAGAATAAGCAAGTAACAAAAATAATAATTTACAATATTCGCTATGCGAGGAAAAATGTCCACAAGCCAAGCAATAGCTTATACAATACTACCCATTGTATGGCACTTTTCTTTGAAGCTTCTACGAAAATAATCTAACTCAGGACACAACCCAAAAGTAAAGAGAAATAATAAATGACTCAATGGAGCCCCACAAACAAGGATGTGGACGCACCATCAACTCAAAAGCAGTAGTTAATCCTAGTTTTTGCGAACCGCATGTACCTTCTCTTCTTCGCTGCCTAACATACTATAAAATAAAACAAAGATATTCTTGAGTACTGAGTACTCAATATGTGCTAAGGGGAATCAATTAATAAAATAAAAGTAATCATAATAATATATATAAGGAAACAATAAAAATAAATCAGTTTAAAATCAGCGATAGAGTAAATCACAAAACTGAGTAAATTCATAAATGGAGAAATAAGACCATTTCTGTTCATTATGTTCAAAAGCATCATATCATGCCAAGAAAGGAAATAATCCTACAAGTATAATAAATTATGAGTGTCCAGTTTAAGTAAGTAATGATGAAATAGTCAATTTCGATTCATTAAGTTGTATCTCAAATTTAAGTTATTTTCCTTTGAAGTCAAGTTCATCAACATTCCAACTCATGGGCAACTACAGTAATGCCAATATAATCCAAAAATATGTCAATATAGGCCCAAATATATCTTACTGAAGAGATGATAACTTTAGGCTTTTTAAATCGCCTAAAAGCACCACATTAGGGATACCAACCCATAATGGCTACAATTCCTTGAGAATGGATATCAACCCTCTATGGACACTCTTCTTTCTGAATGGATAGGAAAACCCCCTAATAAGATCCACAGTGACTACACTTTCTCCCGATTAGCTAGGATAAATAAAAAATAAAAATCAATCAGGGCTTATTAACCAAATCACAAATCATGGTATAGAAGTCGAATTTCAAATCATGGCATGGAAAAGAAATAATCCACAATAAAATATATTCATCATCCCGTTAGTAGGGGTGTATGAAATAAGTAGTTGATTTAGAAACCATTTCAAATGAATAATTAAATTTTAAATTATCAAAATCCGTTCAGGGAGGAAACACAAAGACTAATGCTTTAGAAACGAAGTTCAATCATCCAATAATAGGGGCAAATCACATTTAAAGATTATGACTTTATAAAATAATTCGATCATCCAATAGTAGGGGAAAAAAAGTTTTAAGATCAACACTTTCAGTATCATGTTCAATCATCCCATATAGGGAACATCGTGATTACGTACATATAACATAACATAAAGGTTTGATGCAGGATTGACCTTACACATGCATGGATCCTTATTTAAAAAACATTATTCAAGTTGAAAAGTATGTTCAAAAGAGACATACAAATCACATGTATAGTCAAAATGGATTTTCGAAGGAAACATACTTCAATAGAAGGATTTCAAAAATAGAAATACCTAAAATCTCATGAATAACGCTCTCTAACATAATTTTTGAGGTTCAACAATTACTATAAAATTAATTATGATGATAATGATTAGAATATTAATCTAATTCCATCAATCTCCCTCTTTTTGAAAAAAACTAAGGTTTCTTATGTCATAACCCCTTTTAGAGATCATAGTGGCACATACACATTTTGCATCGGTAGGCGAACCAATCCCAAATCATTCACGTGATATAGTAAAGAGTAGAAAGATAATAAAATACTAGATACAATTGTCTCATGATATAAATGAGCAAATATAATTCTGAGAATCAAACGTAACCCCCAAAATCTTGTCAATCATAGAAGAGCTCTACATCTGATACAAGTAAAAAATAAGACACATGAGCCAAAATTGAATCTGATAATATAAGTGTTTGAACATGTCTCTCGATCATAAGTAAAACACAGAATGAAGGATAGAGCATCCAAGGTGTTACACCTAATACCTTTAAACTAATATATGTTTATGATTCATAGGTGTAGGAAACCAATACAGGGAGTTTAAAGTTGAAAACCAATTTGAGTTCTGCAGTCACGACTCTATGTCGGATTATACAGATTATAGAATTATTTACGCTCGTCTAAATCAATAAATTATATGGATCGTATAAATTTATATGGCCCGTCTATTTCGACCGTCTTATAACCTTAGTTTTTTCAGCTCATTGGAATTTTTATATACTTGGGATACGGTCTGATTATACGAACTGTATAAAATTTGATGGTACATGGTAGACCGTAAAAAATTCAAAGGACTGTCGAATATGACCATCAAATCCCACCGATAGAAACAGTATAAACACGCAGCCTTAGTCTCAAAAATCAGATTTTCATATTTCCCAAGCCCTAGAATGAAGTTCTCTTCTCCTATCATCTCCATAGCTCAAGGTAAGTCCCTTTGGTGAAATTCCATGTGATTATAATCATGTGTAATCAATTTCTAAGCGAAAATCATTGTTTCTAACCTAGGGTTTACAAGAAAACTCAACTCAAGGAATTAAAGGTCCAAGCTTTGAGTTCTCCTTCCAAGTTCATATTTTTAGACACATTTTAGAGCGAATAAGGTATGTAGAGCCTCTATCTATGTGTGGGCACATCATTGTTCTTTCACATACTACAGTTATCCATGAAATCATGAATTTTCATAATCTAGGGTTTTACTCAAGTTCATGATAACCCTATATACATGCTCAATTATATTCCATGTTATATCTTGACTTTGTTACTTATATCCATGATATGTTATTGTGACTACCATGAACTTGTCTGTAATCTATGAACCCATGCATGGATTTCCATGAGTTCTTAAATATAAGTTATGGTCATTATCATTCAGTTATATGAAGTCATATGTGTCTCTCATGATTAATACAAGTTATATTATGTATTTCGTCACATGCTAAATTATAAATTTACAAGTTATGTTTACAAGTTATTTCATGAAATTCATGGTCTTTCAAGCCACTATTTTCAAGTACATGTTTTGGGAGTTGCATAGATTACCGAGAAGGCTCAGACAGCTAGAAACTATGTATCCCAATGTAGGATAAGGATCGCTCTGCCAGAGGATGATACTTTCTTATTACCCACTGTGGGATTATTGGATCTATCATCTTCATGTTCATGACTTGTACTTCGGTAAGGCATGAGATGGATTAGTTGATCGGGTAGAGATCTGACTCCACATTCACGCATGGTGGTTCATGTTGGTTTTAATAATGCTTTCCCCACAAATATACAAATATACAGTTTTATAGATTTTACACATGTTATTACACTCATGTTCATGTTCATGTTTCGGTATAAGTTTCATGTCTTATTATATCATGTGCTTGCTTATTCTTTTAGTTGCTTTACATAAAGTACAATTCAAAAGTAGCAATGTCCCTTTGCATGGGGCTTGCACTTCACGGTGCAGGTGTTGTGTTTCAGGGAGGGTGGTCTACTCAGTAGGATTGCTTTAATATCGGCTGTTTGGTGAGCCCCATCTCACTCGGGGTGTCAGTATAGTTACTTTTGATTATGCATTAGTAGTAGAGATATGTCATTCCCTTATCCTGGTAAACGGTTTGCAGACTTGTGTTTTAGAGATTTTATAGACTAGACTAGTTAGCAAGACATGACATAATTATTTTTAAACTTAACATGTTTTACTTAGATATTTCTGCTATGATATTTCCGACTACTTTCAGTATACAGTTTTACATATTTCATCATTATTACTTTAGCATGTCTTGATGCCCATGTTGAAAATCAAGCCATGTGGTTCGCTCGATCACATGCAGTCAGGCACCGGGTGTCATATTTTACCCAGGCCATGGTTCGGGGCATGATAAAGCTTGGTATCATAGCCCTAGGTTCAAGTTTCCTAGGAAGTCTATGAAATTGTGTCCAGTGAGGTCACTTTTATATGTGAGGGTCCCACACATGTAAACATTTGACCACCAAGACATCTAGGACTGTCTCATTTTTTATACTCTAGATCATGTAGTTAGAGCTATACCTTCAGGACAACCTTCTAAATCGTGCATATTACATATTTCATAAAATGCCTACGAAAAGGAAAATAACCACCAATAATAGAGATGCTGCTAGTGCTGCTCGCAAGGAAGATGCTCAGGCTCAGGGAGCCATTTCGGGTACATCACCCCCACCCGATGCTAGAGGGCCTGCAGATATTCCAGTTGCGCCGCCCAGTTCTACCAACTCTGATGTTAGGGGAGCTATTCAACTACTCACCTAACTTGTGGCTCCTCAAGCCCAACATCAGGTAATGCCTCCAAGTACGGGAACAAATGGAGGGTCATCAAAATTCAAGACTCGAGAATTTTTATGAATAGACCTTCTGATATTCATAAGGTCAAGCAAGATAGAGGATCCACAAAATTACATTGATGGGTTTTAAAAAATCTTTCATGTTATGCATGTTAATAAGGTGGAGGTAGCAAAGTTTGGAGCTTATCTGTTGTAGGATGTTGCCAATATCTGATATGAATCATTGGAACAATCCCGCGGGGAAAAAACATCTCAAGCAATATAGGATGAGTTTATTGATGCTTTTATTGAGCACTTTCTGCCAATAGAGTGCAGAGAGGCAAAGGCTATGGAATTTGTAAAGTTTAACCAGAATAGTAGAAGTGTGTAGGAGTACTAGCTTCAGTTTGTATCTTTGGCAAAGTATGCTCCACATATAGTTTCAGACATGCGAGCCATAATTAGGCATTTCGTGTATGATCTTGATATCTATTTGAATGATAGAGCCAATATCACAGCTCAGAATAAAAAGATGACTATTATGAAGATAGTTGCGTTCATACAGGGTAATGAGAATAGGTTGAAGGAAAATGAATCCTTGCAAAAAGAAAAGGATATGGAGTTTAATAAGAGATCCAAGTTTTCAGGTCACTTCATTTATGGGGGACGTGGAGGTAGACAATTCTTCAGAAATAGTTCATAAGGAACTGCTCCATTTTTAACTAGAGCCCGAGCCCCAAAGTTTAGAAATGATAACAAGAGGCAGAACTTTAGAGTATCAGGCTCCCAATCACATGCCAATATAGACCTAAGTACTTTTAACAATCTTGTGTGTGGAAAGTATGGTAAGAGGCACTTAGGAGAGTGTCGCTTGGGTATGGATATTTGTTTTGGGTGTGGCCATCTAGTTCACTTTAAGCGAGACTGCCCATCAGCGAGGTAGGGTACATGAGGTAATATGGCTCAGTCTAAAAATTCAGCAATTCCTTGTAATTCTCAAGCCCAATTAGGTCTTGGTCTAGCTAAGTCCGGTAACACAGGCGGAGGTCCAAATCGCTTGTATGTAATATCAGGTTGTCAATATATACATGTCCTTGTAGATGTGGTCATAAGTATATTAAGCATTTTTAGTTTTGATGTGTATGCCCTTATGGATACTGGATATACCCTATCATATGTAACCCCATTCATTGCTAAGAAATTTGGAATAGAACCAGAAAATTTGCATGAATCCTTCGAGGTAACCATTCCAGTTGGAGAGTTAGTTATAGACATGCGAGTATATAGGGATATTCCAGTTAAAGTCTATCACCGCAATACATAGCCGATTTGGTAGTGTTAGAAATGATAGACTTCGATGTAATCATGTGTATGAATTGGTATTCTTCATGTTATGCTATAGTAGGTTGTAGAAAAAAAATTGTAAAATTCAAATTCCTCGATGAAGTAGTCATAGAATTGAAGGGTGATGCAGTAGGACCCATATGGAGGTTTATTTTCGCATCTTAAAGATTAAAAAAAGATATCCAAGGGGTATATTTACCATCTTGTTTAGGATAGGGATGAAAATACCCAGACCCCAACTCTTCAGTTAGAACTAGTTGCCAATGAGTTTCTAGAAGTCTTTCCAGAAGATCTTTCCAGAGTTCCTCCTAATAGGGAGATTGAGTTTGGAATTGATGTACTTATCGGCACTAAGTCAATATCTATTTTTCCATATAGAATCGCTCCAATAGAGTTAAAAGAACTAAAATCCAGTTAAAAGTTCTCCTTGATAAGGAATTCATTAGACCAAGTGTCTCACCATGCGGTGCACCAGTCTTGTTTGTTCGAAAGAAAGATATGCCTTTGCATATTTGCATTGACTACCGATAGTTGAACAAGGTCACCATTAAGAACAAATATCCTCTTTCCAGAATCGATGATTTATTATATTAACTTCAGGCTGCTCATTGTTATTCCAAGATTGACCCCTAATTAGGGCACTATCAGCTTAAGGTAAAGAAAGTTGATATTCTAAAAATCGCATGTAGAACTCATTATGGTCATTTCGAATTTTGTGTCATGTCATTCGTATTGACAAATGCACCAATTGCTTTCATGGATATTATGAACAGAGTCTTCAAGCCTTTTCTTGATCTTTTTGTCATTGTCTTAATTGATGATATTCTAGTCTATTCTCGTAGTGAGGTTGAGCATGCAAAACATCTCGGAATAGTGTTGCTGACACTTCATGACTATGAGTTGTATGTTAATTTTTGCAAGTGTGAATTTTGGCTAAAGTCAGTGGCATTCTTAGGCCATGTGATTTCAAGCGAAGGCGTCCGAGTGGATTTTCATAAAACAGACGCTGTTAAGAATTGGCCCTGACCCAGTTGTGCTTCAGATATTTGGAGTTTCTTGGGTATGGCAGGATATTACAGGCGCTTCGTAGAATGGTTTTCTTCCATCTCAGCTCCATTAACTAGGTTGACTCAGAAGAAAGTCAAATTTCAGTAGTTAGATGCGTATGTCAGACCCTAAAATAGAGGGTATGGCCGGCACCCAGTACCCTACTGGCCTAAGTGTACCACTCAGATGACAAGTCTCCTGCACAAGAGGGGTTAACCCAACACATATATATAATGGAACCTACAGGGTCACAACCTATTTTAACAAAATCTGACTTAGCCAACGAGGCAATATATCTATACTATACATACCAAAATAAGTTTGTGAGCTTCTACGAGTGACTGAACTAACATATGGTTGGGACAGAGTCCCGACCTACCCATTCTATACATAATTCTGTAAAATACTCCATATAAGACTAGGAAGCTCCGGGAAGATGTACCTATTAAAGACACTCAAAAAAGCAAGCAAACATGTTACGTTAGTTAAATTAACTCACAAAACTCTCAAGTGTTGCACACCTTTTGATTGCCTCACAAATTATCTCGGCTGATGATTGTATGTTCGTTTATCGGGTTAAAGTCATAAGGTCCCGTTTAGTACTCGAGGTCAAGAGTGGATTCTTGTTGACTCAGAACGAACACACTTGAATCAAGAAAGTATCGACGAAGTTTGAAAATGAAACCACGGGGAGAGAACCAATCGCTAAGCCGGTATTACCAGGAGCATGGGGAGGAGTACGGTCAGTATGGTCCAGGATTTTCTTCCTTAGACGTTTGGGTCCCGTCCAGGGGCTGGTAGAAGATTTATTACGAAGTTTTTTCTGTTCACGAGCCTGTTGAATAATGAGGGCGGTTGCGTCTGGATCTTCAATTTTCTAATAAAGATGAGCATTGGTAGTAGCTTTAGAAATTCCTAACCAAAATAAAAAGAAGAATTTTGTAACCATCATTCTTGGAAGAGGTTAAGAAGAAATGAAAAGAAAAAGTATCGGTTGATATATCTTGGTTGTAGGGTACCTAATTTTGGTTATTTGCAAGGATTTTCTATGTCTGGAGTTTCAGGGTGGACACATCGAGGATTTCTTTAACCCAAGATTCAAGGTTATCTATTTCCATAGGCTGCCATATGGTGGCTGATGAAAGAGGGAGAATCCAGTCAAAATGTGGAATAACTCTCTCAATAAGGGGCCTTAAATCAAATTTAGTACAAGGGAAAGAAGGAAAACTTATGGTGGAAGTTTCATTGCTCTGGGATGGTGCAGCTACAGGGGGAAGGATAGCAGCAATAGGGATGAACATAAATCTTTCGTCCAACCTCATCCACGATGATCATCATAATTGGCCAGGATGGTTTTGCTACCCCAATAGTGTAGGTTGATGACTCCATCATGAAAGGTGCGCGGAGAGTAGAGGCAAATAAGGTGGTCCAAGATGAAGGGAACTTTGTCTTCACGAGTGAAGTACCGGAGGCACGTGACTACCCTCCAAACTTGGGGTCCCACTTAGGCTATGCAAACTTTGTATCGACGGTAAAATTCTAAAATGACATTATCAATGACTTTCTAGAGTTTCATTGAGAAGTGGTAGGTATAAACAAATGAATACCTTTGCTTGTAAGAAGTTATTCTTTCATCGTTGGTGGGAATGAAAACTTCAATCGATTCCCAATCATAATCGGCCTTTACTGTTGGTAGACTACTGGAAGTGATTCAGGTTTTGTAGTCACTGATAGGAGAATCTCTATCACTGGGAAAAGTCATCGACACTATTTTTTACTGGAGGTCATGAGCAAACTGCCATGACTTCGGCAAGAATGAAGAAGCCAATGGTTTTTTACTAGGAGGAGCTCCATTTTGGCAGTTGGGTTTTTTTTTATCTAAGGAACATTACTGCTAGATGAAGGATTGGTCATGTTTGGTATGAAAAGTGGATAATAACAATAAAAAATTTAAAGGAAGATGTCTTTACAGGACCATCAAGCATGGGAGGAGCCCCCAGTATCTGACTAAACTGACGCAAGAACTCCTAGTAGGTTTTTTCCGCCTTCTCTGCGTTGGTATCAACTTTATTAGTCATATCTTTCATGAATTTCAAAATTTATTCCTGGAACGCGTTCTCAAGGGCGGCTTCTCTTTTTAAACTGACATTTTTTATCTCCCCTAATCATTACCAGTTTATCCATTAGTATTTCGTAGGGGCACCATTTTATCTGTTGGAGTACTGCCGATATTTTTGGACATATACTCCTCTTGAAACTGCCTCAGACGCTCCAACTGCTCACTCATAGCAGCATTCTACGCCCTTAGGTTCTGTATGGCCTCTTCGGGTGTTTTGTCGGTGGGAACATCCTCATGTCGAGTCTGTCTATCCCCGGGAGTGGCTCTAACTACATAAATCGGGTCTTCGGGTGTCGTGGCTCCTGTCAGCAAACCATCCTATCTGAGTAGGAGGTTGCTTATGTTATCCCCGACGTTGCGACTGCTTTCTCCTACTCCTGTCATCTGTTTGTTCTTAACAAAACACAAGACTTAAAGAGAAAATTAGATTAGTATAGGGGTCACTTGTGACACCACAATTGTATAGGCCCCACGATGGGTGCCAAATTGTTTACCTGTAAAATGATCTAGTTGAATTTGTATACATGGTCAAGGACACATGGATCTCAAGTGACACGTTTCATAAGAATTTTAGATAAAATATACTGAAAATATATAATGATAAGACAAGAAAAGTAATGATTATCTTGAGCCTTCTGATAGCTTCTGGACAGAGTTACGATAACTTGTATGCAAGCACAAAAATTGAGAGAATATGAGTAAGTGTATTGTAATAAATTGAATCTTATGATTTATAATGGGACAATGTGTGCTATTTATACATGAGCTACACGGGTACACCACCCATGAAATATGCCCTCATTAATATAGAAGAATAAATGTAGTTATAATTGGATAATTAGTATCTCAATAAATGTCATTAATGCTCTAGTTGGAAGATGTATGATCGGTTTAGTAATGGCCGCCTGTTGCAATCCAAACGGTTCTCTCAACCTTCTGCATTACCGGTGCCAACTTCGTGTATAGTGCTCCCAGTACCACTTGTATTTACTCGATAGTGCCTTAGGCTGACGTGGACTTGACTTAGCACCGCATTTCACGTGTCGTCTATAATTCATAAGATTATCTTATACAAATTTCTCCTTATACACAATATATACTTAGTCATGTTAATTTTGTTTGAAAAGTGTTAAGTTGGTCCTGTTATCTACTGATTGGGATAGTGCCATTGATGCATCATGTTTTCATAACTCTATTTTGTGCTATATCAATGTTTAGGTTTGAATGCATATGAATATAAAGTGTGTGATCTATTATACTATGCATCCTCTATCCTTTAGTATGTTGTTTGATATTTCTATCTTGATATACACCACAGTATGCAGGCGACATACCATGTACACTTAGTGTATATAGGGTATACAAGTCTAATATACTCTTTGTGTATTTCAAGGGAAGAACCCCATTTAAGAGTCATTTGGGCCTGGATCTATCTTTGTTTTTGTGTGCTTCCTTTCTAAGCTGATATACACCACAGTATGCAGCCGACATACCATGTATACTTAGTGTATATAGGGTATACAAGTCTAATATAATGTTTGTGTATATCAAGGGAAGAACCCTATTTAAGAGTCATTTGGGCCTGGATCTATCTTTGTTTTTGTGTGCTTCCTTTCTAAGCTGCCAGCACTGGATATTTGGGCTTGACCCATTTATTTTTTCATCCATACATTATCGACTGAATTGTACTCCATCTTTGTTGTGATCATGTATGTATGCCTTTAATTGTGCTCGACTTAAACTACTAGTAGCACATGAGTGGCATCTCTTTGTGTTTGTTTATTTTTATCTTAACTCTGCAATAGTTAGTTTCATATTTTAGGTGCTTTCTAACTTGGGCCTTCTTTATCCCCTTTAGTCGCCTCTTTCCATGTACGCAAGATGGCCCTCACGGGCCTATCATTCTCTTCTACTAGTTTGGACAAGGCCCAACCAGATATTTTTATCGAGTACGATACCGTAGCTGCATATGAAGGCCCAATGGGTAAAAATAGTTCACTGGTGGGCTTAGGTAGGCCCGCCAGCCTAAATTCATGCTCCTTTCCATTCAATATATATGTGTATGTATTACTTGTAATAAAAATACTTTATATATATATTAGAACTTCTTATGGTTAAAATATAGGATAGGCAAATGATATGTATATCGTTTAGTTAGAAGAGCCAAAATTGATTTCAAAAGGACTAAAAGATTTTTTATATCTCCTTGGGATTTGAAATGATTTCAAGAACTTATTTGGGATTTAAATTTGAACGAAATTGGGCTGTACGCTTTCTTTTAAAATTTGGACTGTATTTCTATAAATGATAAATGAAGTGTCCTTAAGAAGAAAACATAATTGAAATGTCAACAAAATTTGAATATTGAAAACTTTTTTTCCTTGTTGATAAATTGGGTTGACTTTGAACACTCCTTTTTGGGGCTATTTTGGGCTGAGCCCAACTAATTGATTCTTGTAAAAACAAATTTTAGGACTTGAGTTGATGTTTGAATTTTTGAAGATTGAAGAAGATGGTTTGATCTTTTGGGAAAATAACATGAACAAAATTGAAAAGAAAAGAGCTTATTTTCAAAATGAACCATACTTGAAAATATTTTCCAAAACGTATAAAGAAATATTTTGACAAACCATTGGAGTGGAAATTAAGTTGAGTGTACTTTTAGTCTGAAAATGAATTGCCTAAAATTCCCCTATATGAACAATTTTTAAGTGGAATTTAACTCACTGTTTTCAAAACATCTTGAGTTTCAAATAAAAAATGAATGACGTGAATTTTGGCGAAAGATTTTAAAGTAATTTATAACTTTAAACATGCTATAGAACTCAAAAGTCGATCGTATTCTGTGAATCCTTAATACAGGGGTGTCTAACACCTTCCTAGGGAATCACCAGAACCCTTACATCGACTCTGGTTTAGAAAGAATTTTTCACAAACTTTTATGAATAAACCCTTTTGACTTGGTTTTTCTAATTTACCTATAAATTAGGTGGCGAATCTAAAAATAATTATCCGACTTAGAGCCCAACAACCTCTTAGTAGATTTTATGTCTCCTCGTAAAAGTGAACCACAACAAATGGTGACTCTGCTGGGGATAAACCTTGGTTCCAACCATAAAGTTTCCAATACAATATGTTTTAAATGATATAAATTGCTTGTGTTTAAATTTACGCAATTATAACTGTCATTCATGTATCTCATATTCCACCAAATGGCACGCACATACACTCGCATCAGTGCACAATGATTATGCGGTTTCGCAATCATCCTCCAGTAAAAAACCAAAATCATTTCTTTGGAACACGTTGAAGACATAGTTGGTTCATGGTCGTCCAACAGTCGACAATGGTTCACCATGAGTAGTCCGCTTGGGTCCCTTAGTCATTTGGTAAACCAGTCTAGTTTGCCTAGAATAGAGTAAATCCAAGTCCTTATTAAACTAGCACATGATGATCTAGACGGGTTCATATATTTTAGACGTATCTGGACCAATTAGGCTGAATACCTCATATCTTGATGGTCTATGACCAGACGACACTACATCCAACTACTTGTTATGTGGAAGCATTAATTGTGTCTTATTTAATAAATCAATGTCCTTTGGGGGGGATTAATCATGTTTTTTTTTATAGATACATAGCAACCTAAAGTTCGATATGGTTTTAGATGCACCCGAGCTTCTGAGATTATGGTGGTCATGGCCAGATGGCCTACAACAAAGAAAAGTAACAAACTATCTAGGATACCTGCACTCACTTTTGGACAAAAATTGTTGGGGCCACGTATCTAAGTTTAGTAAATAAAATGTTTGCAAAACAAATAGAAAAAATAATAGAAGTGTGTATAAATGATATTCTTGATAAGAGTCTTCATGCAGAAGACCATTTAAGTCATTTGCAGGAAACCTTTGTAGTGCTGGGAAAGTATAATATGAAGCTGAACCCCCAAAAGTGTTCTTTTGGGGTGGGCTCTGGAAAGTTTTTGGGTTTCTTGGTCTCCCAGAGGGGGATTGAGATAAACTGATGCAAGTAAAGGTGCATCAAGATTTTCACATGGAACCAAGCTCGTGAGCTCCATGTGCTTCAAGGTTTGTTCATGAAAAGAGATGCACTTGAGTGCATTATGGAGTCATCCCGGGGATGCCATGTGTTCATGATTGCTTGGGAGGATGGAAGAAAGGATGAGTCACAAGATAGCCATGAGAGTGAAGGGGATAGCCATGCATGCAAAGTGGCTATCTCTTGAATTTCAAGATTTCACCACCAAGGAAGACAACCAAACAAGGCCCTACATCATTAAAGGTATAATTGTAATAGATAGTTGTCTTTCTTTCTATCCTAGTATAAATAGTAGTATTTATTATTTACTTAGGTAGATTATATTGATAATGATGACAAATATTTCCTTGAGTGTTAGAGGGCTTGTTAAGCTTTTAATTGTGTGTTGGTTGAGAGAGTTGGTTGCTTGAGTACTTGATTACCCTTGATGTCACTCTAAGAGATTGTTGTTTGACTTAATATTAATTTGGAGGTTTTGACTAATCTAGAGTCTTAATTGTCAAATTATGTTGGTCTTATGTCAATTTAGTTATCTTCTTTTTGGTTTCTTGTTAGTTTCTCTGTTATTCCTTTTTTTCCATATCCTTTATTATATAAATTGGTATTAAGATCTTGGTTATAGATTTATTTTTACAAATCTAGTCATAGTTGTTGTTACCAAAAAATCCAAAAAAAAATTAGTCAAATTCGAAATTCCAAAAACAAATAGGCAAAAAATCCAAAAATCAAAACCCCAAACTTTTTGTGTTTATTTTGTTGTTTTGACACTAGATTCTTGTTCCCTAGTGTTATTTGAGTCTAGATATCAAGTTTCACTCAATTTGGAGTTGATTTGAATATTCTACCATTGTTGGTGTTGGAAGGTTTGAAACTTTGAAAGTGGGTTCGGTGAAGGAAGGCTCTATCGGCCTGGAATATTAATGGGTTGTGTTCTCCTAATCAAAGGTAGCTTGCATATAAAATTTGGTGGCCATTGGAGTTGATTTGAGCATAGTTGAAATTTGGGTGTTCTTCATGTTCTTGAAATTCGTCATATCTTCATGAAGTAGAAGACCGCAAAAAGGTGTATTATATCTAAATAAATTTTGGCACAAGTCTAATGGTTGTTTGTTGGGCTAAAAGGGAAAATTAGAAGGTTTGGTGGACCCCTCAAACAAGTAATTTCAGAATTGAACAAAAAAAGGAGAAAGGGCCCCGCACACGTCAGCACAAGCGCATCAACTACCAACTCGCCTGCAACCACCACTCATGCTCTGATAGAGCGTGTGGGTCAACTTCAGAGACGCCATCAATTGGCCCGGCCCTGGTAGCCCAACCTGCAGAATATCGGAACGTGACTTTCCAACTCCCTGCCGATTGTCATCTTTATTCCAAGCCTGTGTGAGTAGCTAATTACATGAAGCATATGGCTTCAGATAAATACAAGAGGAAGGTTCACCCGGTGTCCGTTGAATATTCTATTAATGAAGGGAGGCATGCTGCAACCAAGATATTTCCCTTTCCCAATTTTCTATATTGTGCTGCTCCTGCATATCCTCTTCTAACCAATAGAATTATCATGCAGGCCAATTTCTTGTGTAATGAGGGGCTCCAACGTATGATTGAAGAGAAAACCGATTTGAAAATCGAAAGAGACAACGTCGTTCACCATCTATCAGTTGCAGAAGTGAAGCTCACCAAAGTTGATGAATTGCATGGTTAACTTAAGAAACTAGAGGAGGAAAAATATGCCTTATAAGAAGAAGCCACACTGCATGAATACCGGGCTGGAGATTGGCATAAGAAGTGCAATGAAGCCTCGGATACCATGTTAAATTTAACAATACGATTATCCGGGCTTGAGGCTTATGTGGGCACCTTCTCTGAATGCCTCCAGTCAATGAAGTAGAGATAGAAGCCCAAAAGAAATAAATCAAATCCATGAGGTCCCGTCTTTCTGCTACGGCTGCTCAAAATGAGAGGCAACGGGAAGAGATTGCAAAGTTGTCCAAAGCCAATGAACTACTTCATGCCCCCAATTCAGAACTTACTCAAGCTAATGGAGAAGATGTATAGGCCACCACTAACAGCTATACTCGGTCCATGGTCAAGAACGGCTATATGATGCGCCTAAAAGCTTTGGAACAACAAAGACCGAGCTTGTTGAGATTGATGATAAGATCATTAAGGCCCGGCATTTGAATCGACTTCTATAGATAGTCCCAATGGCTCCCTCCCAACGGAAGAAGATAATTCTTCATCTAGGGGGGTGGTCGAAGTTGATGATGTCCTCCCGGGAACCGAAGCTCCTCCTTCCCAAGAGAATATGCCTTCCGCTTTGGATAATTCTCCCGGAACGTCATCCTCTGAACTACCTCCTTCTGCCCCTACTAATAAAGAGCTTGATACTTTTAGTTACTCTAATTCGAAAACACCAGAAAACCCTCGGCGGACCATGGAGCGAGAAGGCCGTAACCTTTCACGCAGTTTAATCTCAGTTTAGTTTTTGTTACCGGGTCACTTTTGATCCCGGATAGTATCATTGTATCCGGGCTTGTTTCAATATGGAAAATATGAATGAAAGAACTTTTCTTTTTTCTGTAATCATGCGCAAGGTTTTCACACTTTATTTATTTGCATGTTTATAAGTACTTTGCTTCATGAATTGGAACCTAACTTTGAGGTTTACTCTAGTGGAACATACTAATCTTGGGAAGTCTAAATCCTTTCCGATAATCCTAATTTAGTTCCAAAGATGTATTTATCTTTTCATCTTAGATCTGGGCTTCTCGTGGTCTTCATAATTAGTTCTAGACCTGTCTTCTGTCTTGGTGCCAATCAACTTAAAACTCTGGTACTTCTTGTATTTGGAGCCTTATCTTTTTTGTTATGGTTTTAATAAGAGAGGGACCTTATTTTTAATGGTGATGTAAAAGAAGATGCCTTCTGTTCATTATGGAATAGATTTTTTGATATGATTTAAGTTTTTATACTCGTGATGGAAAAGCTTTATTAATCACAAAAAAGGAAAATTTTATTAATTCCTTTGACTTACAAATGTAAAGAAAAGTGCAAGAATAATCCGGCTGCCATATAGCGTGATCAATCCAGTGACATATACTTTAAATTTTTACCCAGTCCCTAACATTTGAGAAGTCCCCAATATCGGGTGCTAAAACTTTGTAAAATTTTCTTGACTCCATTCCGGGTGTATATGCTCCCAGTGTCTAGTAGTTCATGCTATGAAGACTCAGATACTGGATAGCTCTTCTAGATAGAAAGATAATTAACATCCTTATTTTGTGATGCTGCCTCATTAAAAACCTTATCGGAAAAATCCAATTGGGACAAAAATCGGACGAAGGGAAAAAAAGTGTTGCGCATGTTCTATCTTACTACACATAATACTTATTCAAATGACTTACATTTCAACTACTAGCATGTTTGTTTCGTTGTTGGTCTGTTAGCTGATAAGCTTCTTTAGCTGGAATGTCGTTGATCGTATACAACCATTCCCAGTTTGTGCCTAGTTTCCCTGCGTTATGCTCCAGGATACTCTGAGTTACCCTCCAGAGCACCAAGTCCCTGAGTTTCAAGTGTCGATGATTTGTGTGACGGTTGTAGTAACACTCCATTCTTTGTTTTTGGGCTACCATCCGGACGTATGCTAGGTCCCGACACTCTTCGAGAAAATCCAAGTGAACAGACATAGATTCTGCATTTGATTTTTCCTCATCGTGAAGATATCTCAAACTGGGAGTCCCCACTTCAACCAGGATCAAGGCCTCTACACCGTAAAGCAAGGAAAAAAGAGTTTCTCCATACTTGTTTTTGTTGTGGTCCGGTATGCCCATAATATTTCCGATAACATAGATGACCAGTTTCCTTTTTGCAGCTTCCAGTTTCTTCTTCAAGTTCTAGATTGTAGTCTTATTTGTTGACTCCGCTTGACCATATTCATTGGGATGATATGGAGTACAGGTTATCCTCTTTATGTTCAAGCCATCTAAGAACTCCGTGACTTCGGCTTCGATAAAATTCCGGTCGTTGTCCCAAGCTATCTCTTTCGGGATGCCAAAAAGACAAATCATGTGTTGCTAAATGAATTCTTTCACCTCTTTCTCCTACATTTTTGTATAAGCTGCATCTTCAACCCACTTAGAGAAATAGTCAATCATAAATATAATTTGACATACCTGTCCAAGTGCCGCCGGAAAGGGTCTGACAATGTCCATCCCCCACTTCATGAACGGCCACGGGGACACTATCGGATGAAGTTCCTCTCTCGGTCGGTGTAATAGCTGCGGATGTCGCTGGCACTTATCTCACTTATTTACAAACATTTTGGTATTCTCCTCAATCCGAGCCCACTAGTAACTGACCCTCATGAGCTTCTCATTAAGGATTCTGCTCCTGAATGATTTCCATAAATACCTTTATGAACTTCTCTCATCATGTAATCAGCTTCATCGGGGCCTACACACCGAGCTAGGGGACCATAAAAGCACCTTCGATAAAGGTTTTCGTCTATGACACAATATGGGGCAACTTTGGTCCTTAAAACTCTAAATGCCATCAGGTCCTTCGGGACCATTCCGTTCATGAGATAGTCAAAGAATTCATTCCTCCAGTTCCAAGTTGGGCTAGTTAAATTTACCTCGTCGTACCCAATGGGCTCCAGTTCCGAATGAAACAGCTGAAAAACCGACTCAGTTTTAGAACCTTCGGCCTATGTGCTGGAGCCTAAGTTTGCGAGTGCATCTGCCTCTATGTTTTCTTCCCGAGGTATATGGACCACCGTCCATTATTGGAAATAGAACAAAAGCTATAGAGCGTTCTCTAGGTATCTTGACATGTGTTCTTCTTTGGCCTCTAATACCTTGTGCATTTCGTTCACTACTAGCAATGAATCACATTTGTCTTCAATGATTTGTGAGCCTAAACCTCAGGCCAGTTCCAAACTTGCAACCAAAGCCTCGTGCTCTGCTTCATTGTTAGTCAATAGAGTGCTATGTATCGCTTGTATTAATATTTCACCGGTGGGATTCCGCAATACTACTCCTAGACCGGTCCCCTTGACGTTTGAGGCACCATCCATATAGAGTGTCCAGACACCGGGGGCAGTCCCCGAGACCAGGATTGCCTTTTTTTCTACCTGCAGGGTTATTCCTAAACTGAAAGCGGCCACAAAGTCTGGAAGGACTTGTGACTTTATCGTAGTCCATTATCTATATTAAATATCAAACTCACTCAATTCTACCGCCCATTTAGCCAACCGCCCAGAAAATTTGGGTTTATGCAACACATTCTTAAGAGGAAATGTGGTTACTACGGCAAATGGGTAGCATTGAAAATATGGCCGAAGCTTTTGCGACGACTTAAGGTGAAAGCCATTTTTTCGAGTAATGGTTATCGGGTCTCGACCCCTAAAATTACTCTACTTACGTAATAAATAGGAAATTGCGTACCTGTTTCCTCTCATACCAGAACTGCACTTACCACTACCTCTAAGACCGCCAAATATATTAGTAGTTGCTCCCGTCCTTTGCCTTTGATATGAGCGGAGGACTAGATAATTAAGTTTTCATGTCCCATAGGGCCTGAAGTCATTCGGGTATCCAAACAAAATTGTTCTTATTCTTCAGAAGTAAAAAGAACCTGTGACATTTTTCTGACGACCAGGATATAAACCTGCTCAAGACTGCCACTCTCTCGATCAGCTACTGTATTGCTTTTACATATTCAAGCGTGTCCAGTATATATTCTACTGCCTTTATCTTATCAAGGTTTATGATATAATAAAGGATATGCAAACAAAGGAATAACAAATAAACTAACAAGAACCAAAAAGAAGATAACTAAATTGACATAAGAGCCACATAATTTGACAATTAAGACTCTAGATTTGACAAAACCTCCAAATTAATATTAAGTCAAACACCATTTTCTTATACTGACCTCAAGGGTAATCAAGTACCCAAGCAACCAACTCTCTCAACCAACACACAATGAAAAGATTAACAAGCTCTCTAACACTCAAGGAAATATTTGTCATCAATTATCAAAGTAGTCTACCTAATAAAATAAGAAATACTACTATTAATACTAGGATAGAAATAAAGACATTACCTATTACAATTATACCCTTAATGAAGTAAGGACCTTGTTTGGTTGTCTTCCTTGGTGGTGAAATCTTGAAATTCAAGAGATAGCCACATTGCATGCATGACCATCCCCTTAACTCTCATGGACATCTTGTGACTTATCCTTTCTTCCATCCTCCCAAGCTATCATGAACACATGACATCCCTGAGACAGCTCCATAATGCACTCAAGTGCATCTCTTTTCATGAACAAACCTTGAAGCACTTGGATCTCATGAGTTTGGCTCCGTGTGAAAAGTCTTGATGCACCTTTGCGTGAATCATTCTCACCTTCTTGAAAAGAATTTGTCCTCAAATTTAATGGGTCACCATCAATCACATCCATAGGACAGAGATCACACACGTCGAAGATGTTATGAACTTGGTATTCCGGAGGTAGGTCAATCTTGTATGTATTTTCATTGAGGCGATCAAGTACCTCAAATGGACCATCTCCTCTAGGAATCAATTTGGTCTTCCTCTTGTTGGGAAATCTTTCCTAGCAAAAATGGACCCTAACCCAATCATTCGGTTCGAGTACGACTCTCTTACAACCTTTGTTTACTCTTTTGACAATCTCTTTATTCTTCTTCTCAAGGCGAAGCCTCACCTTCTTTGCAACGTTTTCATGACCTCAACCCTTTTTTTACCATCTAGACTCAAAAAAACATCTTGAGACAAAGAGGTTAAATCAAGAGGGTTTAGTGGGTTAAAACCATAAACAACTTCAAATGGCCACAAGCCAATAGTACTATGAATGACTCAATTATATGAAAATTCAACTAAAGGCAATTGATCTTTCCAATATGCTAATTTTCCCTTAACCATGTCCCTAAGCATAGAACCTAATGTCCTATTCACAGTCTCGGTTTGGCCATCGGTTTGTAGGTGACAAGAAGAGGAAAACAACAATCTAGTTCCAAGTCATCCCCATAATTCCTTCCAAAAGTGGCTAAGGAACTTAGGGTCCCTATCACTCACTATGTTTTTGGGAATACCATGCAATATGAGATGCTTCATCACACTTATAACATGCAATAAAATGAGTATCCATAGAAATGTCAAGTCAAGGTCTTTGAGGGGTGGGCTGAGGGGTATAAAAGCCACGGGGAAGAAGTATAGTGATTTAAGTATGGAGGGGTGAGTGTGGGTAGGTGGGGCTGAGTTTGGAAGTGAACAAGTTGACGTGACAAAGGAGTGGAAATGGGGTTCTCGGTGGGAGGTTTCTGCCGGACAGTGTGTTATTTGAGGGCTGTTTCGGATGGCTTCGTGAGGAGTAGGGTTAAGGCATTTTCTGGGGATGTTTTGGACACGGTGAGGGTTGTCTTAGTTATTGGGATTGGTTAGTTTAGTTGTGAAGGGTGTCGGAAGTTTACTAAAATAGTAATGTTCTCGGTTGAGGCGTTATCGCCGGGTAGTGTGGAGTTGAGGGGCTGTTTCGGGTAGATGTAGTTGGAATAGGATTTAGGAGATTTACAGGGGTATTCTGGGTATGTTAAGGGTCACGTAGGTGGTCGTACCTTGGTGGTTTAGTGGTTTCAAGGTCACGTAGGTGGTCGTACCTTGGTGAGGTTCCGGCAAGGGTGTTTTAGTGGACTGCTTTGTGTTGTGGGCTTAGGATGGGAGTTTAGGGGCGGTTTCAGTCAGTGAAATTTAAAAGGAATGCTTTTGTAGTATGGTGGGATATGGTGGTAGAAATAATGAGGTGGTTTAGACGAGGAATGAAAATGGGATGCTAGGTGCAAACTCGAGTACAATCACGATTGATATGATAAGGATAATGATAACAGTGTTTTAATGCCCAAGTCGACACCTTGAAGAGCTTGGTCAATTAGAAAAGGTCTAGTCCGAGGTTGCTAAGTGCAATTCTCGTGAACAAGCCAAGTGAGTGTGACCGGAAACCTTAGGATAGACCCTAGGCTTGGGTTTGGTTGGGTCACACAGTCCCAACATCTACTCCCACCAAATGGGGTTCCTTAAGATTGTATTTAGTTAATTCACAAAGTCTTAACCAAACGTACACTAAAGGGAAACCTTAGTTTGGATTCAAATAAGTCTCAGTCTTAGTTAAACTTACACTAAGGGGTTTGGCTCACACAAGAACCAAAGGTCCTCCCGGAGAACCAGCTAAGAATATCAATCCCGGATTTAGAGACTTAGTTTTCGTGAGTAAAACTCAACTTTATCATTCATCAAACTCTGAATTTTACAATGGCCTAAGGCCTATATATATAATACACAATAGACTATTCTAGAAGAAGACAAAAAGATACAAACTAGAACCTATTCGACCGAGTGTGGATGTGTTTGGGGTTGACTTGGTGACCAAGGATATTTCGCCCAAACCAAGACAATGTGAATGGTATTTATTTAGAGACAAGGGTAAACTCAATCTTCTTCACATCTCTTTGTGGTTTCGAAGTGGAATAGTTTATGACCTTGAGTCTTCCAACAACCTCATCTTCTTGGGATGTGCTTGGAAGCTTCTATTCTTGGTGTTTGTGTGTTGAATCATTTCATCCAAATCTTCCTATAACCCTTGGATGACTTTGAAGTCCTAAATATAGTCAAATTCTTGAACTTTTGAGTTCATAAATCCTCCTTGAAGTCCCCATTTTCTAGATGTCTCTTGTCCTTGCCAGCTTGTCCTCCAACTCACGGCCTTGTCACCTTTTTGGAGGACCTCTAGGATTTGTCCCTTTATTACATGGTACATTCACTATTTCCTAATGGGATCTAAGAGTTATTTACACGTTACACCACGTCCTAAGGAGAACTACAAGCTAAGCTAAAAGAAAACATGGTCTTCGGCCTAGACCTACACATAAACCAGAAATAAAATATTGCCTTCTTAAACCTTCAAGTCCAGTCTTCAATACCACTCCATATTCCATGTCATTTTAAGCACATTATCATTGGATGATCAAGCAACTTCAGAACTCCGAGCTTATCACTTCGAGGATCAAATTGGAACCTTTAGCTCACGGGGGATTTTTACATCATACTCCCCTTCTTTAAAAGAATTCGTCCTCGAATTCACTTAACCTAAATGTGGTAATAATTTTCAACAACAGGTGTTGATCTAACATTCCCACCATTAGATAAGTCCTGAAGTTTTATCTTGTATGCGCCTTCCTCGAAACTTGCCAAATAAGGATCCGAATATAAGATGAATGTATTTGACTTCATATGACGCCCGTGTTGGATTACGAATCCCATAATACATGATGCCTTTCCATAGGTAGAAGAACGACATGGTTCACCACTCAATTTTGTGCTAGCAAAAAAAAGGCGCCTACCCTTGCTTCACTATCGTCTCCCAATGACCTTTCATGGCTTGGCATAGTTAGAACTGGTGCTCTACAAATCTTTTCCTTCAAGGTTTCCAAGATTCATGTTGCTCCTCAGAACTATTCATGCTCATCCTTTCTTATTAGCTCGTTGATGGGGGCAACAAGTGTACAATAATTCCGCAAGATATGATGAGAAGGAGTCGAACCAAAGAAGTCATTTACCACAATGGTTCCCGTAGACTCGAACCATTTTTAACTATATTCCACCTTCATTTGGTTATCATAAATAGCCTCGGGTGATGTTAAGTTTCCGAAGAATGGATGTGATACCTTGTATAAGAAAATGTTTGGGGCATCACACCATCAAAACAGCATTACAAACCATTTCTCAAACTAAACTCGACCTCGAGGGTCATCTTCCGTGTATCTTCTTCTAGGGTTCCCCTTAGATGGTATCCTCTCCTTGAGTCTATCTTGGCTCCACTTGATCCCTCAAAAAAAAATTCAGCCTCAGCAAAGAGAGCTTTCCTTTCATGATGTTGCCTATAACTTGGATGGTAACACAAGTGTTCCACTTCTCATGTTCTTTTGGCACCAACAAGTCGTACATCGTTTACGGCCTAAAGTCCATTTGGATAAGGCCCTCGCCTAGTGTTTCTTGCACGCTTGTTGTACTACCTTATCCATTTCCATATTGTATTCATAAGCTTGTTGATTGGGCAAAGAACCTCTCGAAAATAAACCAAGAGCATGTTCAATGCTTTCCATCGGTGATGGTCCGGTTGCAAACTCATCAAAATGATCTTTCGACCTCGTCATAGGAATGGTGCACTTCATGGTGAGATTACTAACCATCTCCCATCCTCTCTCGGCATAAACAATGCGGGGGTTGGGAAGGGGTTAAGGCCCTTTCGGTCATAGCTTCCGCATAACAATTCTTGTTCTTGGCCTAGCAAGTCCTTAGTTTCTTCTGGATGGCATTCATGGTCTTGGTGAGTAGATAATGAATTTCTTAAAAATAAATCAGAAACAAGTTCACCATCTCCCATTGGTGGTGCTTCGGATGCAAGATCATTCGGACATACATCCTCCAAGAGTTCCTTGAACTCGGTATCTATGTCACTCCCCTTCTGAGACTCTTTCTCTATCATCGGTGTATCGAGCAAGAGAGTCTCAGTTTATTCTTGTTCTTCAAGTAGTATGAGTTCCACAATAGCAAAGGAAAATCCACACTCTCAATATTCCTCTCTAAGCACTTCCCGAGAATTAGGACATTCACTAACAATGTATCCTACCATTTGACATTGGAAGCACTTCTTTTTCCTTTTATCTATCCCTTTTGAAACATCAATATTTTTGTGGTTATACAAAGGGTTAGTAAAGGAAGTACTATCCTTTTCTACCTTTGTATCTCTCTTTACACTTCCATGACGATACAAGGGATTAGTAAAAGAGATCCCGCCCTTTCCTTTAACATTCGTGGATTTGACATAGGGCCTTATGGCACCTTTACTTTCATGTCTTGGGCTGTTTTGTACAACGCTTGACATAGAATCTCTTACGAACCTTCTTAGTTCTTCCTTGTTCATGGTGGCCATCGCATCAAGGTGTGGTACAGTAGCGCCTTTCTATTATACCAAATATAAGTACGGAGGAGTGAGTGTGGGTAAGTGGGGATGAGTTCGGCCGGGAACAAGTTGACGCAAAAAAGGGGTGGAAATGGGGTTCTCGGGTGGGAGGTTTCTGCCAGGCATTTGAGGGCTGTTTCAGACGGTTTCGTGAGTAGTATGGTTAAGGAGTTTTGTGGGGATATTGTGGACACGTTGAGCATTTTCGTAGTGATCGGTCTTGGTTATTTTAGTTGTGAAGGGTGTCGGAAGTTTACTGAAACAGTAAGGTTCTCGGTTGGGGCATTATCGACGGGCAGTGTGGGGTTGAGGGGCTGTTTCGGATAGATGTAGTTGGAATCGGGTTTAGGTGCTTTACTGGGGTATTCCGTGTATGTTGAGTTTTACGTAGGTGGTCGGACCTTGGTGGTTGAGTGGTTGCAAGGTCACGGAAGAGGGATGAAACAGTGAGGTTCCGACAAGAGTGTTTTAGTGGACTGTATTGTGTTGTGGGGTTAGGACGGCAGTTTAGGGGTGGTTTTGGTCAGTGACCTTTAAAGAGGATGCTTGTGAAGTATGGTGGGATGTGGTGGTGGAAAGAATGAGATTGTTTTGATGAGGAATGGACACGGGATGCTAGGTGCAAACCCGAGTACAAACCAAGTACAATCGGTTGATATGATAATGATAATGACAAGGGGGTTTTAATTCCCAAGTTGACACCTTGAAGAGCTTGGTCAATTAGACAAGGTCTAGTCCGAGGTTGCTAAGTGCAATTCTCATGAACAAGACAAGTGGGGGTGACCGGAAACCTTAGGATAGACCCTAGGCTTGGGTTTGGTTGGGTCACACAATCCCAACGTCTACTCGCACCAAAGGGGTTTCCTTAAGCTTGGATTTAGTTAAGTCACAAAGTCTTAACCAAACTTACACCAAAGGGAAACTGTAGTTCGGATTCAGCTAGTCACACAATCTTAGTTAAACTTACACCAAGGAGTTTGGCTCACACAAGAACCAAAGGTCCTCTCGGAGAACCGACTAATAATATCAATCCCGGATTGAGAGACTTAGTTTTCGTGAGTAAAACTCGACTTTATCATTCATCAAACTCTGAATTTTTCAATGGCCTAAGCCCTCTATTTATAGTACAAAATAGACTATTCTAGAAGAAGACAAAAAGACACAAACTAGAACCTATTCGGCCTAGTGTGGACGGGTTTGGGGTTGACTTGGTGACCAAGGATATTTCGCGCAAACCAAGACAGTGTGAAGGGTATTTAGTTGGAGACAAGGGTAAACTCAATCTTCTTCACATCTCTTTGTAGTTTCCAAGTGGAAGAATTTATGACCTTGAGTCTTCCAACAACCTCATTTTCTTGGATGTGCTTGGAAGCTTCTATTCTTGGTGTTTGTGTGTTGAACCATTTCGGCCAACTCTTCCTCTCCGCCTTGGACGAATTTGAAGTCCTCAATATAGTCAAATTCTTGAACTTGTGAGTTCATAAATCCTCCTTGAAATCCCCATCTTCTAAATGTCTCTTGTCCTTGCCACCTTATCCTGCAACTCAAGGCCTTGTCAACTTTTTGGAGGACCTCTAGGCTTTGTCCCTTTATTACATGGTACATTAACTATGTCCTAATGGGATCTAAGAGTTATTTACACATTACACCATGTACTAAGGAGAACTACAGGCTAAGCTAAGAATTAAAGATAAGCTAAAAGAAAACATGGTCTTCGGCCAAGACCTACACACAAAGCCGAAATAGAACGTTGCCTTCTTAAACCTTCAAGTCCAATCTTCAATCCCACTCCATATTCCATGTCATTTTAATCACATTATCATTGGATGATCAAGCATCTTTGGAACTCCGAGCTTATCACTTCGAGCATCAAATTGGAACCTTGAGCTCACGGGGATTTTTACGTCATCTAGACTTAGCACGTCGACAATCCATACATTGACCACAAATTCTTGCAACATCATTACACATTTTATGTCAATAAAATTATTCCTCAAGAATTCCTATGGTTTTATCAATACTAAAATGACCCATCATGTGCCTCTCTCACAAAAAGTTCCATACAAGAGCTCATGGGCGCACATAGTCGCTTGTTCTTGAACAAGTAACCATCATCTTTGGCAAAAGGAGTAGAAGGTTTATCCTTAAGCCCACATTCCTTTTCACGTTCTTCGCAATCTAGATAGATTTTGGAAAAGATGGGGTCCTCGATAATGTCAATAGCTAATCAAAGAGACGAAACATAAGTTCCCACTAGGGAACCAACTTTGAATGACATGATGAGCGTGTTGTCATCCATTAGCCTTAAATGAGTTGTATGGATGCGAGGATGGTTAGTGTGGAAGCACGAAAAATAGAGTTGTCTCTAACACCAAATGGGGGTTTCCATGGTACGACAAGTGGGGTATGTCAAGACTCTTCACCACTTTGTCACCCGATACCTTTCATCAAATGTACCACCCTACTCCACCAAATACCACACCACCAACACCCATACGTGATGGAAATCCCACCGCGCCACCACCACCAAATGAACCTCGTCCACCACTACCAAATGAACTTCATCCACCACCACCAAATAAACCTTATCCTCCACCACTAAATGAACCTTACCCATGTCAACCATATACAAATGTATGTCAACCAATCCGACATGTTCAACCCTTGGATGATGAGTTACAAGAAGAGTTCAGAGGTTGGGGTGATCATTATGACAATCTAATAAGGGAACAATGACTGCAACATCAAGGTCCTCAATGATGTAGAGGTGGACAGAATGGTCATTTGCCACAAATAGGTAAGCAATGAGGTTATCAATGGAGATATGGACACCAAGGCTGTAATTTCTAGGGTGGTCACTATGGAGATGACCAATATGGAGATCAAAGGTAACATAGGAATATTAGGGGATGAGACACGAGTCTTATCTCCATCAAGGTAACTCTTACAACATTCAAAGGCGGTAGTGATCCCGAAGTATTACTCGATTGGGTTATGCAATGCGATAGAATCTTCTTAACTGATGAAATGTCCGAGGTGAGAAAGACGTCTTATGCTATTGCTCAATTTGAGGGGTTCACCTCAACATGGTGGGAAATTTAAGTGAAAGCATGAATGATGCATGGTTTAGCTCCAACTACTATGTGGGATGAACTAAAGGCTATCTTGTGACACAAATATATGACCAAAATATACAAGCAAGATCAACTCAAGAAGATCTACACTTTGAAACAATATAACAAGAGTGTAGAGGAATATTATGATTAGTTACATTTTGTGAAAATGCAAACCGACTTTGAGGAGGATCCCTTGATTAACATGACTCGGTTTCGAGTCGGGTTGGATAAAGAAATTGCTTCCTTAATGAGACTCCACAGCTATCATAATATTGATGAAACTCTTGTAGCAGCCATTGAGATGGAGGGGTTCAAGGAAGATAAATTTGACAAGTTGATAGGTTACAAGGGTTCATGGAACGATGCCAAAGAAGGGGGAACTTCTTCATCCAATTGGTAAAAGAACAAAGGGTACATGCATGATTTCAAGAAGCCCTTTTTCAAGAACTACCAAGTTGAGAAGCAACCTCAAAAGTTTGCTCCGAAAGAAGAAGGTAATAGTGCTAAACCTCTCAAATACTTTAAATATCAAGGTTATAGTCATAGGAGGAGTGAATTTCCTAATCATAGCTCCTTTATTATGAAAGAATCTTGTTGTGATGATGATGAGAAGGAGTGCGAGGAGGAGGTTGAAGGGGATAATCATCAGAATGATGAACTGGTGGAAGATGATGAATATGATCAAAATGATGTCACTGTTATAAATGGTTTGGCAATAAGAGTGTTAACATGTATGGCCATTCCTGAAGAAGGGGAGATTACCATTCCAAACTATGTGGTGAGGTGGTTATAGAATATATTTCAAGATAATTAAGGAAACATGAGGTAAATTATCTGACTCATGATCTCTAGTTAGCAGCGATAATCTTTGCCCTGAAAATGTGGCGTCATTATTTATGTGAAGTCCACATTGATATATTCACAGACCATAAAAGCCTACAGTATGAATTTCATCAGAAGAAGGTGAATTTAATGCAAAGAAGGTGGGTGGAGTTATTAAAAGACTACGATGTAGATATTTTATATCATCCCAAAAAGGAAAATGTCGTAGCTGATGCTTTGAGTCACAAGTCTATGGGAGGTTCGGATGGTATTGAAGCAAACAAGATAGAAATGACCAAAGAACTACATCACTTAACCATATTAAATGTGAGACTCTTGGACACAGATGATGGTGCATGGTGGTGCAGAATACCGTAGAGTCATCTTGAATAGCAGAGGTGAAACAAAAATAGTTTGAGGACCCCGAGTTGGTCCGAATGAGAGAAGGAATTCCTGTACATAAGAAGCCGATATTTGAACTTACGGGAGATATAGTCCTTAGATATTAGGGTCCACTATGTATACCAAATGTTGGAGGAGTCTAAAAGCAGATTATGGCAGAAATCCACATGTCCAGATATTCCATTCATCCTGGCTCAACCAAGATGTATCATGACCTTCGAAAGGTTTATTGGTAGAATGACATGAAGAAAAACATTGCAGAATTTGTGGCTCAGTGCCCAAATTGTGAGCAAATTAAGATCGAGCATCAGAAGCCTAGAGGTTTGCTGCAGCAAATTGAAATCCCTACTTGGAAGTGGGAAATTATTAATATGGATTTCATTACTGGTTTACCTCATTCTTATCAGATATTTGATTCCATTTTTGTTATCGTCGACAGACTTACAAAGTTAGACCATTTCCTACATGTACGTACTACTTTTTTGGTGGAGGATTACACTAAGTTATATATTGAGGAAATAATTCAATTACATGGTATTCCTGTCTCCATCATATCCGATAGAGGTGCTTAGTTTACGGCTCACTTTTGGAAGTTGTTTCAGAAAGGTTTAGGCACCCAAGTGATCCTTAGCATCACTGTTCAACCATATACTGATGGGCAAGCTGAGAGCACAATCCAAATGCTCGAGGACATGGTACGAGCTTGTGTATTGGATTTAAAAGGTAGTTGGGATGATCATTTACGCCTCATTGAGTTTACTTATGATAACAACTATCATTCCAGCATCAAGATGGCCCCGTATGAGGCATTATATGGATGAAGTATATATCCCTAGTTGGCTGGTTTAAAGTAGGCGAAGCTGAGTTACTAGACCCTGATTTAATCCAGCAAGCAGTAGCGAAGGTGAAGTTAATACAAGAGCTCTTATTGACTGTCTAGAGCTGACAAAAATCATATTCAGATGTCTAACGCCACGACTTAGAAATTTAAGTTAAAGATTGTGTGTTCTTAAAGGTTTCTACTATAAAAGGAGTTATGAGATTCGACAATAAAGGAAAACTTAGCCCTGGATACATCAGACCATACAAGATCATCCGCAAGATAGGCTGAATGGCTTATGAGCTTGAGTTACCCTCAAAGTTGGAAGCTATTCACCCAATATTCCATGTTTCGATGTTGCATAAGTGCGTAGGAGATCCCTCTCGTATTACTCTCGTAGAGGACGTACAAATCACCGATAATCTAACTTATGAAGAGACTCTAGTAGTTGTTCCAAATCGTTGAGTTCGAAAGCTGAGAACTAAAGAAGTTGCCTCTATTAAAGTGTTGTGGAGGAACAATAATACATAAGAGATGACTAGGGAGGCCGAATAATATATGAAATCCAAATACCCCTACCTATTTTAGTCTTCAAGTTTACACTGATATTCGTGTGATATGATTCTCTCATTTCAATTATATTTGACAATTGTAAGTCATATGTCTTACTTAGGTATTAATATTAAGGCGGAGGTGACAGGTGCAACTTAGAATACGACAGCGAATAGTTAAGTTCAGTTATGGCTAACCCTTTTGATTCTTGTATTTATAGATGGTCGTGTGAGGCCAAGTTAATCATATTTTGTGATTATATCGCCCTGTGTAGTGTTGGATATATATTTAGGTTGTTTATCAGGTTTTGGATGGTCATGTGTATAAAGGATACTCTGCCAAAAATTTTAAAACCCTTAGAAGTTATGAATATCTTTAACATTCGCGGAGGAATGTTCCTAAGAAGGGAAAGATGTTACACACTATGTTTTGCATCCCATCGTGAAATCAATGGATATCAAAGTCATGAGAAGAGATATGACCCTACGAAAGCATAATGAAGGTTTACGGCTTGGTTATGAAGGTACCAGAGTATTTTTGAGTTAAACAGATTGAAGGAAGTACGTTTTGATGAAAATAAGAAACTGGGCAACTTGATGGGACATATGACGAATCGTAAAATGCCCAACGTGAGCCATAATCCTCTAGGAAGTTTGACGGTCCATCAAGTGTAACATCAAACTGCTTGAGAAATTCTTATCCCAGTTGGTAGAATGACGGTCAGTATTGATAGATTGTCAATCATTCGATGGACCGTCGATCCCGCAGTCAAAGTACGACTGCATTAAAACACACCCAAGACCAACTCTTGAAGCATCACAATAAATAACAAACCCCTCGGTTCCATATGGAAATGTTAACACCAGAGTAGAAGTTAGTCTCGTTTTCAATTCTTCTAAACTACACTCACAGGCTGTTACACCCTGTAGCTCACGTCCCGTCGTGATGTCAATGGATATCAAAGTCATAAAAAGATATATGACCCTATGAAAGTATAATGAAGGTTTACAGCTTGGTAATGAAGGTACTGGAGTATTTGGGAGTTAAACAAATTGAAGGATGTATATTTCGATGAAAATAGAAAACTGGGCAACTTGACGGGACAGATGACGGACCATCAAATACCAGTCTGAGTCATCAATCTTCTACAAACGTTGATGGGGATGATTGATGGACCGTCGGATGGTCCGTCGAGTGTACCATCAAAATACCTAAGAAATTCTGATCCCAGGTGGTAGAATGACGGTCAAGATTGATGGATCATCGATTGCACCGTGGAAGTACGATGGTGGAATTCGTTTTTCGGGTTTATAAGCGGGTTGGTAGATTTGGGGGATCATTTCCTTCATAACCAAACCTAGAAATACTACTAAAATCCTCTCAAAAGTTCCAAATTATTCCAAGGCAAACCATGTAAGATTAACATGATAATCCCTGCAGTAATCATAGAAATCATCATCCCCGAGGAGAGGCAATTTTTGAAACCTTAGAATTTGGGGCAACTTGCTGATTCGCGAAGGTTTTGTTTCCTTGAGATAAACTTTATCCTCCTCTATCTATATAACTGACGATTTGAGATAAGTTAATGAGTTTTGTAGCCGAAATCCGTAAACCTTTGAGATTATAATAAGTTGAGTTGTGGGCTGATTTTGTTGGAATTATGAGTTAATATTGATTAACATATTGATTGTTGGTATGGTAAACCTAAGCGGGTATGTTTCAGAGAATCGTGGGGTCAAATTACATGAATACCTCTTTCGTAAAACAAGACTAGGAACCTTTTTAAGTCAAGACTATCGCTAAGATACTTAAGTAAGGTTTCTTATTGAGTATGGATTAGATTTTGATATTGATCCTTTATTTTTTATAGATAATCATTCGTAAGGAATACGAGGGCTTATACCACGACGTATGACTTCGTGGATAAGGTATGTAAGGCTATCCCTTTCTTTCAAAAGCATGAAATCTACATGATTATTGTTTTCAAATAGAAACGCTAAGAACTCCTTTCTATTGTCTATCAAAATTTCATATTGAGAAGTATTCAATGTTATTCCAATTCATCCAATCCATGTTGTTGCTTATTTGTCGGATCATAAGGCTTCGAAAGGAAGCCTCTCAAATATAGTCATCAAGTCGACAAAATAATCATTCTAAGAGTAAAGTCCAATAGTTTATGAGTCTCTAAGAGGGCCAAAGAGCCATTGTTATCATAGTCTGTTGTTAACACCCCAAGTCCCCTTTTGTATTGATATAGTTTTTATTGGCATTGATATCATGCATACAATCATGATCATATAGAGGATTGGGTTGCACGATCTACAAAAACACATATAGAGGATCGGATTGCACGTTCTGCAACATATACCTATGGAGGATCGGGTTACATGTTCCACAACATATATATGACTCAAAAGGCAATAGAGTTCAACCAAAACTCGCATTTAGAAAATATGGCATACATCTTACTGTCTTGGAGCGTCTGTAACACCACTCAGAGATGATCTGCATGATCTTCCTCAGTCTGTGAGTATACCAAAATATCATCGATAAACACGATCATTAATATATCCAAGAATGGCTTGAAGACTCGATTCATTAGGTCCATAAAGGGTGTTGTCACATTAGTGAGTCTAAAAGAAATCTGTTGAAACTCAAAATGACCACACCTAGTCTAAAAGGCTCTCTTTGGAACATCCTTCTCCTTTACCCTCAACTGGTGGTATCTTGACCTTAAGTCAATCTTCGATAAATACTTAGCATCTTGTAACTGGTCGAATAAAGCATCAATTCTTGGAAGCGGATGTTTTTTCTTGATGGTGACTTTGTTTAGTTGCCTAAAATCAATACACATCCTTAGGGAACCATCTTTCTTGCGAACAAACAATACTGGCGCACCCCATGGCGAAATGCTAGGTCTGATGAAACTTTTTTCAAGTAAATCCTTCAACTAGTCTTTCAACTCCCTCAGCTCGGCTAGAGCCATTCCATGAGGAGGGATAGATATCGGTTGTATATCTGGAGGTACATCAATAATGAACTCAATTTCCCTCTTTGGAGGGATACCTATAAGCTTATCTATAAATACGTCAGGAAATTCATTGACTACTGGAACAGATTGAAGGGTTTGGGGTTCCATAGATGCGTCCTTAAGTCAAACCAAATTATATATATAACCTTTGGAAATCATCTTTCTTGCCTTTAGGTAGGAAATAAACCTACCCTTAGGCGTAACTGCATTGCCTTTCCATTCAAGGGTTGATTTACCTGGAAAACTGAACTTGACAAACTTCGTCTGACAATCGACGTTCGTGTAACAAGAGGCTAACCAGTCCATGCCCATAATAACATCAAACTCTACCATAGGTAACTCGGCTAAATCAGCTAATGTATGGAGATTGCAAACTGTTACGGTACAATTCTTGTAAATTTATCATACTACAATCATCTCACGAACTGGTGTAGCCACTTCATATGTGTTAGATAATTGATATGGTTCAAACACGAATTTGCTTGCAAAAAAGGGCATAACATAGGATAAATTGGAGCCTGGATCCAATAATGCACAGACATCATAGGTGAAGATGGATAGTATACGTGTGACGACATATGGATATGACTCCAAATCCTGACGACCTGATAAAGCATAGATGCAGTTGTAAGCACTGCCCGAACTAGAGGCTCCTCCTTGGACTCTGCCTCTACCTGTTGAGGTTTGGGGTCCATCACTCAGCAGACGTACACTTGATGATGATGTTGTTGTTGATCCCGTTGACTGGGCTGCAATGTCTCTTCCACAATTTGGACATTGGCGCATGAAATTAAAAAGTTCACCGCACGTATAACACACATCGACACCCTGACGACACTGTCCACAAGTTGGAAATGGTGGTTTCATCTGGCCCGAACTCCTTTTCTCCTAATAACTTGAAGCTGTCAAACTTTTCCTTAACCCAAACTGAGTACGCCTATCATATATATGCCCTTCAAACTGAGACAGAGCATTGTTAGCAAACTGAGGAAGACGTCTAGGAAATTATTGTCTAGAGCTACCCGATGCTTCTCTGAATGACCCAATTGACCATATGCACTCCTATTCTCTCGAAGATGTGGAACATGTAACCCGATCCTCTATAGGTATATATTGCGGAACGTGAACTGGATCCTCTATATGTGTTATTACAGAACTTGCAACCTTATCCTCTATATGATCATGATTGTATGCATGATATCAATGGCAATGAAAACTATATCAATACCAAAGGGGACTCGGGGTGTTAACAATATACTATAATAACAATGGCTCTTTGGTCCTCTTAAAAACTTATAAACTCTTAGAATGATTCTTTGGTCGACTTGATAACTATATTTAAGAGGCTTCCTTTCGAAGCCTTATGATACGACCAATAATCAACAACGGAGATCGTAAGAACTGGAATAGCAATCTTCCAGCTATCAAGGAGATGAAAAGCTATGTGAAGTAAAAGAGGAAAAGGTCGCAATACTTCTAAATATAAAATTTTTATAGACAATAGAATGAATTTATTAGCGTTTCTTTTCAAAAATGATAATCCTGTAGATTTCATGCTTTTGAAAGAAAGGGATAGCCTTACATACCTTATCCACGAAGAGATACATCGTGGTATAAGCCCTCGTATTCCATACGAACAATTATCTATAACAAATAAAGGATCAATATCAAATCTAATCCATACTCAATAAGAAACCTTACTTATGTATCTTAGCGATCGTCTTGACTTAAAAAGGTTCTTAGTCTTGTTTAATGAAAGGGGTATTCATGTAATTTTATACCAAGATTATCCGAAACATACCCTCTTAGGTTTATGATACCAACAATAAATATTTTAATCAATATTAACTCATAATTCCAACAAAATCAGCCCACAACTAAACTTATTATAATCTCATAGGTTTACGAGTTTCGGCTACAAAAGTCCTTTACAACTTGTCTCAAATAGTCAATTATTCACTTATATAGATATATATGAGGATAAATTTACCTCAACGCAATAAAACCTTCATGAATCAATAAGTTTCCACAAATTCTATGATTTCTATGATTACCGCGGGGCTTATCATGTTAATCATATGTGGTTTTCCTTGGAATTGATCATGGAATAATTTAGAACTTTGGAGAGGATTTTAGGAGTATTTCTAGGTCTTGTTATGGAGGAAATAAGCCCCCAAATCGACCAACCAACTTATAAACTCGGAAAAAGAACTCCAACGTCATACTTTAACGGTAAGATTGACGGTCCATCAATCTTGACCGTCGTTCTACCACCTGGGATTAAAATTTCTTAGATAGTTTGATGGTACACTCGACGGACCATCAAACTTTCAATGGTCTATCAATCTTCCACGTCAAATTTGCTGGAAGATTGACGGCTCATGCTGGGTATTTGACAGTCCGTCATCTATCCCGTCAAGTTGCCCAGTTTCCTATTTTCATCAAAATTTACTTCCTTCAAACATTTTAATTTCCAAATACTTTGGTACCTTTATAACTAAGTTGTAAACCTTCATTATGCTTCAGTAGAGTCATATATCTTCTCATGACATTGATATCCATTGACGTCATGACAGGACGTGAACTACGGGGTGTAAGAGCCTGTGAGCGTAGTTTTAAAGAATTGAAAATGAGACTGACTTCTACTCAAGTGTTAACAGTGACAGATGGAACCGAGGGGTTCGTTGTTTATTGTGATGCTTTAGGACTTGGTCTTGGGTATGTTTTAATGCAGCATGGTAAGGTTATAGCTTATGCATCAAGACAAATTCATCCTCATGAAAAGAATTATCCGACTGATGACTTAGAATTGACAGCCGTGATTTTTTCACTCAAGATATGGCGACATTATTTGTATGGATTTCATGTTGACATTTTCATAGACCACAATATCCTTTAGTACATTTTCAAGCAGTGGGATTTTAATCTTAGGCAGAGGAGATGGCTCAAATTGATCAAGGATTATAATATAGATGTTCTCTACCATCCAGGGAAAGCCAATGTGGTAGCCGATACACTTAGTCGGCAATCCATGGGAAGTTTAGCGCATGTTAAAGAAGATAAGAGAACCATATTCACCAACTAGCTAGTCTAGGAGTTCGACTCATGGATTCTGAAGATGGTGGTGTTGTTTTCTAGAACAAGTTTGAATCCTTCTTAGTAGCCTAAGTGAAGGAGAAACAGTTTAGTGATCCCTACTTATTGCAGTTGAAAGAGGGGATTCACAAGCATAAGACTACGACTTTTGAACAAGGAGGAGATGACGGTACTTTGAGGTACTGAGGCAGGTTATGTGTCCAAAATATGGATGGACTCAGGGAACGAATCATGGAAAAAGCGCACAATTACAGGTATTTTATTCACCTAGGTTCCTCAAAGATGTATCATGATCATAAGGATATTTAGTGGTGGAACGATATGAAGGGGAATGTAGTAAATTTTGTAGCCAAGTGTCTGAATTATCAGCAACTGAAAGCCTAGTGGGTTAGCTCAAAATATTGATATTCTTTTTTTGACTTCATAACAAGTCTACCTCGCTCAACCCGAAGGCATTACTCAATTTGGTGATTATGGACCGACTAACTAATTTAGCCCATTTCTTGCCAGTCAAGACAACAGATTAAACAGAGGATTATGCTATGTTTATATCCGAGAAATTATTAGGCTTCATGGGACCCCAGCGTCCATTATTTCAGATCGTGGTACTCAGTTCACAATACACTTTTGGATCTCTTTAGAGAAACGATTGGGTACCAAAGTAAATCTTAGAACAATTTTTCACCCTCAGACAAATGGCTAGGCAGAGCGTATTATTCAGACTCTTGAGGATATATTGAGGGAATGCGTTATTGGTTTTAAAGGTAATTGGGATGATCATTTTACTCTCATTGAATTTGATTATAATAACAGTTATCATGCTAGTACAAGATGGCACCGTTCGAAGCTTTGTATGGACGGAGGTGTAAATTGTTGATTGGTAAGTTAGAAGTTGGTGAAGCATAGTTGTTAGGACTATACTTGATCCATCAGGCTATGGAGAAAGGCAAGCTAATTTAGGAGTGTTTTAAAACAGCTTAGAGTCGCCAAAAGTCCTATTCAGACATGTGGCATAGAAACTTGGAATTTCAAGTTGATGATTGGGTGCTTCTGAAAGTCTCACCTATGAAAGGTGTCAAGAGGTTCAAAAAGAAAGGGAAGAACAGTCCCAGATATATCGAATCTTATAGGATTTTGAAGACAATTGTCCAAGTAGCTTATGAACTTGAATTTCCATAAGACTTAGTTGTTGTGCATCCAGTGTTTCAGGTATCCATGTTGAGGAATTATGTGGGAAACCCGTCGTTGGTATTCCCTACTGATTCCATTATATTTAAGGATGGTTTGACTTATGAGGAGATCCCTATGACTATTTTGGATTGTCATATTCGAATATTGAGAACTAATGAAGTTGCCTAAGTGAAAGTGGTGTGGAGAAGTCAGAATGTTGAGGAGGTTACATGGAAAGCCGAAGAAGACATGAAGTCTAGATATCCACACATATTTGAGGGCCAAGAAGAAAATGATTAAGGTAAATGCCTTCAGTATTCATGTCATTTCCCTTGTGTATCTATGTCTCATGCTTCATGTACATGTATTCAGACTCATGTTCCATGTCCTCATGCTCATGTTTTCATGTAATCATGTCAGTTCAGTTCCCATGTTTCATGTCATGTTCCTTCACGCTCATATACTCACGCTATGTTAAGTCTCATTCTTAACCATGATCCATCATTCGGGGACTAATCCATGTTTATGACTCAAAGGTGTAGGAAACAAATACAGGGAGTTTAAAGTTAAAAACCAGTTCTTGTTCTACAGACACGATTCTACGCTGGACTATACGGATCATCGAATCATTTGCGATCCATCAAAATCAATCGTCGATTTCATTTTTGAAATTGATGGAATTCTATAAATTTTATGGACCGTATAAATTTATACAGCCCGTCGATTTCGACAATCTTAGAACCTTAGCTTTTCAGCTCACTGGAATTTTTATATACTTGGGATACGGTCCGATTATACAAACCATATAAAATTTTATGGTCAATTTGTAGACAGTATAAAATTTGATGAACCGTCGAATACGGCCATCAAATCCCTCCAACGGCAACAGTATAAATACGCAGCCTTAGTCCCAAATATCAGATTTTTAATATTCCCCAAGCCCTAGAACGAAGTTCACTTCTGCCATCATCCCCATACCATAAGCTAAGTACCTTTCATTAAATTCCACCCAGTTCTAATCATGTGTAATCAATTCCTAAGCTAAAATCATTGTTTCTAACCTAGGGTTTATAAGAAAACAAAATCAAGGAATTAAAGGTTCAAGATTTGAGTTCTCCTTCCAAGTTCAGATTTTAAGAATAAGGTATGTAGGGCTTCTATCTACGTGTGGGAACATCATTGTTCTTCCCCACGCTACAGTTATCCATGAAATCATGAATTCCTATAATCTCGGGTTTTACTCAAGTTCCTGATAACCCTATATTCATGTAAATTATATTCCATGTTACATCTTGACTTCGTTACCTATATTCATGATATGTTATTTTGACTGTACAGAACCTTTCTGTAATCCATAAACCCATGTCTTGATTTCTATGAGTTCCTAAATATAAGTTATGGTCATTATCATTCAGTTCCATAAAGTCATATATGTCTCTCATGATTTATACAAGTTATATTATGTATTTCTTCACATGCTAAATTATAAATTTACAAGTTATTTCATGAAATTCCTGGGCTTTAAAGCCAACTATTTTCAAGTATATATTTTGGGAGTTGCACAGTGTACCGAGAAGGCTTAAACAGCCTGAAACTAAGTATGCCAATGTAGGATAAGGATCGCTCCACTAGAGGATGATACCTTCTTATTACCCCTTGCAAGATTATTGTATCCATCATGTTCATGTTCATATTTCATACTCCAGCAAGGTACGAGAAGGCTTAGCTGATTGGGTAGAGATCAGACTCCATGTTCACACGTGGTGGTTCATGTCAATTTTACTAATGCTCTCCCCACAAATATATAGATATACAGTTTTACAGATTTTACACATGTTATTACACTCATGTTCATGTTCATATTTCGGTTTTAGTTTCATGTCATATTATATCATGTCCCTACTTATTCTTTAAGTTGCTTTACATACAGTACAATTCAAATGTACTACTGTCCCTTTGCATAGGGCATGTACTTCATAGTGTAGGTGATAAGTTTCAGGGAGACAGATCTTCTCAGTAGGATTGCTTCAGTATCAGCTGTTTGGTGAGCCCCATCTCATTCGGGGCATCAATCTATTTACTTTTGATTATGCATTAGTAGTAGAGGTATGCCATGCCCTTGTCCTGCTAAACAGTTTTACAGACTCGTGTTCCAGAGGTTTCATCTACTAGTCTAGTTAGCATGACATTACATCATTATTTTCAGACATAATATGTTTTACTCAGATACTTTCGCTATGATATTTCATACAACTTTTAGTAAACAGTTTTACATATTTCATCATTATTACTTTAGTATGTCTTAATGCCCATGTTGATACGCAAGTCATGTAGTTATCTCGATCACATGTAGTCAGGCATCAAGTGCCATGTTTTTCTCAGGCCATAGTTTGGGGCGTGACACAAGGCATGCCGGAGGTAGCGTCCACACCCCAAATATTGATGTCTGCCAGCTCGGACTTAGGCTCGCGAACTGCTAGAGGTATCTACATCAGAAAAATATGTAGCAAGTGTAGCATGAATACACAACATCCCTCCGTAGATATCATAGGCCGACAACGATGGAAGATATGCCAAAAGAGATAAATATCAAGTTGACACCACATAGTCCTACACTAAATAGTTCAATTCCAAGTAATGTCATATTGTCCATAAAATAGTTCAAAGAGTTCACATATCACCTTATTCAAGTAATATTTCATAATCACTTAAGTCACCCAGTTTCATAAAAGTTCTATCACTGAAGTCCAAGTATAAATAAGCAATTAACAACCCTCATTTATTCATGAATTCAACCAAGTTATCAATAATCAATCCAACACTTAATCCACCAAGGGGAAATCAAATAAATTATGTATGTATGATATGAATGCAATGCATATACTAGGTACCTTTATCCTCCAGTATACATGCATTTAAATTTTATGAACTACACAACCATGGGGGACCCGCGAAGTCCATATACTCTTTCAGAATTTCTCTATACACCCCAGCCCTTGGCTGTAATAACTGTTGCAGGCATGCAACGCACTCCTCGCATATCATCATTATCATCTCAATGTTGTCATAATCACACAATGTTCTTAACTTTGCAATCCCTTGGACCCACATCATATATCATACCACTCCAATATCAATATCATCAGAATTGTGAGTGTATGAATGAAAATAACAATACAAGGCATGAAATCATATGTAATGAGATGCAACCAAGTATAGAGATGATTATCACATGCTTTCAAGAATACATTAACAACTAATCCAAGTACAATCAGGAACTCATATCAAAGCATGTGTGATGAATAATCACAACATTAACAAGTATGGCGACGAACCCTCATAATGGCAATAATCCCAATCAATTAACAATTGAAATCAACTTAAGAATGATTCCCCAAATCACCCATCATCATAGTTCAACACCGGTACCTACTCAAACGTTCATAATAACCTTTTCAGTGGGACCCCCAAACATGCCCAATACCCTTCAATATTTATAATTGATTACGTATTTCTATCGGAGTCTAGTGAAAGTAAATTGTAGCCTACCTCTAGGCCAAACATGAGCCTCGAATAGTTAGATCTCTTCTCTAGCCTTTCCCTTCCGCTACATCTCGTGGTAATCAAAGTCTAATACACATATACTATTTGCTAATATAATTATTACACATAATAGATATGGTACGATTATACTAGCCACAGAGGTCTATAACATTATATACGTGGCTATATAGATATGGTATCGATTATACTGGCCATAGAGGCCTATGACGTTAAATACGCAATTTATTATATACATAGAATTTCCCACAGAGGACTATGATGTTATATATGGGTTCGAATACTTATACATACATACAGCTTGGACTAGTATGACAGTTATAAGTTTCAAGTGGTATCTTTGGTCTGCTTGATTTGTTGTTGCTTTATTTACAGTTGATTATGCCTTATATATTCAGTATATCTTTCGTACTGATGTACCTTCTGGGATACTTTGTTCATGCCCGCAGGTATAGATAGGCAGGGCGGCATTCCTCCTGAGTAGGTTTCCTATTTCAGTAGTGATTGTCGCACTCCCCTCTCTCGGAGTTGCTATACAGGAGTCGATAGGTAGTGTTGTACATATTCTTAGTGTGTTGGGTATGACAGGACCTTGTCCCGACCTGTTGATTTATTATAGCACTTTTAGAGGCTTACAAACTAGTGTACATTATGTATATATATGTCGTGGACTTGTCGGCCCTTTGTATTAGTTGGAGTATTATTCCTATGGCCTTTTCGGCCTTGGTTATCTGTATATACTGTGTTGGGACTCTTATGTTTGTAGGTTGTCACATATTCTTGTTTATTATGGTTATATAGAGGCCTTGTCGGCCCAGGTTTCGTATAACAGGTTCCATATACTAGAGTGGTTCGCTCAGGCCCTTGGTTGTTGGGTGCCAGCCACACTCCTAAGGTTGGGGTGTGACAAACATGGTATCAGAGCAGGTCTATCCTAAGGAGTCTGCAAGCCCTGTCTAGTAGAGTTTTGTTTATGGGTGTATTGTGCACCACACTTATAAGAGAAAAGTTATGGGACATTTAGGGATGGTTTCCATTGTTTCACCTCATAGATCGTTCAATAGAGCTGAGTCATAAGAATTCGGATCTAACTCGTGCTTTTTACAATATCTGTAATTCTAATTTCTAGAAATATGTTGGCTCGTTCATATTCGTAGTAAGTAAATGGCAAAAAATCCTTACCGAGTTGATGAGATTCCAGAGGTGTAGTTATTATAAAAGATATTAGAATGTGAGTATTTGTCTCGTACATGTCCATGGAAGATAGAACGAGTATAGAAAGGTGATGTGTTAATTTTAGGATGACTAAGAAAGCGTGAGTATGTACCGTAAGAGTTTAATATTTATCGGAGTAACGGAAGTATGTTTGACATAACAATTTGACAAAGATTTCTTGTTTGGAGGAGTCTCGTACGGAAGGGTAATGATGAGTTAAGACTTGTTTATAAATGTATTAGGATGTATAGAAGTTAAGCAAATCGAATAAATTACGTTTCGATGAAATTAGCAAGTACCTAGAATTACGGTTCAAATATATGGATCGTACAATACTATACGAACCGTACAATTGGGGGATTTGAACCGTAATGTTTTTTGCAATTTTTAAATTTCAGGTCTGGTGATACGATCAAAATGTATAGACCATAAATAAATGTACAAATCATACAATAGGCAGGGCCACATTCCTCCTCAGTAGGTTTCCTATTTCATCAGTGATTATAGCACTTCCCTCTCTCGAAATTTCTATACAGATTGTTGTACATATTCGTAGTGTTCTAGGTATGGCATGCCTTGTACCTATATGTTGATTTATTATAGCACTCTTAGAGGCTTGCAGACTAGTGTACAGTGTGTATATGTATGTCGTGGCCGTGTCGGCCCCTTTTGTTAGTTGGAGTACTATTCTTATGGCCTTGGCGGCCTTGGTTATCTGCATATACTATGTTCGAACTCTTCTATTTGTAGGTTGTCTCATATTCTTGTCTTATTATGGTTACATGGAGGCCTTGCTAGCCCATGTTTTGTATAAGTGGTTTGCTCAAGCCTTCGGGTGTTGGGTATAAGACCCCCCCCCCCATGTTTGGGGTGTGACAACATTTTTAGTATATCTTTCACATGTTTTAATCATTATTAGTACATGTTTCTATGCCTATGATGACTAGCAAGTTGTAACACCCTGTACTTCCCATCATGTCTACGACTAAGTTGAAGTCGACAAAGTTACTTGAATATGGAAGAATGAGGTTATAGTGTCCAAATGTATGTAGTATGTTAAGCCTAGTTAGAGTAAATGAGATTCATAAATGAATAAGATGTCGGACATAGGTAGACGACCTACTAGTTTCACCTACTTCCTTAAACGTCCTATGTGCTTCATCTACTTTCTTGCTCTTCCTATTTTCTTAAACGTCCTACTTATTATAGGGGAACGACACACGTCTTTAGAGTTAATTAGTAACCTTCTAGCCTAAGTAAGTGACAAGTAGGTGACCCACCTACTTGAAATGAGAGGCCCAAATTAAAGGGCTAGTGTGGCCAAATCTAATCAATAAAGGGGTGGCCCATTAAGGGGAAAGGTAGTTCGACCAAAGGTCCTTTTAAGGACAACATATGGCCATTTTATACATATTTTATCACACAAAACAGATTCACAACTCTCTCTCTCCCAACCCAAAATAGCCACCCTTTTTAACTTAGGGCTCTTGGTGGCCAAACTTCAAGTTTCATTTCTCTCCCATGGTGTGAAAGTGTTTTTATGTGGTTTATATTCTCTCCTAAACTCTTAATATGTTTCTAAACAAAACATCACAAGGCAGTCCCTCTCCTCCAAGGTTAAGTTATTTGAGAGAAATTTAAAGGGCAGCAAGTAGAGAAAAAACAAGAAATTGGACAGCAAGGTAAGTCCCTCCTTCTACTTCATATTTATGAGTTATTTTAAGATTTAGATGTGTTTTAGTTGCTACAAGTTCATGGGTTGATGGCTGAAGTTATAAATGATCTGGTGGACTTGTTATGTAGTTTTGTGGTTGTTCTTATCGTTCTCTTAGGTGTTGTACATATGGTGGTTGGATGGTGTTTTTGTTGTGAATTTATCCAATGTGAGGTGGAAGAAATGGGGGACATGCTGCCCATTTGATTGTAAGATGAACTTTCCATTGTTAGTTGAATGATATAGTTATGTTACTAGTGATGTCGATACCATGTTGGGACTAATTTCGTAGTATGTGGGGATGATTTTATTGTATAAAGGTGTTGGAGATGTATTTGTTGACTATTGTTGTTGTTGTTTTGAACTTTAGGAAAGTAAAAGAAATAAGGGAGATATTGTCCAATTTAGCATACAACGATCTTGTCGCTCATGAGCTAGTTTGTAAGTTGAGATTGATTGATGTAGTTGAGTTACTAGCTGTGTGGTATAGCATATTGGGATTGTTTCTGGTGGGTGCAGGTGCTGGAAGTATTAGCATGTTGTATATAAGTTGTTTTGATGATTTAAATATGCTTAGAAGATACAAATTGTAAGTTTAATGATTGGATAATGTGGTTGAAGTGTTTATTGTGCTATATAGTGTGTTGGGACTGGTTTGGTGGTAAAGTTGGATGGTTTTGTTATATGAAAGGGCTGGAGATGTTTATGTATATATTTATATGTTGATTTATGAAGTTTCAAGGATTGGAATGGAGCTAGGTGAAGATATATGTTATAGAAGCTTGTATAGCTTAGTTTGTCATTCGTCGGTTAGTTCTTGTGTTTCTGGCTGTGAACAGTAGTATTGTTTCCTTATTGTAGTTGATGGTAAAAGGAGGATGAGTTCTTCGTTGGTATTTGAGGGCAGAAGTTAAAGGTACGTAAGGCTATTTTCTTGACTAGCCACAATGGCACGACATACGATATTTGCTTCGTATGTAAACCATGAAGTTTAAAGCTTCCAATTGTAGTAGTTCCGATGTTCCAAGTCTCATAAATCTCTTAAGAAAAGCTATCTTTCCATAATCAGTTGTTATTCAAGTGTTTACTCCTAAGAGTCGAGTTTCAAGTTTCTATGATGGGATTAGAATTCCCCTTAAGTATGATGACGTTACTAGCACACAAAGTTAAATGAAAGAGATGTTATGTGCTCACACATGATCGTTACTCAAGCGTATTCGTCTCATAAATTAAGTTATGAGCTGTCGCAAAGAGGATAGAATTTCCCCTTAGGTGGGACCACACTAGTAACCTATAGAGTATGATTCCAAAATAGAATTCTAGAGGTGCTCTACATATGCATTTAATAGTTTCATGTACTCCCTATTTGGTGTAGCCACCATAATACGAGTTTAATATATCTATTATAAGTCTTGTAATATTCTTAGAAAGTGTATACGAGCGACCACGACTCCCTCGTGAGACTCCCGATAGCATAGTGATGGTTAGCAAGAGTTGCTCCACTTATTTGTTTAATAGCGTCATAGATGTCCTAATTGGTATTTCCCCAACTAGTTGAGTTTCATAAGTGTATTAGTAGCCATGTTTTCCTATGAGAGAGTAAGTATGAACTATAGTGGGACCTTTAAAAGAACTCCCGTAGTGTGATGACTAGTTGATGAAAAAAAGGGGAGCCTTGCATGTTGATAGTTCTTGTCTGTTGTAGTGACTAGTAGCAACCAGTGAGAAGGATTTACTAGTTCATGACTACTAGTTTACAATGAGATGGGAACCTTAGTTGTTAACGAAGGCGATATTCTATAAGTATAAACGAAGAAGTTATAGTAGGCTGTCTAGGATAACTATGTTTAGAATGACTATAAGACGACTCTCAAATAATAGTTGGAGGATCATAGATCTAAGGTTAAGGTATGATAGGTACGGGACTACACCATGTTGCCTAATGTAGATAATATCTCACGGCTAATGTCTAAGTAAATGTTGTGTGGGTGTAGAGCATAAGGTAAGATGAATCATGTAAGTAGTTTTAGATGTTTGTCGATGGTTTATAGATCCTAATAAAGATGAATTAAGTGGATGGGTTCTAGATTATTGTTGATCGACTATCGTTCGTTAATTAAGATGAATGATATCAGTAATATCAAAATTACCATTATCGGATTGTAGTATCTTACTTAAGAAATATTAAGTGTTGACTTCCAGAGTATCACTAATGGATGATAGATTACTACTCAAGATGACTTATGTGATAGCTTTTAGGTGATCGTTAATGATTTAGAGATTGTCACATAAGGTGAACTAAGTTTATATAAACTTTATAGCCTTCTTGAGGATAAGACAACATAGGAAGTTAGGTTACAGGCTTGGGAAAACCCCAATAATGATTATAGTAAAGTAGGTGCACATGTCCATCTCGCATTTAGCGAGATAAAGTCCTATTAGATGTTCCCTTCCTATTTGAGTTCCTAGGAGTAAAGTATCGCGACTCTCTTATTCATGATCAGGTGTTCCTTTCATGTGATGTCAATTGTATAGTAACAAGTCATTATATGGTTAAGAGTTCAGATGATCGTTAAGGAGTTATAGAATGTAATGTAAGAATAATTATGTCGTAAGCATCCAGATTACGATTATTGGGGTATAGAGCTTCTTTTAAGATAAACCACATTAACGTAGACGATCAGAGTCTATCCAAGGTAGAATGGTCCACAAGACTAGATAATGGTTTCCGAAGGTGTCATAATAGGGTCGTAGAACAGTAGGTATATTCCTATCGTATCCAGTGACATAAAGTCTTATCATTTGATTCCTTCCTTTAATGTGAGTTCCAAAGAATTAAGTATCACAAGTCTTCTAATTCTACAAAAGTTGTTCCCCCATGTGATATTATTTGTGTCATATCAAGTCCTCGACAATGATCCAACTCTCTTTGTTATGAATCTCATATGTTTCCAAGGTTCGTAGGTAAAAGAAAGCATCATAGAACAGTAAGTGAAGGTTACGCTTCCTTCTTTTGGTATGATCGGAATGAAACGAACGTAAACGAACAATATCTATAATGGCTCCACTCTTAGATATGTTAGAGGCTGGTGTTATTGACTTCTATATAATAATTGTGATCTTATCTTATGGCTTTTTGATTCTTCAAAGTATGTTATGTTGATGATGTTAGTTCCATAATGTTAATAGGAGGTGCAATGACCTTATGTCACTCTGATAGACTTAGAGTGTATTAGTATCATTCATGCATTATATACATATATATACCATGACCTCACAGGTGTTATATACGCTATGCTATATGATATGTATATAGGGTATGGGAAAGGTTATGGCGTTATTTACGCACCACCACCTGATTAGCTGGTATATGATGATGATTATGCCCACAGAAGCCGATATGATATGATGGAATGCCCATAGAGGCTTGATGGCATTATATACGCATATGCGTATGTATGACCAGACATTATGTACGCACATGTACGATACTTAGGCATATCATGGCCCTCAGTGGTAATTCAGAGTTTCAGGTTGATTCTTCCCTATCTCTCCTTACAGTTGATGTTCTTTTATATGATTATTTATGACTGCTTTACGTATTCGGTATAATATTTCTATACTGACATCCCTTTTTCCGGGGGCGCTGCATTTGTTATATTTCACATTGCAAGTCCAATTGTACAGGTTTGCAGACTGGTTTGCTAGATAATGCAGATCATCAACGGAAGAGTTGCAAGCTCCAATTTAAGCTAGAGTCGAGTCAGGTCTAGTAATTGCATTGATGTTAGAGTATAGGTAGCTTGGGCCCTGTCCCAACACTTGTATTAGTCATTCAATAATAGGTAAACATAGTGTCTTCATAAACAGAGCCAGTGGGTTATTTTATATTGAACTGCATACCATGGGCCATGGCCACGTTCATGTACAAAAAAAACTTTGTTCACAGAGTTCATTTGTGTTACAAGTTACGTCATTCACCCTATTACAAGATCACAGTAGATGCATGTAGAGCATGGTCCGTCCCACCCAGATTTTAGGGCGTGACACAAGCCATATGATTCGCTCGATCACATACAGTCAGGTACCGAGTGTCGTGTTTCACCCAGGCCATGGTTTGGGGCGTTACACAAGTACTATAAGGAGCTCATAACAAATAGTCCAACCACAATAATCCAAGTACAATCAGGATATCATATCAAATAGTACAACCACATTATTCCAAGTACAATTAGGATATCATATCAAACAGTACAACCACAATATTTCAAGTACAATCAGGATATCATATCAAAGCATGTGTGATGAATAAACATAACAATATCAAATATGGCGACGAGCCCACATAATAGCAACAAGCCCACATAACAGCGGTCAGAATCTGCAGAAGGCTGATTCCCCAAATCACACATCAACACAGTTTAACACCGGTACCCACTCAACCGTTCATCATAATCATCTGAGTGGACCCTTAAACACACCCAATAACTCTCAATATTTATAACTACTATGCACTTCTATCGGAGTCTCGAAAAACAAAACCATAACCTTCCTCAAAGTCGAGCAGGTGCCACGAACTCCTAATCCACAAGTTCTCTAGAGCGAATATCAGACGGTCATAGTTCAAACAAGCGCATGAAGTTCCTATGTTACCACACACATTCAATCAACACATAAGGACCAATTTTACTTAATACATGATTCTAATGATACCAAACATGTCTTATAAGGAACTCGGGGTCAAACTATTTCTATTTCCCTAACCAAACACGGATATCGATAACGAACAGAAATAATCTTAAAGAAACATGGAAATAAAGGTTGGATACTTACCCCCTTCTTGAGACGAGAACAACACCGTGAAAATCACCTCAATCGGAGATCTAGAACTCAATTTATGTGCAAAATACTAAATGGACGCGGTATGATTTTTAATACACAATCATTTCCGCTTTGGCACCCAGAAGTTCGCTCCGGTGCACCCCAGAAACCATAAATTTTACTGAAACTAAAATGGGCATAAATCCCTCTTATGAGATCTGTATTCGACGATACACATTACTACGGATCACAAATTTCAATAAGCATCTATTCTAACAATCAAAACTCAATTGCAACATCAAATGAATATAATGGTACATTAAGCATCGAAGGCAATCGACTTATGCCAATAACTAAAACACCAAAACATGACCAAACGAAGTCCAAATTCAATTCCGAAAGTTCCTACAAGTCACAGACGATCATACGAAGCTGCTCAAACTCTCAAAACACCCAAACGGGTCTGTCTTGACCCAATGTTAACTATGGTCAACTCCAAATCATCTCAAAAGCTAGTTTCTCAACCAACCAACTTAATCACATCCGAACCTCTCAAGAATCGAACCAACGACTTGACTAAGTCATAAATCACATTTCGGAGCTAATGAAATAAAAAAACTTAGAAAATGACGTATTTGCCCCCGATGTTGACTTTGGTCAAACTTCTTCATTTCTTAACTTTAGGATTTCTATAATATCTTTTCCTTATCCAAAACTCCTCCAAAAGTCTTGGAAATTGCTCCACCCATCTCCGCAAGTCAAAAACACTCTAACTAGAGGAAGGGTCAATAGGGGTAAAATGGTAAAATGCATAAAAGATAAAAATAGGTAGTTACATCAGATACCACTTAACCAAACGTTCATCCTCAAACGGAGAGAAAGAAAATACGAAAGCTAACAAGCAACCAAAGAATCCCCATCATAACCTCATGAGAGCCCCAACATGCAAGAAATAAATCAATAGGACCGCATAATCACTTAGTGCATCAAACTATTATAACTTACCTCAACACACTAAATTTCATAATCCTTCATAACTGAAATTTCTTCCACAACTGATTCTCGAATGTACGAACTAAATATGCTCAAATCCCCTGATTTGATCACAAATATACCTCTTTATATGTCATATTGAATTCATAACTATCACCACCACCACCATCATCATTTAGTTGTAGCCCTAACTATGGTCCAACCCGTACTAATAACATAGTCTGATTCTACTAGTCTTCTTTCTTAGCTATCAATGTCGTCCTTTGCACCAAGATTCCTTAGAAACACATAAACTCACCTTACAAGCCAAATTTCCTCGATTCTTCCAATCACCATACTATAAGAATATCTACTAATTACTTTGTCGTGCCAGATCTGTAGATAATCAATTGATCACACTAAAGACATCCCATAACAATTTGTACCTTTTCAATACACATCAAGTACCCGTGCAAACCATTAGGACTGTCTGAATCACTATCATACAAAGAATATCATCAATCCTACCTGCAAAATCGATGAGAATTGCTAACACTGTCATACCTCCATGCCGAAGTGAAATCCATCAAACCCATGTCGGTGGTTTACTAGAATACCATAAGTCCTTCATGCACCATAAACACAAGCTACCCGACCTCAAAAGAACAACACTGACCTGGAATAAAATGCTCAATATCTAACTCATTGATAGCCACTCGAACTGATTCCAAATTATCCAGTAAGCTTTCCATAATCATGCTATGACCTATTCCATCTCTTTTCTCATGAACTATCAATCATGTGCCATCACCCATGGCTTCAAAAGTTGGATTCTATCCAAGTCATCAACTTAGTACCGAAGATCTGTACCATTGATTGTAACCTTCTTATTTCTCAACTTCTACCTGATACACAAGTCTAATAGAACCCCATGAACTCTAAATACATCAAATGCTCCTTGTACTTTCTCTTAACTCACCAATAACATCAAAAATTTCAACACAAATCATGCGGTCTCATTTACTACACCTCCACCCGTTGAGTCTCTAATAGTAAGACCTTACTACCCTTTATCAATCTAGAGGTATCAAATCCCGCAACCCTCACACCTTACTAAATTATAACGCATCTACTATACGATCCATGCACCTTACCTTATGAAATTACCTCCAATTCTTTACCACCTGAAATACTCACCCATGCTATTAATCAACAACGCTTCAAAACAATCTACCACCAGTTGCCAATCGCAAACCCCATGAAACATTTGTCATAACACTTTGTTAATTACCATAGACCTACTCTTCCGAGCATACTAACAATTTCACCCGATCTAAAAGATGCGAAACTAAAGCCACCATAATCCACACCTAACCCAAGAATTCCCGTTATTTTAAATCAAAATTCTCCCATTTCTTAAAGAGATACCTTGCGCGTTCCAAGTTATCTTAATTTCTCAATTTACACCTTTCATTCAAAACATAACCACCACTAATGACTAACCACTACTCAAACCTACTAACATTCTCGTATCATTTCGTCGAAGTACCCTTGCAAAAAATCCCTAACTGAAATAATCCCTCTTCTATACTGGTTCATTGACCCTATCATCAATTCTGAACAACTCTTCACCACTAGTCTTAGTCAAACCGTCATCAATTTGTTTCGTAAATAACCCTATTGACCAACACTTTATTTGATATTCCTTAAATGATGATCCCCCGCGAAGAACCAACCCTTACTTTATTTTGCCAAACCATACACATCCAACCAATCATGCAATTTTTCCATGTCCTTTGGTCAACTCCAAGGTCATTGTACCTGTAATTATAGAACTTCTCAAGTATTAACCTTTATGTACCAATCCCACAAACCTTAACCAAGAACTAGGTGCAACACCCAAAAACTCCTCGATAGAACCTCACGCTCATCCAACGCTAAAGTCCTTCCTATTAGCCGATTACTAGCTCTCATTAGCCTACGACGAGTCAAACATACTAACGCATACATAAATTCTTACACTCACTTGATAATAGGAAGGACATCTTGCAACTTCGTCCTGATGAATACGTCAGATACCAATTTTTCCCTTCATATAGCGGAGATTGATCCATCCAATTTTTTTTCCTTACATCTTTGAAATATTATTCCTACTTTCCAAGGATGTCACTGAACTGAGGAGCCACAATCATAACCCCAATCAACTGAACCACAAATCATAGCTAACGACTGAACTTGGTCATGCGTCCATATCATGGTAACACGTCTCATACCCTACAACACGAAATCCTATTGAACCACTCATGCACGAATTTAAGAGCATGTTACCACCGTCGAATAGGAAAAAGAAGTTTAGATACCAATTTGATCCAACTTAGCACGAAAGGAATGAAGAAAGTGAAGTTTCCTAATTGTCTCATATCCTTCCAAAGATAAGTACGAATGTCTCCGCACTGATCTGCAAGACTATACTAGACATTTCTCTTCTATTTAAGATTGTTTAACATAAATATTTGATACCAACTTTGTCATGACCCATTTTAAGGAATCGTGGTGGCACCTACACTATCTCCACCAGTAGGCAAACCACTTCCCAAATTAACAACATAAATTAAAAAGAAATATGCAAATAACAATATTTAATAAAACTACCTTATCTTTATATAAAAGCAGAACAAGTTTGGAAGACAATAATACCACCCCCACGAATCTGGTCAACAATACAATTGCTCTAACACTGGAAGAATACAACACCATGAATACAACCCCCATAAATCTGATAAAGAATAGCACATGCCAAATGCCTAAACAACATCATGAATATTTGAGCATGTCTTCTATATAAATAAAAGACAAGGAGTAATATAAGAGTATCCAGGGAATGCTAAATTGAAGCATCCTGACCCCAAACACTGGAAATCCCCTAACTCGGACTCAACTCAAAGTCTTGAGTCGGTAAATAAGTGTTGTATATGCATCCAAAAAGAATGCAGCAAGTGTAGCATGAGTATACAATATACCCCCATAGATATAATAGGCCGACAATGATAGAAGATACGTAACAAAGATAAATATCATGTTGACACCAGATAAGAATATACTAGACATTTCAATAGCTCATATAAATCATGTTGTACACATATCAATTCACTGATTCATCAAGTCACATTGTTCACATAATGTTCCAATCACTGTCAAGTATAATTAGTCAATACACATATAAATGGATCTTAATATCATAATACCCACGACTAGTACTCCCTTGTCCAAGTCATATTCAACCTTAACCCCACTTACCCAACCTTAAGACATGAATAAACAAGTCAACACTTAGATCACAACAACCATTCTAGAACTCTTTCCATGAATATTACACTTAAGCTAACCATGAAGACATTAACTCCTCTATTATTCCTAGTCTTGGATTTAGCTTAGTCTCTATACAATTACAATCTAACACACATAGATTATTCAATATTTACCTTCCAAATGGAAACACATATCACATATTCCTTACTAGACTCGGTACCCAATCACATGGTCAATTAATAGAAAACACACAATGCATATATTTTCCCTGGACCTAGGTAATAGTCCTGACAAATTGACACTCCCGACCACAGTAGCAGTAGACATCAAAGACTTAGACTTACAAACTATAACCAGGAACCCCATGTATAAGAAATTAAGCCACACATGGCAACCAATTCAATATTTATCCAAGTGTTCATATATACAATTATCTAGGTATCCATAGAAACAAGCCCAATTATGGAAATAAACTGATCCACATTACCAAATAATAGATAATCAAGACAACGAGATGTGTATTATATGAATGTAATGCATATGAGAGGATACATATATCCTCTAGTATATAGTACGTTAAGTTAATATTATGATCTTACACCAATGGGGGACCCGCAAAGTTCATATACTCCCGCCGCTCCAGAGGTTCTCATCGGATCATGGAGCTCAACTTTCGATTGTAATAATATATGTTGCAGGCGTGCAACCCCAATCCCGCGTATCATCAAACCCATTACAGTGTGCAACATGAGCCATCCGTATCATCACCATCTCAATATTGCCATAATCTCATAGTGTTCTTACCTTTTCCGATCTCTTGGACCCACAACATTTTCATAACACTCTTATATCATTATCAAAATCATGAGTGTATGAATGCAAATGACAATACAATGCAAGAAATCAAAATGTATGAGACACAATTGAGTATAGGAGATGAATAACACATGCTTTCAGAATGCAACAACAAGTAACCCAAGTACAACATAAATATCATATCAAACAGTCCAACCACAATAATCCAAATACTATCAGGAGATCACCAAAAATCCAACCACAATAGTCCAAGTACAATCAGGATATCATACCAAACAGTCCAACCATAATAATCTATGTACAATTAGGATATCATATAAAAGCATGTGTGATGAATAAATACGATAATATCAAATATGGCGATGAGCCCACATAATGGTGACAAGTCCACATAACAACAGTCGGAATCCGCTTAAGGATGATTCCCAAAATCACCTATCAACACAGTTCAAAATCGGTACACACTAACCATTCATCACAACCATCTGAGTGGGACCCCTAGACATGCCTAATACCCCTCAATATTTCTAACTACTACGTACTTCTATTGGAGTCTCAAAAAACTAAAATGTAGTGCACTTCAAAGCCGCACAAGAGCCATGAACTCCGAATCCACAAGTCCTCCATAGAGAATATTTTATAGTCATAGTTCAAACAAGCGCATGAAGTACCTATGCTACCACATACATTCAATCAACACATAAGGAGCAATTCTACATACATATGATTCTAATGATACCAAACATGTCTTGTAAGGATTCCGTCACCTTACATACTCAACATATCATTTTGTACCAATGTCCATTTGCCTAGGGACACTATTTTTCATATGGCACAGGTCCAGATGGGCGAGGAGAGGATCCGCCCAATAGTTCATATGAAGATATCAGCTTTGTTTGGTGAGCTCCATCTCTTCCTGGAGTTTTCCCAAGTTAGAAGTATGTTTATATTCTTTTGGTACTTTGGGTATGTAGGGGGCCCTATCCTGAGGCTTTGTAGAACTTATGTTGATGATCTCTTTAGAGGCTTTGTAGAAGAGCAATGTGTTGTACATTGGTTCAGTATGGCCTTGTTGGCCTCAATATGTATATACTTGTTAGGTTTGGATCTTATGTTTGCACAATTTTTAAGTCATGTTATTTCAGAGTTATCATTACAAAGGCCTTGTCAGTTGTCACACCCCAAACTAAGGGGCGTGGCCGGCACTCGGTGCCCTGTTGGCCCAAGCGTACCACTTTGATCACCAAACCTCTTTGCAAATAGAACTTCCGACCGAAAAGGTCATAATGAGATATATCACAACAATAACTCTGGATAAGAGGTATTAACCCAACACATTTATACAATGGGACCTACAAGGTCACAACATGGTTTAACAAAAGATAACTTAGTCGACAAGGTTATACACCCTTACTATACATACCAAAATAAATATATGAGCCTATATGAGTAACTGAACTGACATAACTGAACTGACATATGGTCGGGACAGGGCACCGACCTACCCATACTGTACACAACTCTGCAAAATACCCCATATAAGACCAGGAAGCTCAACGAAGACAAGGCTTACTTATTGACTGATGGACTCGACAGAACATACTAAGGTGGCCTAGCTAACTCGCTATCAAAACATGTGGCATGAACACACAACGGCCCCAATAAATAGGACGCCAGTATGAAATAATATCCCGAGTATGTAAAGCATGAATAACAATATGAATTTATAAGTTGTAAGGAAAAGTATATAATAAATATGAAATAATAGCTATAAGGGAAAGTATAGGCAACCTACGCCACATGGGCGAATAATGAAACTCTAAAACTTAATACAACCTGTCTGGATAAGTCTTTATTGTATAAATCATTCTTGTCTTATAATGTGAGGTATGACGTGTCATTAACCTTGGGTATATGTATGAATATGCAATGAAATATGCACACCAACTCATATATGTGTTGCAGAACGCACAACATGATCCATCGTATGTGTATGCTGCAGAATGTGCAACCCGATCTAATGAATGTATATGTTGAGTAATGTGCAAGGAAATGTCATTTGGTTTTTCTATTACAGAAGACAAGACCAAATTTGATGAGGATTTTTATACTTATATCTGCCTTAAGAGATAGGTCTTGTGTAGTGATTATAAGTAAAGAAATACGATTACAAATTGAAAGAGCGTGCATTCACATTTATTATCTCTTGATTGCATTGCTTTTGGCCACTATTGGTCATCCATCTCTACTAGGATTACAGCTTCTCCTGATAATACCTTACGAACCATATAGGGCCCCTTCCAGTTTGGTGTGAATTTTCCTTTGTACTCATCTTTGTGTGGAAACACTTGCTTTAGTACCAATTTTCCTATTTGAAAGATTCAGGCTCTGACCCATTTGTTGAAGGTGCATGCCATTCTCTGTTGATATAGTTGACTGTGACATATGACGACCATTTTTTTCTCATCAATTAGAGCCAATTACTCATATATCTTTCGGACCCACTCTACGTTGTCCAACTCTATTTTTTTTATGATTCTGAGTGACGTTATCTCTACCTCGGCTGGTATAACTGCTTCAGTATCATAGATAAGTAAGTATGTATTTTCTCCTATTGAGGTTCGAATTGTCGGTCGATATCCTAGCAATGCATAGGGCAACTGCTCATGCCAACATTTGTAATAGTGTGTCATTTTTCTTAATATTCTCATGATGTTCTTTTTGGCTACCTCTACGACTCCATTCATTTATGGCTGGTAGGCAGTATAATTTTGATGAGCTATGCGAAACTATTCACAAATATTCTTCATCAGATGACTATTCAAATTTTTTCCATTGTCAGGTATGATCGACTCTGAGATGTCGAATCTGCATATGATATTGTTTCGCACAAAGTCTGCTACCACCTTCGTTGTCACTGACTTATGAGAAGTAGCTTCAACCTACTTAGTGATGTAGTCTATGGCGACCAGGATGAATCGATATCCATTGGATGTGGTTAGCTCTATAGGCTCAATTACATCTATGCCCCAGGCTACAAATAGTCATGGCGAGCTCATGATGTTGAGTTCACTTGGTGGGACTCTGATTAGATCTTCATGAATCCGGCGCTGATGGCATCTTTGCACAAATCTACTGTAGTCGATTTTTGTGGTCATCCAATAATATCCTGCCCTTAGGATTTTCTTGGCTAAGACAAAACCATTCATATGAGGACCACAAGTCCCGATGTGTACTTCTTCTACACATTTGAGTAGCCCTAGATCGGGTGTCCTCTTGTAGAGTACTCCTTTGTTTACAAAGAACCCATTAGCCATTCTCCTAATGGTTTTCTTCTAGTTTCTTGTGATATTTTTGAGGTATTTTCCCTTTTCCAAGTATGTGCTTATGTCGGTATACCACAGTTTACCATATGGTTTCGCTTCCATATGGTAATAGTAAGCATATTCTTCCCTGATGTTGATGTACAGAAGATTATTATGATTGCTTTCGGGATGTTGTATCATGGATGTTATTTTAGTAAGGGCATCAACAAATTCATTTTGAGCTCTTGGTGTGTGCCAGAAGTCAATATTTTTGAACCATTTTCATAACATTTGTGCGAGGTTTACATATGGCAGGATCTTTTCATTCTTGGTAGCCCATTCGCTTTAGACTTGGTGAATTAACAGATCTGAGTCTCCTATCACCAATAATTCTTGAATACCATGTCGAGAGCCATGAGAAGACCTAGTATGTAGGCTTCATATTCTGCCATGTTATTAGTATATTAGAAGTTGAGCTTGGCCACCATGGGGGTAATCCTGACCCGTTTCTAAGACTAGAACTACTCCAATTCCTGAACCCTTGTAATTGACTGTGCCATTGAAGAACATTATACATCCCTAATAGGTTCAACCATGTTTCCCTCTATTGCCATTACTTTCTCATCGGAGAAATATGTCCTTAGTGGTTCGAACTCTTTGTCGACTTGACTTTCTGCTAGTAAATTGGCTAATGCTTTTCCCTTGACAACTTTCTAGACCACGTACGTGATATCAAATTTTTTGAAAAGCATTTGCCACTTGGACAATTTCCTTATAGACATGGGCTAGCGAAATATATACTTCAAAGGATCCATTTTGGAAATGAGATAGGTAGTGTAAGACGACAAGTAATGTCTTCGCTTCTGGGCTACCCATGTCAGAGCGCAACATGTCTTTTCCACCAAGGTATACCTCGACTCTCATGAGGTGAATTTCTTACAAAGATAGTAGATAGATCATTCTTTCTTCCCCGCTTCATTGTGTTGGGCCAACATACATCCAAAAGCATTATCAGATACCGACAAATATAGAAACAATGGACTCCCTGGTTTGGGAAGGACCTAGACTGGCATATTTGAGAGATAGGCTTCACAATTATCGTACATTGTGATATGAAGATCTTTGAGGGATCTAGTTTTATGCCCCTGCAGCTGACTATGAACCCCAACAGCTTCCCAGTAGGCACTCCAAATGCGTACTTGGCCAAATTCAGCTTCAGATTGAACTTTCAAAGCATGTCGGTGAAATTTCATAAGTACATGATGTGATCTCAACTTTTTCATGACTTGATTATGAAGTCATCCACGTAGACCTCTATCTCTTTATGCATCATGTCGTGGAAAATGGTGTTCAGTGCTCTCATGAAAGTTGTGCCGGCATTCTTTAAGGCTAAATGACATTACACGGTAGTGGTACACTACCCATGGGGTGATGAAGGATGACTTTTGTGCATCATCTTCACTCATCATAATCTAATGGTAACCGGCGAAGAAATTCATGAATGACTATAATTTATGCTTTGCGTAGTCATCGATGAGTATGTGGATGTTTGGAAGTGGAAATTTGTCTTTGGGACTAGCTCTGTTGAGATCCTTGTAGTCCACACCAATATGAAGTTTTCCGTATTTCTTCGATATGGGCACGATGTTGGCTAATCATGTCGGATACGGGGTTACTTCCACTACACCTAACCTGATCTATTTTTCAACTTCATCTTTGATTCTGATGCTCAGATCTGGCTTGAACTGTCGGATCTTCTGCTAAACCGGGGTGAACCCCTCATTGATAGGCATCCTGTGAGCCACTATTTATGTTCTTAACCCAGGCATGTCTGCATAATACCGCGCGAATATGTTGACATACTCTCTTATCAGATTGATCAATTCCTTTTTATGTGGCACCTCTAAGTGCACACTTATCCTAGTTTCTTTAATGGTCTCCTCATCCCCGAGGTTGATTACTTCGGTCTCATCCAAATTAGGCTTCTTCCTGTTCTCATATTGATTTTCTTCATCTATGAGATCCTTAGGCAGCTCAATCTCTTAATCGTATTCCTCATATTTTCCTTCTTCTGTATCACTTGACTCACTCATTTCGCAACATGTTATGACATTATGAGTTCTTTTATTATTATTACTGAAAAGCAAGGCAAAGCACGGTTAGTGTGTAATAACATATAATAAAAAATTAAAAGATTGTTTTCCACATAAACTGAGGCTTTCATTAATTTGATAAAAGAAGTACAAACTATGGTCCTGACTCGAATCAACATCGAGTCATTTCCATTTTTCAAACATTATGTGGAAAATCAAGATGCAAATGATGAACTTTTGGGCCTCAGCCTACGTTTACCCATTTTTTGAAATAATGTTAAAGTCATCATCTTTATCGAGGAGCTAACAGGGGGGTTGAGGTTCAATTGGATAGTTGCTCACCAAGATCAGCATTTTGGATGGTGGGATCCTCAGAGCATTCTTCCAGTATCATGGAAAAGTCTTCCTCTTGGAATAGTATCCCTAGCCCTTCTTCTGCATATTCCCCGTTGTGCATGGGCATTTTGACTGGGAAGGACTGGTACAAACTTGGAAACGGTTTACGTAACTGTGGAATACCCCTCTTCTTCTGATCATCTTTGGAGGCGTCTTCTGAGTCTAGGATGTATACTAGGCCGAAATGGTATCATTTCCTAGGACTGACACCGGTTCCTTTATATCCTACAGCTCTTTACCTAGACCTTAGCTAAGTTCAAGCTCACTCTGAAGCATGGTGGAAGCAATCATTTTGTAGACTGGTGGCACAGGACTCTATTCGTCTTATGCTTTGTGGGCGGCTCTTACTAGTTCCACCACATTAAAATCCGTGTCCTTGGGAATTTCCTGAATCACTGGTACAGAATGTTGGGGTAGTTATGGATGCTTCCCCTTCGTCGATTACTACCTCATGGTTCTCTCAAATGAACTTCAAAGATTGATGCAGGGAAGAGGTACTGCTCCAGCAATATGAATCCAAGGCATACCCAATAGAAAATTGTAATTGGTAGTGATTTCCATGACATGGAACTCAATACTGAATTGGGTGGGCCCTATTTGGATGTTGAGGTCTATCTCTCCAATAGGATCATGTTGAGCTCCATTGAAGGCTCTAACATTTGTACAACTCTAGCATATTTTCCCAATATCATAACCCAACTGCTTGAGTGTAGATTCGAGGTAAATGTTGAGATCATCCGCATTGTCAACAAATACTTAGGCTATGAGGTTGTCCCTACATTTGATTTTAATGTCGAGAGATTTTTTTTGAGTTGTACCATCTTTTGGAACTCATTAGGAGTGAAGGAAATTTGATGAGCCCCGATGAAGTGACCTACCATGTCCGCTAAAGTTTGACTACTTGTGCCCGTGGGGATGTGTGCTTCGTCCAATACTCTCATTAGAGCCTATCGGTGTTGCAGTGAGCTTAATAGTAATGTCATTACCAATACCTGGGCTGACGTCTTCTTTAGGTTCTTGAAAATAAGATATTTTTGCAGTGTGCTTTGTCCAATACTCTCATTAGAGCCTGTCAGTGACGATTATAGTGGAATATCTACAAGGTATGTAAGGCTTTACCTTCTTCTTCATTGTTGGCATGATTCAAAGTTAAGCATTGTCAAACCGAATGCTCTGAAAGAAACTCATAATCATAGAATATATAAACATGGTTGCTCTCAATCGTTGATGTTGTGATTATTAGTAACTCTTGAAGTTGGTCCCATGATCATCGTGCATTCCTTGTGAAAGGTACTTCTTACGTTCTAATAAAATTATCAAGCTTGTTTCATCGTTGTAGTTGTTTAGTGCTTTTCGTTACCTTTGTTATACTATTGAACCTATGATCTTTCAGTTTTCCTTGTCAAAAGGGTTCATTGTGTTGTATTGAAATTCGTTGGTTGGTTTCCCCTTGTCAGGACTGTATCTCATATATCTTGAGAGTCATTGTCATATTAATGACCTTGAGTACATGATAAATTGTAACGTTGGTTGTATATGAGTTACATAACGATTGACGAAGGGTTAACGATCTTGTTTCACCCCGTCCTATTCCTATTGGGTTTATAAGGTCATTCATTAATCATATACGTATATGTATCTATTTTGTGACATTAAACCACGCTATAGTTAGTCGGGTATGACACTTATATGTCCACACCACTACATCTAGGTACGATAACACCGAGTCCTATATTAGGGCCAGGTATGATAACATTGAGTCCTTTATTAGGGTTGGGTACAATAACACTGAGTCCCATATTAGGGCTGAGTATGATAAAATCGAGTCCCGTATTAGGGTCGGGTAGGATATGATATTTACATTACCCCAAAGTGTGTTTATATATATATATAATTGGTTTCCAGTGATGTTATACATTACATATGCCCACCATGGCCTCCGAGGTTTAGGTTTATTTATTACTCTGATTTTCTCCTACTATTATCTTCACTTATGTTTACCTACCTTACATATTCAGTACATTCTTTCGTACAGAAATCCCTTGCTAGGGCACTGTGATTCATGCTTGCAGGTACAAATAGATGATTTGGTTATACCCCGCAGTAGGTGGTTTGGTTCAGTAGTTGTGCTCAATACGCTCCTTTGTTCCGGAGCTATTTAGTGTGTTGGTTTTGTTGTATATATATGCATATCATGGGTATGGTGGGGAAATGTCCCGACTACTCTGTATGTTGTATGCACTCTTAGAGGCTCGTACACATGTGTCATATGGATAGTCTTTTGTATAGCCTTGTAGGCTTGTGTTTACTGTTATGCTACTTTGTTTTGACATGAAATGGATATATCCATATATCTCTGACTCATATTTACGAGATGATAAAATATGTCCCTTCTTTACTTTACTACTTTAGGGGGTGGGTTACCTTATAGTTTCCCAGCCTTTCTCCTCCTACATGCCTTTCTGAGAATGGAGAACCCCGGACGGCCGTGGAGGCCTGAAAACAAGACAGTCCAAAAAAAGGGCCTTCTGTCTACACGCTTTAGGGAATAGAATAGACGAGACGGGTGTGATTGACAAAGTAGGGCGAGGTGAGTCTTGGCTCCTTTCACTTTGTCGTACTCGGAGGAGTGGTGACCAAAGCCTTATCTCTTGAAATTAATTCATCAAGTTGATGATAAAATCCATGGGCATTCCAGTGGACATTATGCGCTTGTTACACAATAACCCCTTAGAGGAAAAGCCAAACAGGGGGGACAACGGGTAGGAGAAATGGAGGTTTGGGCTCTCGAAGGGTTTGGGGTTGCTCATATTTTATAAGAATAGCCTCACAACAACATAAAATTAGCTTTATGAATTGAATCTTAAGTAAGGGGCTCTCGAAGGGTTTGGGGTTGCTCATATTTTATCAGTCTCAATCACCACATTTGTGAAGACTTATGTTCCGCTTGCAACCAATACAACCACAACCTAACTTGCACGAGATTCAACAACCGGAGCTACTGGTAGTCCCGAACTCCTATGAAGTTTGAAGTTAGAACCCAAGCGAGAGTCGTGGAAGAATCATTCTATAGGCAGAAATCTAGGCTTTGTAGGTATGACCTTCCCTGCCTGTGATGTCATATACATCTCTATGGTGGCCTGGTCAAACCGCTTACGTATTTATAGCTATGGTTTATGGATTTATGATTAAGTATAGTTGACACATTTCATCCGCCAGTTCTTTACGAGTTGGCCTTGTCAGCCTGTGTATTATTTGAAGTGTTTCATAGATGGCACATGTAGGCGCTTGGCCTCTATAGTCAGGTGCCTGTCATGCCCCTCTGGCTTGGGGTGTGATAAAGTGGTATCAGAGCAGGTCGTGTCCTAGGGATGTCTATGAGCCGCGTCTAGTAAAGTTTTGTGTATGGGTGTGCAGCGCGCCACACTTATAAGTAGAAGGCTATAGGGAATTTAGGATTAGCGCGCCACACTTATAAGTAGGAGGCTATAGGGAATTTAGGATTATCTGCTTTCTTTCTTATCCTAGATTGTTCAATAGAGTTCAATCATAATAATTCAATGTCTAATCCTCATGGTTCGTAAAATACGGTGATACCTACAGCTAGAAAAAGGACGGCTAGTAAGAAGTTAGTTGTAGCAGCGGAGGAATTGAGTCATAAAAACAAGATTATAACTCATGTCTATGATAAGAGACACATAAGGTCTCCAAAGGATCATGTGTGCACTAGATATGTCAGAACCTTTAAGTGTGAACCTTTAAATCATCTGTGTGGGCATAATCCTTGCCAGGGAATGGTCATTTCCAGAAGAAGAGAATAATGCTTGTGTTACCAAGCAACTTGAGACAAGATAAGGATAAATTAGGGATTTAGAAAGTTCAACAGGACTAGGTGACATCATGATACTGAAAAGATGAATGGCTGGACATTGGGAGGATACCGATAAGTGATGAAGGAATAACGATTGTAAGACAACCACGATAAGAAATGTCACGAGTAAGCTTCGTAGGGCAAGTAATATTTGCCACGATCAGATATAGTAAGTGTATATGTATATGTCCCTTTTTGGGCACCCAAATAACGCCAAAGTCTCCATAGTACAAGATGTACATCCCGAATGAAAATTAAGTTACATGGAAAAGGAAATTGGATGTAACAAATTGACATGTAGGAGGCAAAATTCTAAGGAGCTAAGGTTATAGTTACACCCCAAAAGGGAGGAGGAGGATGATGCAATAAATATCTAACAAACTGGATCTTCCATCAATAAAAAACAAGCGGACTATAGAAAGGTTAAAGGGGCAAGGGTAACCATATTGTGGAATGATTAAGGATGCACGAGTGCGAACGATAAGCTTACCAAGGAAGGAGAACAAAAGGGAAAATACAATTGGACACCAAAATACTCAGAAGGTCAAGCCAGCAAAGGTAAAAGTAGCCAGAAAGATGTTGATTTAAAGAAGTTACTACGACTTTGGAGCAAGGTAAATAGATTTAGAAGTTAGTAACAGGCTAAGAAGGATCGAGTTATAGATGAGAGATTGCAGATATGCTGGGAAAAGATGAAAAAAATGATATCATGAGTCTGAACGAGTACGTTTCGGTTATCTAACTAACCATCTTATTTATAAAGCATGGTCGACAGTCAGGGCTAACAGAAAAGAAATGGAGTATGTTCATAACAGAAGACCTCAGGACTGACAATGCAAGGAAATGCATGTGTGAGGTCCCGAGGAAAGTAACAATATTAATGAATATGGAAAGACCACGACAAAAAGGAAGAAAGATAAGTTACCCCATAATGTCAGATTTCTAGAAGTGGTAGATACTCAATGTGGAGGCAAAGCATTAACATTATTGTTGTTGAATATGTTAGTTGGGGAGTAAGGGACTACGACAACATTGAGACCATTCAAATAGAGTTCTAAAGCATATGAGGACTAAAACAAATTGGTTTATGTATATAGGAAGTGTCGGCGAATGGACAAGTGGGGAATCACCCAACGAATGGCGCTAAAGAAGGAACTAGAAAAGTGAGCGACCTCACGAGAAGAAACAATAATAGCATGGGTGTGTGTTGATAAATGACAAATCAGTAAAGTTCAAGGTAGGAAATCCTAGTTATAGGAAGTTTAATCACTTTCAAATGAAGAAAGCTAGCAGAAAAGGTAAGGAAATGACCCAGATCACTAGTGGAGGGTGTAAAGAAGAATTTCTATGGAGTTTGGGGGGCATCTCAATCATAACTGACACTCTTAACTTGCGCGTCAGGCAAGGGTACTATATGGGTAGCATGACATACATAGAATCTGAAGAGAAGGGACATACCCCTTAGATAAAAAGGGACATACTATATGGGTAGCATGACACTCTTAACTTGCACTTCAGGCAAGGGTACTATAGGAAAGGAGGTTGTGAAATGAACTCATTAAATAAAAGTATTATATAAATTCTAGTTCTACGAAGATGTATCTTGAGTATAGAGCAACATACTGGAGGATTGATGTGGAGAAGGGTACGATAGAACTCCTAGCTCGAAGTCTGAATTGCCAGCAAGTGGAGATGGGACACCAAAGACCAGAAGATCGATCTAGGAACATGGGAAAATTCCAATGTGAAAGTGGGAAACGGTTAAAATGGTCTTCGCTATTAGGTTGCCTCATGATATCGCAAGTTGATTTTATACAAGAATTTTGGGATCGGCGCACAACATTAACCTATTTCCAACTAATTAAGATAGCTTATACAGTTGAAGATTATGTCAACTAGTACCGTAAGGGGATTGTTTGACTTTGTGGTGAGCCAGTTTTATAATATTAGATGGAGGGGCTCATTTTGCGACTACCTCCTCGAATTTCTTTTAGAAAGGTTTAGGTTTCGAAGCACCGGGAATGATGCCCATTATTTATCGAGTAGGTTACAACAATATCCAAGGCCCCATCACTATGATGGTTCTTTGTGAGAGTGGACATGGACGTAAAAGGTAGGCCTTCAGTTGGATGGTTTGAAAATTAGGAAAATGGGGTAGTATGGGTCTAGCTTATTTCTTCAAGCAGTAAAGAAAGCAAACTTGATCAATAGTAAAATGCAAGTAGCTCGGAGCCTATAGAAATCATGTTCAAGGGCTTAAGGCCAGAGGTTTGAGTTTGAGGTGGAGATCTATAAGGTTCCGGTAGAATGATCGAATAAATTGGAATAGTAAAAAGTCCATGGTACTCTAAGTCATTAGGAAGTTAGGGAAATTAATTCATGAATTAAAAATCCTTACGGGTCAGAATCCGATTATTCGGTACTCTACATATTATTGTTATGAGAATATATCAAAGATCTTTCCGAAGGTGTTTCAATTGAATCTATCCAAAAAGTCAGTTACTATATTGGGATCAGCAGGTTAGCAAACCTAAGGTTTAGAATGTGACATTGGTTGAAATGTCGCGAAGGAACAAGAACACAAAAGAGATGACATAGGAAGTCGAAAAGGAAATAAGGTCAAAGGTACTTTCATTTATACCAGGCAGGAAGCATTTATCCTCAAAAAATAGAAATAGAATGAGCTCAGAGGGTAAAAGATGGCTTCGTATATTCTCATTTTAGGAAGGGAAGTATATGAAGTTGGCTTGTATGCAACGGGCAAGTAATGCGACATAACACAAGGGATAGATTCTACTATTAACATGATTGGGGTAACGTTCACGATGAAATACACATTCCATATACCATAATATTCTAGGATGAATGTTCCTAAAGGGGGGAAAATGTTACATCTATGCTAATTCGCACCGAGAGTTAAGGTCATGGAAGTGTAAGGGTGTAAGTGTGGTAAGAGTTCAAGTGGAACAACTATATTAGTCCCAAGGTTAAGGAGATTCATAAGCATGATTTCTAAGTATGGGAAGGTTTCGATATTAGCAAATCAAACAATTTAAGTTCGTCGGAATTCATGGAATATAAGGCAGAATTCTGGACAGGATGTTGGCCCAACTTTCAGGAGGTCTATCTCATTGTATATAAGGAATTATGAGATGTATAACCTATCTAAATTCAAGTTAAGAGAGGTTTCTTCCCAAATCAACCAACAATTCTTAAATCAGATAGGTATTATGCCCGATACAGCCCATACAAAAGTACGGTCCACATTGAGGTAGTGCGTTGTGAATATATACGGGTTTGGGCCCAAAATTTCATTTTATTACACCCCAAACTTCTCTTCCTTCTCTATATAACTTCCCCTTGTCTCTGTGCATATACATATATAAATGCATACCATAATCCACGCAAATCACCACTCGTAAGGCTCATAGAAGTAGCGGGATCCTCATTTTCCTACTTGTTCTTAGAATTGAGGTGGTGGTAGATCAAATCCAGATAGGGTTAATGAATGTTGGAGACAATTGAGGTAAGAACACATCCCTTTCTATATACAATTGAGAATAATTAGCTTAGATGTGATCATAAGGTTAGAAATTCATGAAATGGTGACTAGAGTTTTGGTAATTGGCTTGTAACATGATAATTGGGTTGCTAAGGGAATTGCATGGGTATTTCAGTTGTAGATTGACTTTGGAAGTGTGATTATCATGGGATTATTCTTAATTATGAACCAAAAGATGCAAGAATAACTTTATTGCTTGTAAAACTGATCTTGTCACTCTATATATCAGCTTACTCGACTATAAAGTGGAAAGTATGAACTTTCTATAGGTTGGTTGTTGTTATTTTGATTATCATGGACCTGGGAAATATAAGGAATATAGGGGAAATGTTTCCTGGATTTGTAATGACCAGTCTAGTCATCTTTAGCTAAAGACCCTTATTTACTTGTTTGATCCTTCTTGTAGACTCTATATGGGGTTTGTGATGTGCAGTGATGGGTGTCAAGGATACCGAGGTCTATTTCTATGGTTTCGGATGAAAAACCCAAAGTCTAGAAACTTAGAGTTGGATAGTTTGACTCAAAGTTAACCTTTCGCTAGATGAGTTTGTTTCCGGGTTCCGTCGCTTACGATAGTTATATAGGATGATTTATGACTTAATCGAGTCATTGGTTCGCTTTCTTAGGCAATTATATGTGTTTTGTGGCATTATTTGTGAAAGTCTGATATTTGATTTTTCCAGACGATTATTTCAAAAAGTATGCCTTAACTCAATTTTTTGTGAAATCTGAGGGTACGAGTGAGATCATAGCACTGTGTACCAGAGACGAGCATATTTGGTTTGTGTCCTGGGGGTCCTAGGAGTGTTTTAGATATTTTATTGAGGTTGTGGTTGATTTCATATTGTTGGTGTCTGATGTTCGCCACAGCGGCACAAGTATCCGCTTTAGCAGGTCTGCCTCGATGAGAGGTTGACTCGCTAAAGTGTGAGTTCGGTGATGGGAGGTTTCCGCTACCGCAGAGTCGAGTCTGTCATGGAGAGGGGGAGGTGTCAAGTGACTCTCGCCCTAACGAAGGGTTTTTCACCGCAGTGGATCCGCTACAACTTAGTCGATTCTTCTAGGACAAAAATACTGTACCAGATCCTCATATATTCCCAAGGTCCAAAAATTCTTTACCCAAAATAGAAACCATCAAAATCAGCACCATCTTGGAGGAATTTCAGAGCTTTAGGAGCATTCTTGACCTTGAGGTAATAGAACCTTTCCTTTTTATGGATTTAGTGATGTTTATAAACTCTTTAATGGTGTCTTAGCATGATATTAAGTTGTGGAAAAAGACCTTCATATGTTTATGAAAATAAGAGAGTTATATGGTTGATTTTAATGGAGGTTTATGGATTAAAAAGGGATATTATTATGACATAGGTTTGGGTGATGATAGATAATCATGGTTTTAAGCTAATTTGATTATAGAAATTCAAATGGAGAAAATTCTAGGGTTCCAAATTGGGGCTTTTTTATTAGCATTCAATTGAGGGTTCAAATGTGGATAGATTTCCAATTAACTTGAAGGATATGAGTACTTAGTATGAAATAATAGGTTTTGAGTATTAAAGTTTTAGTCTTGGTGACGTGGGCCCTGGGTCAATTTGGTGGTCTTGTTTGTTAAAAGTTATGTATTTATTTCATGTAAGTCTTGTTTATTAATGAATAGATTATATGCATGGATAGACTTTGAACGTCGGGAGGTGAAAAGGATGGGAAAGGCTATCATTGATGCTTGATTGTATAGCACACCTACTCGGCTTTGAGGTAGGCTACAGTTTAGTTTGTAGAGACTTCGATAGAAGTGTGTAATTAGTTATAAATATTTAGGGGTATTGGGCATGTTTTGGGGTCCCACTCAGGCGGTTGTGATGAACTTCCAAGTGGGTACCTGTGGTGAACCGTGATGATATGATGATTTAGGGAATCAACCTTATGCTGGTTCTGATTGCTGATTATTTTGGCTTGTCGCCGTATGTGGGCTCGTTGCCATAGTTGATTGACTTGTTTATTCATAACATATGCTTTCGATATGATATCTTGAATTGTACTTGGATTTTATACGTGTATGAACTCTTGAAAGCATTTGGTGTTTCATCTCTTATTTGGTTGCATCTCATTATATCATGATGCTTGCCTTATATATGTCATTTGCATTCATACACTCATAGTTCTTACGGTGCCGGTATTGGATTGATATGATTATGCTATGGGTCTAAGGGACCGAGAAAGGTAACAACACTGTTGAGATTATGACAACACTAAGATGATATTGATACGTAGGGACGGCTCGGAGTTACATGCCTGCAACATGATATTGTTACAGCCAAGAGCTGAGCTCCGTGATATGATGAGTTATTTCGAAGCAGAGAGGTATATGGACTTCGTGGGTCCCCCATGGGTCACGTATTGAAGTGATTGTTGATGATTTGACTAAGTTTTGGGCATGGAAGGATTAAACTCCTTGATACTTGCGTTACTGTAGAACTCTTGGAAACTGAATTATGTGAATATGTGAGAACTCTTACTAAAGTAGGGAATTTTGTGAACTCTGTGAATCTTTTGTGGACTATATGACTTTATTTGGATTTCGAACTGTATAGAATAGGATTACTTGGTGTCAACTTGGTATTTATCTCTGATTATGTACTTCCGTCGTTGTCGGCCTATGATGTCCACAGGGGTACAATGTGTACTCATTCTATACTTGTTGCATCTTTTCTTGATGCAGATACAGATCCAACCACCAGCTCGAGACCATGTGGATGAGTTCGAGCAGCTGATCCTCGGCATTCAAGGATGAGGATTCTATCTTCAACATACCCTTAGATGCTACTTCTTTATCACAGTCTTTTCATTGCATTTAAGAGACTTGTTTCAAATGATGTATTTGGTTTTGGCCTGCGTGCCTATTTCTCAGACTTGTATCAGATTTGTTAGTTCTCTCATACCCACATACTAGATTACTTGGGGTGTTTGGATGTGATAGACTTATCTTTCCTTCCACATTATATATTATCAGACAACTTTTATGGTATTATGTTTCTTCCGCTTTTACTTATTTTTTATCATGAGTATGAATTGGGAGTGGTTAGCCTACGTGGTGGGATTATGTTGGTTCCACCTGATTCCTGAAAAAGGGTCTTGACAGAATTATCATAGAAGTACTAGTCACTTAAGTACGTAAAGACGTAATTAGCAAATGGTGATACTAGAATTTCTCTATGATTATAGGTTGAAATTGAAGTATAACGAGCGGGTTGTAGTGACGATTAGAATGGATCATCTACAAGGTATGTAAGGCTTTACCTTCATCTTCATTGTTTGCATGATTCAAAGTTAAGCATCGTCAAACGGAATATTCTAAAAGAAACTCTTATTCGTAGAATATATAAACATGGTTACTCTCAATCATTGATGTTGTGCTTATTAGTAACTCTTGAAATTGATCCCATGATCATCATACGTTCCTTGTCAAAGGTACTTCTTGTGTTCTAATAAAATTATCAAGCTTGTTTCCTTTTTGGAAGTGTTTATCTCTCCTCGTTACCTTTATTATACAATTGAACTTGTGATCTTTCAATTTTCCTTGTCGAAAAGGTTCCTTGTATTCTATTGAAATTTGTTGGTTGGTTTCCCCTTGTCGGGATTGTGTCACATATCTCTTGAGAGTTGTCATATTATTGACCTTGAGTTCATGATAAATTGTAACGTTGGCTGTAAATGAGTTTCATAACGATTGACGTAGGATTAACGACCTTATGTCACCCCGTCCTATTCCTATTGGATTTATAAGGTCATCCATGTATATATATATATATATATATGTGTGTGTGTGTGTGTGTGTGTGTGTGTGTGGGTGTGTGTGTGTGTATCTATTTTTTTACTTCGAGTCGCGCTATAGTCGGTCGGGAATGACACTTATATGTGCACACCACTGCAGCTGGGTACGATAACATCGAGTCCCATATTAGAGCTGGGTATGATAACATCGAGTCCTATATTAAGGTCGGATACGATAACATCGAGCCCCATATCAGTGCCAAGTACGATAATATTGATTCACATATTAGGATCGGGTAGGATATGATATTGACATTACCAAAAAGTGCGGCTATATATATATATAATTGGTTTTTAGTGATGTTAAACATTGCATATGTCCAACGTGGCCTCCGAGGTTCAGGTTGTTTTGTTACTCCGATTTGCTCCTATTATTATCTTCACTTATGTTTACCTGCCTTACATATTCAGTACATTCTTTCGTACTGACTTCCCTTGCTGGCGCACTGCATTTCATGCCTGGAGGTATAGATAGACGATTTGGCTAACCCCCACATTAGGTGGTTTGATTTAGCAATTGTGGTTGATACGCTCCTTTTTTTTGGAGTTATTTAGTTTGTTGGTTTTTCTTTATATATATGCATATCATGGATATGGTGGGGAAATGTCCCGACCATTATGTCCGTTGTATGCACTCTTAGAAGCACGTAGACATGTGACTTGTGGATAGTCTTCTGTATAGCCTTGTAGGCTTGTGTTTACTGTTATGCTACTTTGGGAATGGACATACCGGCCCTATGATGTCATATGCATCTCTATGGTGTCCTGGTAGGCCCTCTTGAGCATTTATATATATGGTTTACGAACTTATGATTAAGTGGTTGATACATTTCATCTGTCAATTCCTTATGAGTTGGCCTTGTCAGCCTATATATTATGTTTAGTGTTTGATAGAGGCCATATGTAGATGCTTGGGCTCTATGGTCAGGTTCCACTTATGCCCCTCTAGCTTGGGGTGTGATATCAGCACACAGAACATCAAAGAAATCATTCCCATACAACTCTATCAACATAAATCTATTTAAACAATAATAGCACTTATCTAAGACTGAGGGGAATCATTATTTTCTTAACTAAAATAGTTTGATTAACTATTCTTTAATATGTAAATCTAGAGGTCAATCACTAAACTAATTTATCACATGGTTTCAAAGAAAACAGACCTCAATAATCCATCCATCAGATATTAATTTAAGTGACTCTCATGCTTAATAACATCATGTTACACCTCGTAAGATTTAGATGATAATTAAAAACGTCATTAAGAAAACAAGTTTCGGATATTGAATATAAGGAACGCTTGCATATGTTAATACGGGAAATTAGTGTATAAACGGATGCTATCCCGGAATAGTATTGTATTAAAAAAAATATTATGACATTGAGGATACGAGGCTTATGAAATTCTCGGGAATTAAAAGAAGTGGGTTTGAGATTTACTAATTGAAGAACTTGGGGGCCAAAGTGTGAAGGAAAAAAATCAGATTTTTTATATAACCTTACACCTACCTCTTCATCTTCTTCCTACACTTAAACTAAAAAAAAAAAAACTCTCCTCTCATTCTCTACTCCAAACTCATCCGAAAATCACCCTCCACCCATAACCAAAATTAAGGTTTTTATCTTCTCTTCCTAGACTACATTTTTCACCAAAAATTAGAAGCAAAACAACACCAAAAACAGTGGAAAAACAGGCCGAAAACTGCCCAAAAAATTGTGATTTTTGGGATGAAATTTTGGAAGAAAAACATGTAGGGGTGATGGCTTAACATTGTAGAACACTTGCATGTCAATTGGAGTTGAAGAAGTGAACAAAAAGAAGGAGAAAAATTACAAAACCGTGGGGATTTTCTGATAAACAGTGGCAGAAAATTTGAGGATTGTTTTAACGAATTTGAGGTATAAAAATTCTTCTTACTATGATATAATTGGAATGCATGTTGTTAGAATTAAGGTAATGAATTTGTGTTAAGGAAGAATTGGAATTTAAGCATTGCATGTGACCATTTTGGGCTAGTTGCCAAATTGGGACAGATTTTGGTGTTGTTGGATTCGTTGGTTATTGTTGTTATTATTATCACTAATTGCATGATGAAATTAAAAGGAAACGTGGAGATTTAGTTGGAATTAGTTATATGGAAGTATTAAAATCCGAAATTGGATTATAGGAATTAAGATAAGAGTTATGGAATTATGACATGTTGTGGCCAAGAACTTGCATGAAATTGTTAGACATGTTGTCATGTATATGGGCTGTTTTGTGGGCTGTTTTTAAGGTGGATTAAGAGGCTAAATTTACATGATAAGTGGGTGTGTAAATTCCCTTTATTGTTGTCTTGGTTGTGCCCTTAATTGGTGCTTGTTTATTGATGTTATTAGCCTCGTTTGGAAGTTGTGGAAACATGTATAAACTGGGGAAGTGCTGCCCGAATTTTTATAAAATAAGAAGTCGTTATTCGATATAAAGTATGCTAGCGATCATAGAATTGACGAACGTATTACCATTATTATAGGTTGAAGTTCTAAATCGAGACGTACTCTAATATAGAGTTGATTAGTTCGTCTAAGAGGTATGTGAACTATTCCTTCTTTCTTTGTCATGATTTTTATTTAATGAAGGTACGGCGGACGTACTTGATTCTTATACAGTTTAATTCCTAAAGAGGATTGTTATGAGAAGTGCGTATGATTTTTCAGCAAAGAGTTTATTATGATATTATTACAATGATTTTATTGAGAGTCAGATGATAATTTTTACTTGCATATGGTTACTCATGATATCTACTCGTGCTAAGTGTTACTACTTCACCTCACCGAGTCCCGGGCCGGGTTACGTTCGTGCACAGCTTTGCATTTTTCACCGAGACCCTCAGTAGAGGGCCGGGTTACGTAGGATGGATCCATAGATGAGATATGACTTTACCGAGTCCCAGCATGGGCCGGGTTATGATATGATTCCATCGAGTCCCGCATTAGTGGGCCGGGTTATGTTACAGATATATATATGTATATGGATAGACACTCATGTTTTCTTGACTTGTCTCTCATTTTTATAAGAAAACTGACTTTTATTGTTTATGGCACAGTTGGATTTGGATCCTGACTTTTATACTCATCTCCTATTTTTGTTGGCTACTTATGATCTCATATGCAGTATTTCATGTTTACATACTCAGTACATTATTTCGTACTGACCCCCCTTTCCTCGGGGGGCTGCGTTCATGCCCGCAGGTACAGGTGCTCAGTTTGGTGATCCTTCGGTTTAGGTTCCTACTCAGCAGGTTGGAAAGCTCATTTGATCCAGAGCTTTGTCATTTTGGTATCGAACCTCTTTTAGACTTATGTTTGTATTTAGGGGCACGACGGGACCCTGTCCCGTAATATGTCGTTGTTCTTCTTATAGAGGTCTGTAGACAGTGGTGGGTTGTACTTATGTAAGGGTTATAACTCTGTTTTGGTCAGCCATATCATTGTACTCTATGTTGGGGGTGTTCCCGTGTATATGTTATATTATCTGTTGGCAGCCTTGTCGGCTTGCCTGTATATTGTGTTGGCTAGTTGTGACTCCTCAGGAGGCAGGTACATTCGGGGGTAAAGGCAGCCTTGTCGGCTCGCCTACCCTGGCATATGTTGTTATTGCAACGTTATGCTGCCGGATTTCAGACTCATTAAGGGTTAGTTGGATTATGTGTGACAGGTTAGTATAATGACGTCATTAGGGCGGTTAGTCGCGGCCCGTCGGGTCGGGTCGTGACAAAAGTGGTATCAGAGCAGTTAGTCCTCGGAATGTCTACAGACCGTGTCTAGTAGAGTCTTGCGTATGGGTATGTTGTGCACCATACTTATACGCAGGAGGCTGCAGGGCATCTAGGATTGGTTTCTATTCTTTCATCTCTTAGATCGTGCAATAGAGCTATGTTATTAGGATAATTCCTTTCTGACGACTTACGATGTTTACAGCTATGCCTCCGAAGAAGGCGACAGCGGCCCAGAAGGGCAAGTCTACAGCGGGGGATACCATCCAGATTAAGACAGTTACTAGGTCCCGGACCCAGTCTATGCCGGAGACTATGCCCCAGTCGACGAGCTCTGCTTCATCGCCACCACCAGAGGCTCCAGTTCAGGGGGCAACATCACCAGTTTCCGAGGTCCCAGCACCTGAGCCTCCAGTTCTTCAGCCGGGGGAAAAGGACAGGGCCAAGAGAGATGCAGTTCAGCTGCTGACTAGCTTGGTAGCAGGGCAGAACCGCAGACAGGGACCAGGAGTCGACCCTAGGTCTGACAGTTTGAGGGTTCGTGATTTCTTGAGTTGTAACCCTCTAGAGTTTTTTGGGTCTCAGCCCGAGGAGGACCCGCAGGAGTTTATCCGGCAGATGCAGCGTACCTTGAGGGTAATCAGGGCTTCAGAGACTGAGTCTGTGGAGCTGGCTTCGTATAGAATGCGGGATATAGCTACAAACTGGTATGAGTCTTGGGAGTTCTCTAGGGGAGAGGATGTTCCCCCAGCTACATGGGGTGAGTTTATAAAGGCCTTCCTTGGTCACTTCTTGCCTCCAGAGATGAGGAGAGCTAGAGTGGACAGATTCTTACAATTGAAGCAGAGTGGCAGGACCATTCGTGAGTATAGCCTGGAGTTTGATTCATTGGCCAAATATACACCCACTATTGTAGCAGATATGGCAGATAGGGTGCATCGCTTTGTGATGGGGCTGGACCATTATCTGATTGATGGTTGTATGGCGGTAGCTCTTCAGCCGGGTATGGATATTGCTCGTGTCCAGGCATATGCACAGGGTGTTGAGGACCGACATAGAGGGCGACAGCCAGACGGACGTCATGACAGGGACCAGCATAAGAGGGCTAGGTCGGCAGCTTATTCCGGTGAGTCTCGAGGAAGACAGTTCCAGCAGCAGGTCAGCTATTCACTTCAGCCAGCACAGAGTGCTCCTCTACAGTCTATGGGTAGGGGGTTCGACCGCCCCGGGTATTCAGGAGCCGGACAGAGCTCCAGGGCTTCGGGTTCTCAGAGGAACAGGGGCCCTAGTCAGTTGAGACCACCTTATCCTCGGTGCTCTCAGTGTGGTAACTTTCATATTGGGGAATGTCGTTCGACCACAAGTGCTTGCTTCTCTTGCAGCCATCAGGGCCATATGATGAGAGAGTGTCCCAACATAGGTGGTTCAGGTGGGCTGGCTCGGCCTACGGGGTCGGGTGCTGGTTCGTCGTCATCTATAGCTATGCGCCCCACCGGGTGGGGTAGTCAGACGCCAGTAGGCCGTGGTAGAGGTCGTGGCAGAGTTTCTAGTTCCGGGATCCTTCGAACCGCATATATGCTTTGGCCAGTAGACGTGATCAGGAGGCGTCACCAGATGTTGTTACAGGTATACTATCGGTCTTTTTCTGTAATATATATGTGTTGATAGATCCAGGTTTCACCTTGTCCTACATATCCCCTCTTGTTGCTAATAGAATAGGGATAGAATCTGAGCTGATAGAACCATTCGAGGTAGCTACACCGGCAGGAGATTCGGTTATAGCTAAGCGTGTGTATAAAAATTGTTCGGTGGTGATATATAGCCGTCATACCTTAGTAGATTTGATAGAGTTGGATATGGCTGACTTTGATGTCATTATGGGCATGGATTGGTTGGCTTCTTGTTTTGCCAACGTTGATTGTAGAGAGAAGTTGGTTCGATTTCAGCCTCAAAGCGAGCCAGTTATAGAATGGAAAGGGAATGCAGCATCGCCGAGGGGTAAGTTTATTTCATACCTCAAGGCAAGGAAGATGGTCAGAAAAGGTTGTATCTATTATTTGGTTCGGGTGCATGATACAGAAGCGGAGGTACCGGCTCTTCAGTCAGTTCCGGTAGTTAGTGAGTTTCCGGATGTATTCCCGGACGATCTTCTAGGTTTCCCTCCAGAGCGGGAGGTAGATTTCAGTATAGATGTATTGCAAGGTACCCAACCTATATCCATTCCTCCTTATAGGATGGCACCAGCAGAGCTGAAGGAGTTGAAGGAGCAGCTGAGAGACTTGTTGGAGAAAGGTTTTATTAGGCCAAGTACATCTCCATGGGGAGCACTAGTGTTGTTTGTAAGGAAGAAATATGGATCACTGCGGATGTGTATGGATTATAGGCAGCTGAACAAGGTAACCATCAAGAACAGGTACCCCCTTCCCAGGATTGATGATTTATTTGACCAGTTGCAGGGTGCTAAGTGCTTCTCGAAGATAGACTTGCGGTCAGGTTATCATCAGGTGCGGGTAAGGGAGGCAGATATTCCAAAGAAAGCATTCAGAACCCGATATGGACATTATTAGTTTAGGGTGATGTCTTTTGGACTGACCAATGCTCCAGCAGTGTTTATGGATTTGATGAACCGGGTATTCAGGCCGTTCTTAGACATGTTCGTCATTGTATTTGTTGATGATATCCTGGTTTATTCCCGTTCAGAGCAGGAGCATGCAGACCATTTGAGGACGATACTTAGGGTCCTCCAGCACCAGCAGTTGTATGCCAAATTTTCCAAGTGTGAGTTCTGGTTGACTTCGGTGGCATATTATTGGGGCTAATGGTATTCGGGTGGATACACAGAAGATTGAGGCGGTGAAGACTTGTCCCAGACCTACGACACCTATTGAGGTACGCAGTTTTCTGGGGCTAGCAGGGTATTACAGAAGGTTTGTGGAGAAGTTTACCTCGATCTTAGTGCCTTTGACTAGGCTAACCCAGAAGGCAGCTAAGTTTCAGTGGACGGATGCTTGTGAGCACAGTTTCCAGTTGTTGAAGGATAAATTGACTACGGCTCCAGTTCTGACTCATCCTGAGGGACCGGATGGTTATGTCATTTATTATGATGCTTCAGGCATTGGGCTAGGTTGTGTGTTGATGCAGCATGGCAAAGTCATAGCTTATGCCTCCCGACAGCTCAGAAAGCATGAAAAGAATTATCCCACTCATGATTTGGTGCTAGCAGCGGTGATTCATGCCTTGAAGATTTGGAGACATTATTTGTATGGGATTCATGTTGCTATTTATACAGATCACAAGAGTCTCCAATATATCTTTAAGCAGAAGGAGTTGAACCTACGGCAGAGGCGGTGGTTAGAGTTGCTAAAGGACTATGATGTTGATATCTTGTACCACCAGGGAAAAGACAACGTCGTGGCAGATTCTCTTAGCCGTAGATCCACGGGTAGCTTGACGGATGTGCAGCCAGACAGAAAGAAGATGGTTCGTGAGATACATAGGCTAGCGAGTCTTGGAGTCCGGTTGCGGATTCGGGAGATAGCGGGATTCTTATTCGGGATGTTGCGGAGTCTTCTATCGTGGGACGTCAGTATGAGGATCCTGTTCTAGCCTGGTATAGAGATGCAGCTCTCCGAAAGGGAAAGACTCTATTTGAGGTTACACCTGATGATGTGCTGAGGTATGAGGGCATATTATGTGTACCTGATGTTGTAGGGCTACGACAGCAGGTTATGGGAGAGGCACACAATGCCCGTTATTCCATTCATCCAGGATCGACGAAGATGTACCATGACCTTAGATGCTTGTATTGGTGGGATGGCATGAAAAGAGACATAGCAGAATTTGTTGCCCAGTGCCCGAATTGTCAGCAAGTTAAGGTTGAACATCAGAAGCCTGGTGGATTATTACAGGAGATTGAGATCCCGACTTGGAAGTTGGAAGTGATCGATATGGACTTCATTACAGGCTTACCTCGCACTCAGCGGAAGTGTGATTCCATATGGGTTATCGTGGATAGGCTGACGAAACCAGCCCATTTTCTTCTAGTGAGGACTACTTACTCAGCTGAGGACTATGCTAGGCTGTACATCAAGGAGATAGTGAGACTGCACGGGGTCCCCATATCTATTATATCAGACCGAGGAGCTCAGTTTACAGCTAACTTTTGGAGATCATTCCAGAAGGGATTGGGGACACAAGTGAGTCTCAGTACAGCATTTCACCCTCAGACGGACGGGCAGGCAGAGCGTACGATCCAAACATTAGAGGATATGCTGAGGTCCTGTATTATTGACTTCAGAGGTAGTTGGGATGACCATTTACCACTCATTGAGTTTGCTTATAATAACAGCTACCATTCTAGCATCCAGATGGCACCGTATGGGCTTTATATGTGAGGAAGTGCAGGTCACCTATTGGTTGGTTTGATTTAGGTGAGACTAAGTTGATCGGCCCAGACATGGTTCAGCAAGCTGTTGATAAGGTGAAACTCATTCAGGAGAGGTTATTAGCAGCACAGAGTCGACAGAAGTCATATGCTGATAATCGACGTCGACACTTAGAGTTTCAGGTTGATGATTGGGTGTTCCTAAAGGTGTCACCCATGAAGGGTGTGATGAGGTTTGGCAAGAAAGGGAAGCTTAGCCCAAGGTACATTGGGCCTTACCAGATCATTCGTAGGATAGGCAAGGTTGCCTATGAGTTGGATCTACCGCCTAATTTGGAAGTAGTACATCCAGTCTTCCATGTATCTATGCTGCGTAAGTGTATTGGTGATCCTTCCAGAGTCTTCCCAGTAGATGACGTCCAGGTGACAGAAGAGTTGTCCTACGAGGAAAGCCCCATAGCCATACTTGATCGCCAGGTCAGGAGATTACGGACGAATGATGTGGCTTCCATCAAGGTATTGTGGAGGAACCACAATAGGGAGGAAATGACTTGGGAGGCAGAGGATGAGATGAAGAAGAAGTATCCTCATTTGTTCCCTGTGCCTCCAGGTAATTCAATTCAACTCCCCATTTGATTATTGTAATTGGTGAATTGCATATGTGTGATATATTGTGGCCCTGTGTGGCATCTGTTGGTTGGCTGAATATAGGCGGATAGGCATAGTTATAAAGGAGACTCTGTCGAAATTTTTCTAGCATTAGACTTATTATGAACATTCGAGGACGAATGTTTCTGAGGAGGGAAGTATGTTACACCTCGTAAGATTTAGACGATAATTAAGAACGTCATTAAGAAAGCAAGTTTTGGATATTGAATATAAGGAACGCTTGCATATGTTAATACGGGAAATTAGTGTATAAACGGATGCTATCCTGGAATAGTATTGTATTGCATATGACTTTACCGAGTCCCAGCATAGGCCGGGTTATGATATGATTCCACCGAGTCCCGCACTAGTGGGCCGGGTTACGTTACAGATATATATATGTATATGGACAGACACTCATGTTTTCTTGACTTGACTCTCATTTTTATAAGGCAACTGACTTTTATTGTTTATGGCACAGTTGGATTTGGATCCTGACTTTTATATTGATCTCCTGTTTCTGTTGGCTACTTATGATCTCATATGCAGTATTTCATGTTTACATACTCAGTACATTATTTCGTACTGACCCCCTTTCCTCGGAGGACTGCTTTCATGCCCGCATGTACAAGTGCTCAATTTGGTGATCTTCCGATTTAGGTTCCTACTCAGCAGGTTGGAAAGCTCATTTGATCCAGAGCTTTGTCATTTTGGTACCGAACCTCTTTTAGACTTATGTTTGTATTTAGGGGCACGACGGGGCCCTGTCCCGTCATATGTCGTTGTTCTTCTTATAGAGGTCTGTAGACAGTGGTGGGTTGTACTTATGTAAGGGTTATAACTCTGTTTTGGTCAGCCATATCATTGTACTCTATGTTGGGGGTGTTCCCGTGTATATGTTATATTATCTGTTGGCAGCCTTGTCGGCTTGCCTGTATATTGTGTTGGCTAGTTGTGACTCCTCAGGAGGCAGGTACATTCGGGGGTAAAGGCAGCCTTGTCGGCTCGCGTACCCTGGCATATGTTGTTATTGCAACGTTATGCTGTCGGATTTCAGACTTATTAAGGGTTAGTTGGATTATGTGTGATAGGTTAGTATAATAACGTCATTAGGGCGGTTAGTCGCGGCCCGTCGGGTCGGGTCGTGACAAGATATTAATTTAAGTGACTCTCATGCTTAATAACATCAAAAATCACAACGAAACAAGTTTAATAACACATCACATAAGTTAACTGGCATTAATGGAAAAAAAGAGGGAATTACATTTTGTAATCGCAGGCTTGGTTGAGGTCGGGGGGTGAGCTCCACTCCTCCACTCGATCACACTCACACATAGAGAAAAATAAGAGTTTTAAGAGCTAAAGGACCAAATTTGAAGTTGTACGATTCCACCAAAGGGTTTGGAATCTAATTTAATCGAACTTAATCCCATATTTAGATCGCAAATCAAGCTCTTAATAAAATCAAAAGCTAAAAAATTCAATTGCCGACCGTTTTTAATGAAGGTTGGGGTTCAATTTATAGAACCCCCAAAATCCTAGTAAATGGGATGATATCGATGTAGGAGAACAAATTTAGGGGGGAAATTCCCTCTAAAAGGTTCTCAACCAATGAGAATCCATCGTTTGAAATTGACAAAGACAAAAATCTTTAAGATTGCAACAGAAAAGCAACATAGAGGGACAACCTCACCTTGAGGGATTGGGATACGGTTTCATTTGGCGAGAAAAGGGAAGGAGCGATTAATGCTCTTGCCATTCTCACGACCCAATTCACTGATCATGCGGGCACCTACACTTTTCCCACCTGCTAGGTGAACCCATCCCTTACAAAATCATCCAACAACTTAAATAAATCATAAAAGCAATAGAAGTTTAAAAATATAGATATATCATAATGCAAAATATAACAACTACCTAAGAAATCTGGTCTAAATAGTACAAGAGCTTTTAAGTATACAACTGGAATAAAAGTTATAACCGAAACTTGAATACAACTTTTGTTTAGAATGAGAATTAGACAGAAAGGTCTAGATGAACTCCAAGAGATCCTTGAAGGCTAATTGAACCTCGCGCATGTACCTGAAACTGCTCTACACCATGAAAAGGGTGTAGCAAGAGTAGTATCAGTACAAACACTATATACTGGTAGGTATCATAAACCTACACCTATTAGCTAACATATATAAAGTAAAAAACTGAAGAATAGACATGTTCGCAATTAAGTACAACACAACACAGTCCAAGACAACAACTCAAGCATGGAAGTATCACGTCGAAATCCATGAAGTACGAGAATGAATAATCACTAAGCACATCCACGTAAGATATGCAGTAATTTGATCCACGCTAGAACTCAGTAGCCTATAGTCATAGCCTAGGCGGAACATCTAGTCCTCGAATCCATCATGAGTCTAGATAAGAGACTAACAAGCACTCAACATCGCAAATGAATCAACAACAAAGCAATCTAGACTGAAACTCATCATGCAATATAATGAATACAACAACAATAATCAAAGATATGAGTGGAGGTAATATAAATGTATGTGTGATGCAATGCAATGCACTGGCCAACTGTCTCATATCGTACATACATGCTCCGGGCGTAATATCTCTACATCCTGGTAGTCATGACCATGAAGGACCTGCAAAGTCCATGTACCAGTCATTTTGCACATAACCCAGAGATGACTCTACCACCGACCACACCGCTAGCCATTCCGCACACACCTCAGAGATGGCTACACTATCAAATATGTTGCAAGAATTAAAAATGTTTCCTTCTCACTCATAAACATCACACTAGTCACAAGTAATATCAATGTATCATGGAAATGAGGATGAAAGCATGTATGAATGTCAAATTCAATAATAACCGTGGGATGAATAAACCTAGCAGCATTCGTAAATCAATAACCAATATGAACTTATTTCCAAATCTATACAATGCCATGTCAGTAACAATTTCCCTTTGGAACACATAGGTAACACCAATTATATATGCAATAGAGGCCATACATAATATGCACGTAGAAAACACCACAATAGGAAGCCTCAGATGTTTCACTTTCCCTCTTATCATTATTAATATCAAATCACAGTTCAGAACAATGAATCATGTAGAATGTGTATGAATGATATGCATGTATTAATGTCAAGTGTAAATCATAATCAAATCATAATCGTGCCACACATGATCACATATCACAATATCAATATCAAGTCAAGTCCTTTCCACTATCCATGATAGTATCAAATAAGTGAGAGACAATCGTATCATACTCACAATATGGCAACTAAGTACAAGCCCAATATCACACACATGGCAATAACCAATAAATCACAAAGAGTAAGCAAGCCCACAAATCATTCAATCAAACCAAACCTAAGTAATCCATCCAAACTTCATACCCAAAGGCGTAACATGCTTTCTCCAACAACCACTAACTCTACATGTGCTTCGCTAACCGAAGTCTAACTATAACGTAAGTCGTAACCTACCTCGATGTCAAACAGATGCCACGAACTAAACCAGTTCATCCTTGTCTTTCCTCTTCATAGAGACTTAGAACGATTAAAGTGTATCAAATATGAATTCTACGTACTCATAATGCAATAGTTTTACCCAAAACCCACAAATGGACCCAAAATAGGCAAACCCTAGCCACAAGGGAAAAACTATAATTTCATTGAAAACTCGAGTTTAATATAGTCAAAATAGTACCCTACGAGTTTAAATGAAACCCATATTGCTATATTTTAATTTGAAACACCAAAATGAACCCAAAAAGGTAATCACGATCCCGCAAGGGCAAAACTGGAAATTTATATCAAAATTACCTTATCCATAGCTTAATTAGTCTAGAACCATAAAACCCATTCAAAAAGCCATCATCTTGATCTTCAAAATCATGATTTTCCACTTTTTAACTTTTGGGTTCAAAACCCCAATTTTCCCCAATCAAACTCTGATAAAATTGATAACTAACGAAAATAAACTTGAAGAAATGTCAAAATAAAGGTTGGATACTTACCACCTAGTTGAGACGAGAATAACACTATGAAGACCACCTCAATCGGAGATCTAGAACTCAAGTTATGAAGAAAATACTGAACGAACGTAGTCTGATTTTTTTATACACTAGGATTGTCCGCCATAGCGACCAGAGGTATGCTGTAGCCATCCACCTCAGTGACAAACCCTAAGTTCAGCAATTTTTCCGAAACTAAAATGGGCATAACTTCCTCATACAGTGTCGGAATTCAACGATTCAAGTTGCTACGGACACAAATTTCGATATGCATCTATTCCAACAATCAAAACTAAATTCCAACATCAAATAAATATAATGGTATATTGAAGCATCGAAGGGGAGCAACTAAAGCCAACGGCTCAAACACCTAAACTTGACTAAACGAAGTCCAAATCCAATTCTGAAAGTTTCTACAAGTCACAAATGATCATATGAAGCTGGTCGAATTCTCAAAACACTCAAATAGATCCATCTTGATCAGATGTTGACTGTGGTCAACTTTAAACCATTTTAAAAGCTCGCTTCTACCAACCACCTTAATCGCATCTGAACCTCTCGGGAACCAAACCAACGACTCGACTAAGTCATAAGTCACATTCCGGGCCTAGCAGAACCGATAAATAGAAAAAGATGCATTAGCCCCCGATGTTGAATTTGGTCAAACTTCTTCAATTCTTAACTTAAGGATTTCCAAAATATTCTTTTCCTTATCCGAAACAACAAATCTCGAATCCGGGTCGTATTTGTTCCCATGACCATCTTTTCACCATAAATAGGCATATTTACTGCTAAACCCGATTTAATTATCAAGAACCAACCAAACTCTAAAAATAGTTTCGTCAATTTCTACAGGTCATGAATAATATTTCAAATCTAATAAAATCTTTAGATTGCCAATCTGAGCACGTTTTCCAATAATAAACAATTTATCCAACTAATTGCCTGCTAGAATTTCCATAGTGAACCATTCTCCCAAAGTGAATCAAATGACATCCGTTTGACTTCAAATTTTGCAAGCAGGTCGAAATAATTACTATGGAGCTTCTTGACTAGACAATACGCAATATAGAGAATTGGTTCAAAATGACTGATCGGATTGTTACATCAAATACCAATTAAACAATCATTCATCATCGAACGATAAATAAGAGTACGAACACTGACGGCAACTAGGAAATCTCTATTATAAACCTCATGAAAGCCTCCACGGGCAAGAAATAGTCCGATATTATTGCTCTTTTACGTTATCAGTCAAAACTTCCTCTAACATAACTCAATGACTAAAAATTCCACCTTTTCATGCCCAAAATTTCTTCAACGATGATTCCCATATATTTGAACTGGCTCCGCTCGAATTCCCTGATTTAATCACCACTGTACATCTTTACACTTCCGATTGAATCCGAAATTATCACCATAATTACCATCATCCTTTAGTTGTAGCCACAACCAAAATCCAATATATAACTGATAACATGGTCTGATTCTACTAGCCTTCCTTCTCAACTATCAAGGTTGTCATTGCACAAAGTCCCTTAGAAACTCATACACACATGTCACAAGTCCAATTTTCCTTGAATCTCCAAATCACCATAATATAAGAATACCTATTGATTACCTTATCGTGCCAAATGCATAGAAAATCATTGATCACTCTATAGACTTCCCATAACTATTTGTATCCTCATCAGTACATCGCCAAGTACTCATGTAAATCATTAGAATTGTTTGAATCATTTCCATCAGTAATATATCATGAATCCTACTTTCAAACTACAATGAGAACCGGTAACATTATCATACCTCTATTCCAAATTGAAATCCATCGAACCCCTATCGGTGGTTTACTAGAATACTATAAGTCCTCCAGGCAATATAAACACATGCCATCCGGCCCTAAATGAACAAATTTGACTCGGAATAAAATGCTAAATATCTAAATCATCGATAGTCATCCGAACTTATTCCATAAATAACTGATAGGCTTCCCATAAGCATGCGGTGACCTATTTTGTCTCTTTTTTCATGGATAATCAATCATGTGTCATCACCCACGACTTCAAAGGCTGGATTTCATCCAAGTCATCAACTTAGCACCGAAGACCTATACCTCTGATTGTAACCTTCATGTTTCACAACTTCCACTCGATACGCAAGTTTGATAGGATCCCATGAACTCTAATTACATCAAATCCTCCTTTACTTTCTCTTAAATAGCCAATAACTTCGAATATTTTGACGCAAAGCATGTGGCCTCATTTACTACACATCCACCTATCGAGTCCCTAATAGTAAGACCTCACTATCCTTTATCAATCCAAAAAGCATCAAATCCCACAACCCTCGCGCCTTACCAAATCCTAACGCATCTACTTTACAATCCATGCACCTTACCTTGCAAAATTACCTCCAAGTTTTTACTACCTGAAATACTCACCGGTTCTATTAATCAACAATGCTTCAATACAGTCTACCACCAGTCGTCAATCACAGATGCCGTGGAACATTCGTCATAACACTTAGTTAATTACCACAGACCTACTCCTCCGAGCATACTAATAATTTCACCCAATCTGAAATGGGCGAAACTAAAACCACTATAATCCACACCTAACCCAAGAATTCTCGTTGCTTTGAATCCAAATCCTCCTCTTTCTTGAAGAGAAAACTTACTCATACCAAGTTATCATAATTTCTCAATTCACACCCTTCTTTCAAATCATAACCACCACTAATGACCGATCACTACTCAACCTGCTAACATTCTTAATTATTTCATCGAAGTACCCTTGCCAAAAATCTCTAACCAAAATAATCCTTTTTATATATTGGTTCATAAGTTCACTGACCTGTTCATCGATATCTGAAGAGCTCTTCACCCCTAGTATTAGTCTCACCGTCATCAATCTGTTATAGTAAATAACCCTATTGACTAACACCTTATTCGATAGTACTTAAATCATGCTCACCTTCGAAGAACCAACCCTTACCTTAGTTTGCCGAACCATACACATCTAATTAACTGTGTAATTTTTCCCTGTCCTTTGGTCAACTCCCAAGTCATTATACCAGTAATTATAGAACTTCTCAAGCATTAACCATTACATACCAGTGCCCACAAATCTTATCCAAAAAACTAGATAAAACACTCGGTAATCCTTCAAATATACTTCCACACTTGACCAACACAAGAGTTATTCCTATTAGCCGATCACTAGCTCCCATTAGACTACGATAAGTCTAACATACCAACTCATATATAAATTTCACACTCACTCAATACTAAACAACTACAAAATACTCACAAATCAACAATCTCTTGGTTTCAACAGTCCCCTATCATCACTAACCTCAAAATGCCAAGTGAACCCATGAACACACTTATTAGGTAAAGATACGAGAATGTCTATTCCACTAAGCTTCACTCATCATAAGTAACACTGCCACCTAATTTCGATTAGAAAACCATTCCTTGAAATAACTCACAACCACTACTTCTACTCCTCTTTCACAATACTATCAAACCAAAGCTAACTCAACATCTCATAGCCTATACGACATCTGCGTGGGTACATCTTGCAACTTTTCTTAACAAAAACGTCAGATACCAATTGTTTCCTTCCTATAGTAGTGATTGATCCATCCAAATTATCTTCCTTACTCCTCCGTCACATAGGAAAAACAGGTACTCCTACCATCCGTCCCTAAGAAGTCTTACTTTCTCAAACCTTATCACCAAGAGGTTGCCCTTCAAGTCCATATTCCCAACTTCTCTTCGCGGGCTTAGCACAGTCAATGTCCTCTTTGTCGAATCAAATGATCTTTCCAAAGTTTACACATGTCTTCAGATATCGACATTTATACTCTTCCATTGCTGAATTGTTGACTTGCCATTGATACACTTGTGCCACAAAACTATCATACTAAACCTTGACGATGCTAAAACCTTCCAACTCCAAGCACCTCAAGCAACCATTCTTATTTACCCATAGTTACACTTCCCCATCTCTGAGCAACCAACTATAGAAGACATGTCGATCATATAATCTCCCCCATTAAGGACTGAAAAGGTGAAGAAGTTTTAGATACTAGTTGGAATCGACAAATACCAATTTGAATGAAGTAGCATGAAAGGAATGAAAGAATAGAACATTCCTAGATGTCATATACCCTCCTAATTATTAGAGTTAAACGCAACACACCCATAAGGAGGACTCTACTAGAGATTTCTCTTTTACTTATAGACCGATAACCTAAGGCTCTGATACCAACTTGTCATGATCCAAATCACTTATCGTGCGGGCACCTACCCTTTTTCCCACCTGGAAGAAGAACCCATCCCTGACAGAATCATCCAACAACATAAATAAATCATAAGAGAAATAGAAGTCTAAAACATAGATATATTATAATGCGGAATACAACAACTATCCAAGAAATCTGGTCTGAATAGTACAAGAGCTTCTAAGTATACAACTGGAATAAAAGTTATAACCAAAACCTAAATACAACTTCTGTTTAGAATGAGAATTAGACAAAAAAATTCTAGATGAACTCCAAGAGATCCTTGAAGGTTAATTAAACCTCGCTCATGTACCTGGAACAACTCTACACCCCGAAAAGGGTGTAGTAACAGTAGTATCAGTACAAACACTATGTACTGGTAGGTATCAGAGGCCGACAATAGTTAGCTAACATATATAAAGTAAGAGACTAAAGAATATACATACTCGTAATAAAGTACAACACAACATAGTTCAAGATAACAACTCAAGCATGGAAGTATCATGTCAAAATCCATGAAGAACGAGAATGAATAATCACTCAGCACATCCACGTAAGACTTGTAGTAATGTGATGCAGGCTAGAACTCATTAGTCTACAGTCATAGCCCAGGCAGAACCTCTAATCCTTGAATCTATCATGAGTCTATGTAAGAGACTAACAAGCACACAATATCTCAAATGAATCAACAACAAAGGAATCAAGAATGAAACTCATCATGCAATATAATTAATACAACAACCAGCATCAGAGATATGAGTGGAGGTAATATGAATGTATGTGTGATGTAATGCACTGGGCAACTGTCTTATATTGCATATACATGCTCCAGGTAGAATATCTTTGTGTCCCGACAGTCATTACCCATGGGGGACCCGCGAAGTCCATGTATCAGTCATTCCGCAAATAGCATAGAGATGACTCTACCATCGACCACACTGCTAGCAATTCTACACACAACTCAGAGATAGCTACGTTATAAAATATGCTTCATCAATCACAGATGTTTCCTTCTCACTTATCACCATCCCGCCAATCACAAGTAATATCAATGTATCTTGGAAATGAGGATAAATGAATGTATGAATTACAAATTCAACAATAATCGTGAGATGAATTAACGTAGCAGCATTTGTAAATCAACTACCAATATGAACTTATTTTCAAATCTGTACAATTCCATAGCTGGAACAATTTCCCTTCGGACCATATAGGTAACATCAATTATATACGGAAGAGACGTCATACATAATATGAACATAGCAAACACCATAATAGAAAGCCATGGATGTTTCACTTTCCCTCTTATCATTATTAATATCAAATCACAGTTCACAACAATGAATCATGTAGAATGTATATGAACGATATGCATGTATTAATCTTAAGTGTAAATAATAATCAAATCTCAATCGTGCCACACATGGTCACATATCACAATATGAATATCAAGTTATGTCATTTCCTCTATCAATGATAGTCTCAAATAAGTGAGAGACAACTGTACCATAATCACAATATGGAAACTAAGTACAAGTCCAATATCACACACATGGCAACAACTAATAAGTCATAAAGAGCCAATAAGTCCACAAATCAGTCAATGATACCAAGCCTATGTTATACATCCAAACATCATACCTGAAGGTGTAACATGCTTTCATCAATCATCACTAACTCTACATATGCTTCGCTAACTGAAGTCTAACCAGAAGGTAAGTCGTAATATATCTCGATGTTGAATAGGTGCCACGAACTAATCCAGTTAAACCTTTCATTTCCTCTTCGGAGAGGCTCGGAATGATTAAATTCTATCAAACATGAATTCTACATTAGAATACGAATCTATGGATACCCATATTGCCATAGTTTTACCCAAAACCCAAAAATAGACCCAAAATAGCCAAACCCAAGCTACAAGGGCAAAATAATAAATTCATTAAAAACTCAGGTTCGATATAGTCAAAATAGTAACCTATGAATTTAAACGATTCCAACGATACTTATATTGCTATACTTTATTTTGAAACCCCAAAACGAACCCAAAAATGTAACCCCAAGCATGCAAGGGCAAAATTGATAATTTATATAAAATTAGCTTACTCATAGCTTAATTAACCTAGACCGAAAAACTCATTCAAAAAGTCATCATCTTGATCTTCCAAACCATGATTTTTCATTTTTCATTTTTCATTTTTCAACTTTTGGTTCAAAACCCCAATTTTCTCCAATCAAATTCGGATAAAATAGATAACCAACAAACTTAAACTTGAAGAAAGGTTAAAATAAAAGTTGGATACGTACCCCCTAGTTGATATGAGAACAACACCATGAATATTACCTCAATCGGAACTCTAGAACTCAACTTATGAAGAAAATACCAAATGAGCGAAGTCTGGTTTTTTTATACACTGGGATTGTCCGTCGTACCGACCAGATGATCGCTATAATAGCGAGAGGTGCGCTGTAGCAACCAACCCTGCGTTCAGCAATTTTTCTGGAACTAAAATGTGCATAACTCCCTCACACGGTTTTGGAATTCGACGATTCAAGTTGCTACAGATCACAAATTTTGATATGCATCTATTCAAACAATAAAAACTCAATGAACATCAAATGAATATAATGATACATCAAAGCGTCAAAGGGGAGCGACTTAGGCAGTGGCTCAAACATCTAAACTTGACCAAATGAAGTCCAAAACCAATTACGAAAGTTCCTACATGTCACAAATTATCATATGAAGCTGCTCGAAATCTCAAAACACCCAAATGGATCCGTTTTGATTAGATGTTGACTGTGGTAAACTTCAAACCATCTCAAAAACTAGTTTCTCGACCAATCACTTTAATCGCATCCGAACCTCTGGGGAACCGAACCAACGACTCGACTAAGTCAAAAGTCATATTCCGGACCTAACGGAATTGATAAAACTTTGAAAAAAGACGCATTAGCCTGCGATGTTGAATTTGATCAAAGTTCTTCATTGCTTAACTTAAGGATTTCCTAAATATCATTTTCCTTATCCGAAACCCCTTCGAAAATCTCAAGAATCGTTCCACCTATCCCCGCAAGTCAAAAATATAAATTCAAAGCTAATTGAAACAACAAATCTCAAATCCGAGCCTTATTTCTTTGGATGACCATCTTTTCATCATAAATAGATATATTTACTGCTAAAACCGATTTAATTATCTAGATCCAATCAAATGAACTCTAAAATTAGCTCCGTCAAGTTCTACAGGTCATAAATAATATTTCAAATCTAACAGAATATTCAAATCACCAATCAAAGCATGTTTTCCTAAAATAAATAATTTATCTAAATAATTTCATGCCAGAATTTTCATAGTGAACCCTTCTCCCAAAGTGAACCAAAGGACATCCCTTTGACTTCAAATTTTGCAATCATGTCAAAATAATTACTACGAAGCTTCTGAAATAGATGATACGCAAAAGTGTGAATCGATTATGAAAATGACTGATCGTGTCGTTACATCCATTCTTGGCCATACCAACCTACAACTTGAAATCGTACACTTTGATTTTTCCCAAGATCGTCATCGCGACAGGAATTTGGAGGGGAGATTGGGGTTCATCACAGACCCCAAAAAGGAAAGGATTTGGGGGTTTAGGGGTGAATTCATGTATTAAAGGCATATTGGGTTGGGTCCGGCCTAGAAGGACCGCGACTCAGCCGATTTTTAAAAAAGAATAACGGCCCAAATGTCTTTTTTTAAATGACAAATAAAAAGTGTATACATTTTGCAAATGTGGTCATTTTTTAAAATTAACTAATGACCAAAATAATTTTATTTATAACCAAATCAAACAAAAAACTTCATTTTAAGCCTAAATTTGATATTAAATAGAAATTGACACATTCAAAACACTTTAATTAAAAATAGGATACTTTGAAATGGAGATGTATTTTACTTGTCCTTCTTAATCAAACACATTTCCCGAATTTGACGGAATAAAATATTGATTAATTTAAAATTGAGGATTTAGATAATCTGTGCAATTAATTTTACATTAATTTTAAAAACTGCAATTAATAATCAAAATATTGTGAGAAAATAAGATATGATAGATAACAAGTATACCAGATGATTTATTGTCAAATGAAATGACAAACTTTCAAAATCATTTTTACCTTGTAAAAGGTATATTTCACTTCGTTTGTGACTCGAAAACTTTGAATAACTAAATAGAATTATTGGAGGATAAATATTAGGTGTCAACAATGGGTGCATTCCTTAAGTGCATTCAATCATCCATATTTGGAAGACGAGTTATATTTACGTGGTTGGACTAGCGGAAGGCAGATCCTTGAATATAGACTAAGTGGATTAATTGTAGGTGAATCATGCACCCTTACATGTTCTAGATGACTGTAGGGCCTATGTCTCTAAGTCGTTGAATGGTAAACCGTATATGTGATTGAAGGTGACCTCGTGGTACAGTAGACTGCATAGACTTAGGAATATCGTGTGTAACTTCATGTTTATACCTGCTACGTATTGTCTGTCATTGTTGACATATGATGCTTACGGGGTACGTTGTGTACTCATATTACACTTGATGCATATTTTATGTGGATGCAGGTATAGCGATTGAGTCTGGTTGCATCTTGGAGTACATGAATATTTATGGTGGGCCATTCATCTTATCGGTGGGCCTACTCTTTATCATTGTTGTTTTGTTCTTATTATTCCAAGGCAGTAATTTATGTATTTATCTTCTATTTCATTGCACTCTCAGTAGTCCTTGTACGGGTCATACCAGATTTTGGAAAATGTTGTTGTAAGCGATTTTGATAATTACAAGCTTTGTAATGAAGAAATGATTTAATGCCTATTATTCTTTCAATTATTCCGCCTTGTTCATTTTGTGTTAAAAGGATTTTGGGTATGGTTCGCCCACTAGAGGAATAGTGTAGGTGTCATCATGACACATGATGTGTTGAGTGACTCAGGGGCGCGGACACTAACACAGATGAACCTTATTGCCAAAAATAATGAAATCCTGGAAATTTGGTTTACTGCAGCGTGTGGCGCGACGCGGGTGCGCGGAGAGCTAGACCGTTTTAAATGTACTTCAGTAAACCATGCATAATTGTTTACTCGCGGCTCCGATTGGCCTGATCTTTATATTTTTAGAAATGTATTTCAAAGAGCTGCAACTTTTATACTTTAGTTTTTCCCAGATTCTTTACGCATTTAGAGTTATAATCGCTTGAAGACAAGCCTAGTGTAAACTCCACATCAGAAATGGAATGGGAAGAATTCCTTATATGGACTTGGTCAATCCTTGTTGCCTTTCATCATTGGTTCCAGAGTCTTGGTTCTTCCCCTTACTTTTCTCTTGCAGCTCATCCTCTTGCCCTTGTTCAATAGCCATCTTATTGTCTTTGGTTCCATTTGCTTTGGCTTCCTTGCTATTCTTTTCAGCTTTAACCTTCTCCTCAACCTCTTCTTGTTCCACTTTTCTACATTGGACTATAGAATGTCTTAGGATCTTACAAAATCTGCAGTATTTTGACACATTTTCATACTCCAATCCTTGATAGAACCCCTTCAAAGGAGATGAATCCTCTTTTATACCAACAAAAATTGAGTTCACTTTGGGTTTAGTAAGATTCACCTCTAGTCTAACTTTTTCCATGCTTGGCCTGGTTCTATGATCTGCAGCAAAGTCTATTGTTAACGGTATACCAGCTGGTTCAATAATTTGATTTACATAGTTCCATGAATGACAATGATATGGTAATTCCAGTAACAACACTCAAACAGAAACTATAGGAGAATCTTCATCAGGTTTAAAATTTGGAGTAAATTTTTTAAACCATATCACCTGCCCTTTAATTTCTACCGATCGCGTATACCAAACATTCTTAAAGCCATCTTCATTCGCAAAGTCAAGAAAAACTGTGCGATAATTAAAAACAATAACTCTGCAATTACCTTCACCGCGTTTCTCTGTGAATTTTGAGCGGATCTTCTTTAATTGGGGCCGAGCTTTGATAAATTTTCCCACAAGTGTAAACTTGCATTCCTCCGCCATCACATCGTAGTAATCCCTAGATTGTCGGCACACCATTGTGGGTGGTGTTCCTGCATTAACATCTGGGTTCCCAAATCTATTCTTGCTAGGGCTTGGGATGACTGGAGCTTGAATTGCTTTTGCATAGTTGTTATTTTGTTGATTTTCCTATGTTAGGATCGCCTTGTCATTCTCTTTCTTTCTATCTGTCAGACCCACCAATTCCAGAGCCTCTGGTCGCGGAAAGAGGGCAAATTAGACTGTTGGAAGGTATCGGATATGTTTTTGTACGGAGAGCTTTTTTCTGAACTCGGCTTGATTACACTTTTATTCCACAGGGTGAAAAGAAAGGAAAAGGAAAAAAGTAAACAAATAGTGCAACTTTTAAATAAAAGTCATAAAAAGAGTATTTATCCCATGTAAACGTGGCCAGTGAGACGGGATCGGTTCCGATGGAAACGGGACAGGCGGGATTCGCCGCCGTCCAGTCCCGTTTCCGATCCCGTCGGAGTCGGGTTGGGGCGGAATCGGGCTGGGTCGGGATCGTATTTTTTTTTTTTGCACTTAATTTAAAAAATAACATATATATAAAAAAACTCAATAATTAAACAAGTTAATGTAATAAAAATATCTCAAGACTGTTTTTGTGCCACTTATATTATTTAATAGACATATGATTTTTTTTGTAATACAAATACAATTGTCAAAATTGCAACTTTGTGGTGTTGTTCAAAAGTTGCAAATTACATAGTAAAATTGCAATTAAAAAAATTATATTTTGAAAAAAACATGTTCTAGTTTCTTGATAATTTCATGTGGTTCTTCAGTTAGAATTGGTATTTGTTGGTCAAATTGCTCCACATCGCTTCCACCACCTTCGGATAAGATTTCGTTGTAGTTTTCATCTTCTTCTTCGTTGATCTCCGGTTGACCGTACCTTCTGCGCTCCGCTCGTATCCAATCTCTGAATAATACTACAATCTCCAAGTTGTCTCCGGCTAATGAGTTTTGTGCTCTCCTATTTGATATCTGCCGGCAGAAAAGCGCTTTCAGACACCGTTGATAACGCTTGAATGTTCAAAACATCTCGGGCTATCACTTTTGATATAGGTCGTAGTATTTAATAGCTGGTTTATCCATATATTCATTAAGCAGTAAAAATATTAGAGCTATATAAAACAACATAGTTGAAATAGTAGGATAATATATACCGAAATTTTTTTTTGTTGCTTGAAAAAATTTCTCTAAAAATACAATAAGTTCTGAATTTTCCCCCAATCGCTATCTACAACCATATTAACTGGATTTTGATTATGAGAGTTAAAAAATAAAGTTATAGGTTTTCTATAGTCATAAGCAACAAGTAGTTGCTCGTATAAAGAATTTCACTTAGTGGGTACTTCTTCTGAAATTTTTCTATAAGGTAGTTGGAAATCGTGACAAGTTTTTTTATATTTTTTTTTTCGTTGTATTCTATTATTTTTAAAAATAAAGTTTATAGCAAATTGTATTTTACTAAGAATGTCTTCAAAAAGTGATACACCATCCTTTACAACTAAGTTATATATATGGCATGCACATTTTATATGAAAATGATATGAAAAAGATGGAGTTATACTATTTTTTAAAATTGCAATAGCGTAATTGTTAGAAGAAGCGTTATCTAATGTAATAGTCATAATTTTATCAGTTATTCCGTAATAATCGCATACTTGATAAATTTTTTCTGCAATAAAAGTACCAGTGTGCCTATCATCTATATATCTATACGCTAAGATACGATTTTACATAGACCATTTATAATCTATCCAATGACAGGTTACCGTTAAATAATCATGGACATTAATACTACGACCTATATCAAAAGTGATAGCCACTTTGCCATTAAAATGATATAATGAATAACGTAACTACTTTTGATATTCATGTGCAAATTTAAATACATCTCTCTTAACAGTTGATCTAGGAAAATAGTTAAAAGCATGATTATACATATCTCTAATTTTTTTCAAGGGTCCAGAAGGCTAAAATGTGGGGGAGAAGGAAGCTGAACCTCTAATCGACCTGGATACATAAAGAATTCTCGGCGTCAAGTAATGAATAAAACCAGGAGATGAAGGAAATGAAAAAGGCAAACCCTCCACAGCAACTAATTTTGATATTGCTTCCCTATCTCTATGTTTATCATATTTAGGGCCTACAATTCCCCCCATCATAGGGTTAATTTGACCCTATACTTGGTCCGGGACAGTATGTGAACCTTGTCCCGATGGAGCGGACGTTTGCGCACCCGGTTTTGAAGCTTATATTGGGCATACCTAGCTGGATGAGCCCTTGATACGTGTCTCAATAAACCCCCCGTCCCACCATGACCTTTTCCAGTTTTAAATTTTAAAACATCTTTACAAATTTTACATCTAGCTACTTGTTTCTCTACGTCCCTATCAAAAAATGTCCATGCATCTGATTTTAATGATCGTTTTGCTGGACCTCGTCTCATACTAGGGGGAATAGGAGGCGTTTCAGTTGAAGGTGCACTAGTGGGTGTGTTGTCATCTACATTAGTGGGTGTATCATCTAGATCATCGTCTAAATTAAAGTCCTCTTGAGTTCCAGAAAATAGTTCCTCGTCTAAATCTAATGGTATTGTAGAAAAATGTTCAGTATCAACAAAATCATCTTGCGTAGGAATATGATTCTGTCTAGAAATAGAACCCTTGCCCTTGTTGCCCCTACTAGAAGAAGCATGACCCCTACCCGTAAGCATACGTTTAAATCCTTCCATTATAAATTTATACTCATACTAATAAATAATTAAAATAAACAAAATTAAGTGCGCTAAATAAAATAAATAGACAATAATAATTTAATGAAGGAACGAATAGATCAAACGCCGACGTAACGTCGACGTGTAATCGAGAGGTTGAATATTGAAATTTTGCTCGATGCAAGATCCTCAAGCTAGTTGCCAACTTCACTCCCAAATGAATAAATAAAATTGAACATTGGGGATCAGGTCGGGATCGGGATGGGACCGGGACCGGATCGGGCCTGGCGGGATTGGTGCGGGCCGGGACTGGTCGGGACGAGACCATGTCCCGTCCCGGTTCGAGTCTCAATACAACAAATTTTTATTTTTTTTTAAAGTCGAGTTCGGGGTGGGACCGGACCGACCCGGCCCACTGGCCGGCCTTAATCCCATGCACTAGCGATTATACATTTTGAGTAACGAAATAATAGTTTTTGGTCATTTAAAGCTTCTCGTTGGTATCTTCATAAGAAAATAGCTCCCATCTCCAAGTAAATGATAAAGGGACAAAAGAGTGCCTTAGCCAAATGTAGTGCCCAAAGTGAAGAAGGATGTAATAACAGTCTGTCAATCGAGTTTTGTCAGTCAACACATCCCCTTACCCCTGGACCATGAACTTCACCTTTGAGCTTTTTGGTCTGTTTCTTTAAAATATTCAAGAAATGTGGTTTTCATTGGGAAAAAATTAGGGTGCCACAAATCATTGGAACATTAAACGTAAAAGTTTAAAGGAGACTGATCATAGAATATATGTTCCTCTTCTTACAAGAAAAGTATCTCTTTATGGGTTAGTTTGATCAAAGACTGAAAATTCCCTTTATAGATTTGAATATGTAATTTTTAGAACTTATCAAATGATTAGGTTTATATGTTCCCTAACAAAAATTCAGAAAGCATTAAAGTAAAATTTATAACGTAAGGTAAATGAGACATTTTTCCCCACGTTATAAATCTTAGCTAAACCATAATAATTTTATCATTATTGATAGAGATCCGATAGAGATCCTTCTCCAAGTGTAATTATGTAAAGTAGAGATTCTTCTCCAATTAAGTTTTGTATTTGTAACACCTATATATATTACATTAATGAGAAGCCTTCAACCAAGGAGAATTTACACAATTTTACATGTTATCAGAAGCCAAATACTCACCCTCCTAAAAACCTAAAATCCGCCCCCCCTGCTTTCTTCCGAGTGCCGCCGCCGGAAAACCCTCAATTCCCGGCACTTCTCCCTTTTTTTCTATTTTTCTACACGCCGCCGGTTGGCATGGATTCTCCCGCCTCTTCCTCCTCCACTTACGAGACAAATCCTACCCCTCCCCTACCACCTTTCATCCGACCTTTGCCGTGACGAACATCAAGAACTTCATCCCTTTAATTCTTGATCAAGAGGATGGTCAATACTCATCGTGGGTTAAACTATTTCAAATTCATGCATGTGCATACATCGCGCTTGATCACATTGATACCAAACACCCCCATCCACCCAATGTCGACGACTCGATGTGGAAAAGGCTCGACGCAATCGTCAAACAATGGATATATGGCACCATATCCAAGACCTACTTCATACTATTATGAAGACATGTGCGTCGGCTCATGAACTATGGACAAGGTTAGAGGAAATCTTTCAGGATAATAAACATACACGTGTCTTGTATCTGGAAGAGCAATTCAACAACACTCATCTTGAAAAATTTGCCAACATGTTAGACTATTGTAAACAACTTAAATTAGTGGCCGATCAATTGCCTAATGTTGGCAACCCAATTTCCGAGATAAAGATGGTTTTGCAACTCATCAATGGTTTACCAAAAGGTGAGTACAACATGCTGGACATGATGATCCAACAAATCGATCCCATCTCTAGCTTCAACAAGGCTCAGTCTCAATTACTGTTTGAGAAAACTAGACGAGTTAAACAAGATGGGCATAATCAACATGCTTTGGTGGTCAACGCACCGCCGACCACCACTACGCCCACCGGACCACCGCCACACATGGATAATCCATCCCACCGTGGTGGCTGCAGCAGCAATAAGAGGCGTGGCTGCGGTAATGGATGTGGCGGAAGAGGAAAGGGTCGTAGAGGACGACCCAATTCCACCGGCCCAACACAGCAAGCCCCCTATCCAACACCCTGGACTGGCCCACTGCCTTGGGATAATTATGGAGGAAACTAAGCCGCCCCATACTTCCCGGTATCAATGTAATAGAGCCAGTATGTGGGCCAGTGGCAATAACCCAGCGTACTGGGACCTCTCTCAGGCAGTCGTCCGACAAGCCATGCCGAGCAGACCTATCTCGCACCGACCCAACAACAATAGTCGAGTTTTGGCCTTCTCACAGCCACATAATTAACCCAGGCTTACAGCATTATGAATATTTAGCAGCCCGATGATGCCTGATACATAGACACGGGTGCCACATCCCGCCTCACTTACACTCCACATACCTCTTGCTGCAATCTCTCTATCAACCTGGCACGGTAGACTTGTGCACCCGGGAGCACCAGTTTTTAGTTTTCTTAGAAATTTTATTTGATGAAATAATGGGAAATTGACCCAAAATTGTCTATCTTTTCCTTTAGGGAAGCATGTGCGACTTCCATTTAAATTCTCTTTAAGTGTTACTTTTTCTCCTTTTGATATTATTCATGCGGATTTATGGGCATCCCCCATTACTAGCAATATGGGTCACAAATACTATTTGATATTTTTGGATGGTTTCTCTCGCTTTCTTTGGGTTTATCCCCTAAAATATAAGTCCCAAGTTTACTCAATTCCTATAATTTCAGCTTATGTTAAGACCCAATTTTAAAAGACCATTAAAACATTTCAATGTGATAACGGTCGTGAGTTTAAAAATTCCTCCTTTCATAAATTTTGTACGACCAATGGCACGGTATTTCGATTCTCGTGCCCCCATACCTCACCTAAAAATGGTAAAGCCAAAAGAATCCTCTGCACCATTAACAATATGATTCGTACCATGCTCTTTCATGCATTTACTCCCCCCACCTTTTGGGTCTATGCACTTCACATGGTCGCTTATCTACTTAATATATTACCTACCCGAACAATTAAAAATAAAACGCCCACCGAAATTTTATTCCGTCACCTTCGGATTTTTGGGTGTCTATGCTACCCTAATCTTGCCTCCGCGACACCTCACAAATTAGCACCTAAGACCACTCTGTGAATCTTCTTAGGTTTCCCGTAGAATCATAAGAGGTACTTATGCTACGATTTATCCACAAATAAAGTCTTTGTCTTTGTCATGTCACATTTGAGGAGAAAGTTTTTCCCTTTGCCTCCGTCCAAAAATTATAAGTCATCGACTATAGATTTCGTGATGATTCGGACACCTCCCCTCTCATTAAAAATGCACTCCATCCTGTCACGCCACTACTCCTGCCCCTGCCCCTGCCGATTGCCCCACCCACCCCATCAGTCCTATCTCTCCCCAAAATAGTAGCCCCGTGACAGAAAATCCCGTGATGGAAAATTTCATAACAAAAAATCCCATCATGGAAAATCCCGTGACCCCATTACCCCAAACCCATCCCCCGGTTCCAGAGACTACCATCAACTAACTCAGTGCACTACCCTCACTACCCGTGATCTGACTACTCTGAACCTAGTCCCAAGTTCCACCATCGACCCACCGCATGGAAACCTGTGCTTAATATAAGATTTTCAAATCAAAATTCCACTTTAACCTATCCACTCAAACCATCTCACCCATACCTAAAACTCCAAAACTAGTCAAGCTTGACCCGGATTGAAATGTAGTCATGTGTGAGGAATTTAATGCGCTCACTATACAACGTACTTGGGATATTATCCCAAAGCTAGAGGGGGTGAATGTGATTTGTTGCATGTGGCTATATCGTTACAAATTCAGAGATAATGGTGAACTTGAACGCCATAAGGCGAGACTTGTGGCTAATGGCATGGGCCAACATGAGGGAGTTGATTGTGGTGAGATATTCAGTCCGGTGGTTAAACTAGCTACCATTCACACTGTTTTGAGCATATATATGGAAAAGAATTGGCTAATTCATCAACTAGATGTGAAAAATACGTTCTTACATGGGGATTTGAAAGAAATCGTATATATGCATCATCTACCTGGCTTTGTGCATCCAGAGGCTCCTCAGTATGTATGTCATCTCTGAAAGTCACTATATGGTTTGAAACAGGTCACACAGGATTGGTATGAGCATTTTGCCACTTACATCATGCAGATAGGGTTCGTGTGCAACAAAAGTGATAACTCACTTTTTATTTTTCATCAAGGTAATGACACTGCATACCTTTTACTCTATATGGATGATATTGTTCTGACTGCCTCATCTGATGTGCTGAAACACAAGATCATTACCTTGCTCAAATCCGAATTTGCTATGACTGACTTGGGTAAGTTGAGTTATTTTTTTGGGATTTCAATGACCAGATCAGACAATGCAGTATTTTTGTGTCAGCATAAGTATGCCGAAGAAATTGTTTACAGGGCTAAAACGGAAAATTGTAAGATCATACCCACCCAAGTTGACTCGAAGTTAAAATTTTGTGCCGATAACGGGGATCCGGCACTCGATCCTTTTCTATAGAGGAGTCTTGCTGGTGCACTTCAGTATCTTACTTTCACTAGGCCCGATATTGCATATGTCATTCACCAGGTGTGTTTGTTCATGCATGATCTCACAGAGCCACACTTTACCGCTCTTAAACGTATCATTCGGTACGTTAAGAGTACTCTTAACTATAATTTATATCTTTATCCATCTGCACTGACCAGGATACTATCGTATACGGACGCTGATTGGGGCAGCTGTCCAGACACACATCGATCTACTTCTGGATATTGTGTATTCTTGGGTGGTAACCTTGTCTCATGGTCTGCCAAACGGAAATCCACACTTTCCCGTTCGAGTGCAGAAGCAGAATATAGAGGCATTGCGAACGTTGTTGCCGAGATCTGTTGGCTCATAAATCTTCTTCTAGAGCTTCATTGTCCCTTACGTAAGGCATCTCTTGTCTACTGTGATAACATATATGTTGTTTACTTGTCTCATAACCCGGTTCAGCATCAGTAGACCAAACATATTGAGATGGATATTCATTTTGTTCGAGAGAAGGTTTCCATGGGCCATGTTCGGGTGTTACATGTTCCTTCTTCCTATCAGTACACAAATATATTTACTAAGGGACTTTCTCGACAATTGTTCCTTGCCTTTAGATCCAGTCTGAGCATTCATTCTCCTCCTGCTCCGACTGAGGGGGGTGTGATAGAGATCCTTTTTCAAGTGTAATTATGTTAAGTAGAGATCCTTCTCCAATTAGGTTTTGTATTTGTAAAAACCTATATATATTACATTAATGAAAAGGCTCTAACCAAGGAGAATTACACAATTCTACAATTATCTCTAAATTATAAATTAGTTTTTTTTCTTTTCGTCTAGCTTAATTAGTTTTTCTGTGCCTTAACTACTGATAAAATATATAATGCTGAAGAATAATTCAAAATCTCAATAGGAAACTAAAACAGTTTAGAATTTGATATGTGATAGTTTATTTAATTCATATAAAAAATAATATTGGAAAAGGTTTTTTAGTCTTCACTTAAAGTAGGATTCGCATGCATAATTATACATATAAGGGTGTTACTATCTATTTTGTAGAGTGGAGAATTGTGGATAAATTAGTTTTTCTTAAAATTAATATGAAAACCTCTAAAATCTTTGCATATACTCAAATATTTTCGCTTCCAGTGGCATGCAGTACCGCCAACAAGTGTGTTGCCTTCCGGACCATTGAATATATGCATGAAAAACAATCATGCTAAGAAGGATCAAGATAATTTTTACAGGTTTAGAAAAGAGCAAGCAAATATATAGCACAAGAGGAAGAAAATATTTTCTATAAGTTGGAGAGAAATAGGTCAAAAGATTAAGGGAAAATGGTGTCAAGTGAATCAACAACTTAAAGATGGTGACAATTTCATCGACAAAATTAAAAGTAGGTGACAAATGCATCATCAAAAATGAAAGTTGATGCATCAACAAAATTAGAAGTTAATGACAAGTACTAATGGAAATTTACTAAATGAGAAAATAAGTATATCCCATTAATTTATGACTCGAATAATTGGGCCCGCATGTGGGAAACGCCATTTCCACACACGTGCACACGTAGTGCCAAGTATCATAAATTTCATTAGTGAAAGAGATATTGATACATATGTAATACGTTTGAGACATAGAATTATGGAAGGTTATTGGCCAAATTACAGAGTATTCCACGTTGGTAAAAGAAGGAAGAAGTGTACAAAGTGTAAAATGAAGCGAGTCGGAAATCGCCGCGGAGCCGTGAAGGGCCGCGGCGCCACACCGTCGGAGCCGCGGTGCAAATTGGCTGGCCAGTCACTGGAGCCGCGGTGCTAGTTCACAGCCTCGCGGCGCTTCGGAGGCAAAATGCTGCAACGGAAAGTTTGAAAAATCTGACGTTTGGGCTAGTTTTGGAGCATTGATTCTCCATTACTTGGCATATGAATTCAGCCATTATTTGGTTGAATGTAACCTCTCAATCAAGTGCAATTACATGGTTATTGAAGATCATTAGTTGAATAGTTGAGGGGTCTTCTACTTACACTATAAATTTAGGCCTCTGGCTCAATTGAAACACACTACACTCAACACTTAGAAAATACTCCAGAATTTTCAGAGTTCATATTCTTCCTCTCTAGCAAAGTTACTATACTCAAAGTTCTTCAAGAGTAACACTTGAGTTTCCTTTGCTCACTTGTTAAAGTTTCTGTTGTATCTTGGGAGACTATTGCTCAACATCGTAAAAGGAGATATACGGGGCAATCTTGTCTTAAAGACAGAGTGACATCACTCGACTCAGTAAATCACACAAGCAGTTTGTAAGGTTTTGATTTCCAGTTCTATTGTAATAGTTTGTTTATTCTTTCTAATATTGTAATAGTTATTAACTTCCCGTTCCCTACAATAATTGTATCACTACAATTTTAAGACAAGATTTGTTGTAAGTAAGTTAGAAAGATGACTGGCATAAATAAAACTACTTCTGATTCTGTTGTTGCTGCTCAAGGCAATCCCTCTGCCTTCCCCACTTCTCAAGGCACTCCTAATGCCTTTCTGGTTGCTCAAGGCTCGTGCAACGCCTTTACGGCCCCTCAAGGGAATGTTGTTGTTCCTCTACCCGCTGAATTTCACCATGAACGCCCTGAAAAGTTCATGGGGCCAAACTTCAAGAGATGGCAACAAAAAATGCTATTCTATCTAATTGTTATGGGAATGACACGTTTCCTAACAGAAGATCCTCCATAAGATGGAGATGAAATGGACCCTTCGCCTTCTGAAACGGGTGAAGGGGGCCTAGGTATCCATGTCATTAATGGCATGAAGATGGTTCTTGATGCATAGAGTCATAGTGATTTCATGTGTAAGAATTACATATTGAACTGCTTGTCAGACCATCTCTACACGGTGTATTGCACCGTTGGCACTGCCAAATAGTTGTGGGAGAATCTACAAAAGAAGTACAATGCACAAGATGCAGGTACTAAGAAATTCATCGTTGGGAAATTTCTAAAATTTTAAATGGTGGATAATAAAACAGTAATATCCCAAGTCTAGGAATTCCAAATGATTCTACATCACCTGGATTTGGAAGGTATGAAACCAAATGAGCAGTTTTTTGTTGCATCACTGATTGAAAAGTTACCTCCTTCGTGGAATGAGTTTATGAGATACTTAAAGCTCAAGACAAGGAGATAACCTTTGAAGAACTTATTATCAAACTCCGAATTCAGGAAGATAATAAGAAGGCCTGCCTAGGGGTAAATAACCCGCTGAGGCAAAGGCAAATCTGGCTGAGGCCAAAGGGAACCTAAGCAAGAAGCGCAAGTTCCAGAAAGACGGCAAGACCCAAGCAGCGGAGAAGTTCAAAGGAAACTGTCACCACTGTGGGAAACCTGGTCATATGATCAAGGATTGCCGCAAGCTCAAGACTGAGTAACAAGAGAAGGCTAAGGCTAAGGGTTAGGCTCAGGTTAACGTCGTCAAAGACCAGTTTCTGGATGACATGATTGAGGAGTTCTCAGTGGTGGTTCTAGAAGCAAACCTGGTTGAGAATCCCATGCAGTGGTGGATGGACACAGGTGCTACAAGACACATCTGTTCCAATATAGATGCCTTCTCCACTTATACACTGGTTACAAACAAGAAGTTGTTCATGGGCAACAATGCTTCCTCTAACGTGTTGTGGGTAGGAAAGGTAGTCCTGAAGATGAGTTCTGGAAAGGAGCTCACTCTGAAGGAAGTGATGCATGTTCCTGAGATTAGAAGATATTTAATTTCAGGTCATTTATTGGTTAATGCTAGTTTTAGGCTAGTGTTTGAGTCCAATAAATTTGTAGTCACTAAGAATGGAACGTTTGTGGGAAGAGGATTCATCTGTGAAGGACTCTTCAAAGTGAACACCATGTATGTATTACGTACAAGCAATAATATTGAAGCCTCTACTTCTTACTTGCTTGAGTCCTCTAATTTATGGCATCATAGATTAGGACATGTCAACTACAAATCCATCCAAAGGTTGGTAAAGTTGGAGTTGTTGCCCTCTATCGACATAAACCCTCAACATAAGTGTAAGGTGTGCATAGAGACAAGACGCACAAAGCTTCCTTTTCGATCCGTCGAAAGGAATACAGCTCCTCTAGAACTTATTCACACAGATATATGTGATTTGAAGTTTGCACAAACTAGGGGGGAAGGGGGAACAAGTACTTTGTGACATTCATTGATGATAGCACAAGGTATTGTTACCTTTACTTGTTGAAAAGTAAGGATGAAGCCTTTGAAGCATTCCGACGTTACAAAGCAGAAGTTGAGAACCAACTAAACATGTGGATTAAATCCATTCGTAGCGATAGAGGGGGAGAATACATAGCGCCATTTGAGAAATATTGTGCCCAATCAGGCATTGTTCATCAAATGACGCTCCATACTCACCTCAATCAAATGGTGTAGCAGAACGTAAGAACCGCACATGGAAGGAAATGATGATTTTCTTGCTCATCAATTCCAGTCTTCCCCAAAATATGTGGGGAGAAGCCGACCTTACAGCTAATACGATTCTTAACAGAGTCCCACATAAGGGTAAGGACAAAACTCTATATGAATCATGGAAGAAAAAGAAACCCACCTATATATACTTAAAGGTGTGGGGTTGTTAGGCCAAGGTTGAAGTACCCAAGCCAAAGCAGGTCAAGATTGGGCCTAAGACTGTAGATTGCATATTCATCGGATATGCAAACAACAGTAGTGCGTATCGCTTCTTAGTGCATAAGTCAGATATTCCAGATATCCACGGGAGTACAATTATGGAATCAAGGAATGCTCAATTCTTTGAAGGTACCTTTCCTAGAAAGGAAAAAGACATAACCTCTCGCAAACGAAGTTATGCACAAAGCTCTCAAGAACCGAGAGTCGTTGACGGCCCGGATCTAGATGGTTCAGCTCTAGTGGATCTCAAAGTGGCTGAATGTCCAGAATCTAGTGTTCCAGATTCTCAGAACTTGGAGACTCCAGAGATGGAACTAAGGCGAAGTAAAAGGGCTAGGAAGGATAAATCCTTCGGTCCTGTCTTTTTTGCTTATATGGTTGATGATGAACCAATGACAATTGCTGAAGCATTGTCAACTCCAGAGGCACCGCTCTAGAAAGAAGTTATTGAGAGTGAAATAGGCTCCATTCTGCATAATTATACTTGGGAGTTGGTTGATCTTCCTCCGGGAAATAAACCGTTGGTTTGTAAGTGGATACTCAAATGGAAGTATAAAGCAGATGGGTCTATAGATAAGTACAAGGCCAGGTTGGTAGTCAAGGGCTATCGACAGAAAGAAAGCTTTGACTACTTTGACACGTACTCTTCGGTGTCTAGGATGACGTCCATACGAGTATTCATTGCGATCGCAGCGTTGTGTGACCTTGAGATACATCAAATGGATGTTAAGAGAACCTTTCTAAATAGTGATTTGGAAAAAGAAATTTATATGGACCAACCCGAGGGGTATGTGGTTCAAGGGCAAGAGAAGAAGTCTGTCGGCTTGTCAAATCTCTGTACGGGTTGAAACAATCCCCGAAGCAATGGCATGAAAAATTTGATAGTACTCTATTATTGAAGGGTTTCGCCATTAATGAGTGTGACAAATGTGTCTACAAGAAAGGTAACTCTGACTCGTTTGTTATGATATGCCTATATGTAGACGACATGTTGATCACAGGGAGCAGTCCTAGCATAATTCTAGAGACTAAGAACATGTTGAAACAATGCTTCGACATGAAGGATATGGATATCGCAGATGTCATCTTTGGGATAAAAATCTCTAAAACGTCTGACGGACTGGTCTTATCTCAATCTTACTACATCAAAGATGTTCTGAGAAAGTTCTAGATGTATGACAGTTCGGCTATAAAGTCACCAATGGATAGAAATCAAAAGCTTGATCAAAATCATGGTGCACCCATATGCATAGGTGATCGGTAGTTTGATGTACATAACAAACTGCACCCGACCTGATATTGCTTATGCAGTCAACAAGTTGGCTAAGTTTACCCGTAATCCGAGTGATGATCACTGGAAGGCATTGAATCGGGTACTTCAATACCTGAAATACATGCTAACTTACGGGTTGCATTACTCGAGATATCCAGCTGTACTAGAGGGGTACAATGATGCAAACTGGATATCTGATATAGAGAACACCAAGTCCACCAGTGGGTATGTATTTATAATTGGTGGTGGGGCTGTGTCTTGAAAGTCCTCTAAGCAAACTTGCATCGCCCGATCCATGATGGAATCAGAGTTTATCACTTTAGACAAAGCAAGAGAAGAAGTTGAGTGGCTTCATGACTTCTTAGAGGATGTTCCGTGCTGGTACAAACCCGTACCTTCTGTAATGATCCTCTGCGACAGCCAGTCAGCTCTAGGAAGGGCACATAATTCTATGTATAACGACAAGTCTTGTCATATTTGATGGAGACATAAGACTGTTAGGCAGCTGATCACCACGGGTATAATATCCATTGATTATATAAAATCAAAGGATAACATAGCAGACCCGCTGACAAAGGGCTTACCCAATGATCATATGTTCTGCCTGTCTAGGAGAATGAGCTTAAAACCCAAAGTATAAAGACCAATACGGTGGTAACCCAACCTTACTGACTGGAGATCCCAGGAATTAGGTTCAATGGGAAAATTAAGTTGTAAAGGTTTAGTTGATCGCTTCGGTGGAAGCATGAGCACGTCAGATAGTGATTTTTGTAAAGAAACATCAAATCCAAAGTCGTTCCCAGGATAGACTATAAGTGCTATCTGCAGTGTTGTTGAAGGTTAAGTTTCCAAAACCTTTAATGATCCTTACTGGTTGAGGTTAGGTTTGGGGAAAATTTTAATGGTTCCTAACACTTGTAAAGTGGAGTATAGCAGGATACCTTGTGGGAGACCACCTATTTAAGTGCGAGGACAGGCCGCCTCAAATGAACTCACTTAAGAAACCAAGAAGTGTCCACGGCCACAACGGACAAAACATTATGAAGAACTGAGTAGAAGAAGTTGTTGTGTTGGTACCGTTGACTTGGCTTACACTAAATACTGACGGTTCAAGACATCATGTTCACCTCGCAGTAAGTAAGTCTGATGGTATTCAACTATGGAAGGTTCAAAGCGTATGCTACCTATCCAGATGCGACATCTGTCTGCTGAAAGATTGCTAGAAAAGGCACCATGTGTGCGCGCTAAAATCTCTTTCAAGAGGGGATTATTGGAAATTTACTAAATGTGGAAATAAGTATATCCCATTAATTTATGACTCGAACAATTGGCCCCCCACGTTGGAAACGTCGTTTCCACACACGTGCACACGTAGTGCCAAGTATTGCAAATTTCATTAGTGAAAGAGATATTGGTATGTATGTAATACGTTTGAGACATAGAATTATGGATGATTATTGGCCAAATGACAAAGTATTCCACGTTGGTAAAATAAGGAAGAAGTGTACAAGGTGTAAAATAAAATGAGTCAGCAATCATCGCGGAGCCGTGAAGGGCCGCGACGCAAATTGGTTGCCCAGTCACTGGAGCCGCGACACTAGTTCACAGCGCCGCGGCGCTTCGGAGGCAGAATGCTGCGACGAGAAGTTGGAAAAATTTGACGTTTGGGCTAGTTTTGGAGCATTGATTCTCCATTACTTGGCATATGAATTCAGCCATTATTTGGCTGAATGTAACCCCCCAATCAAGTACAATTACATGGTTATTGAAGGTCATTAGTTGACTAGTTGAGGGGTCTTCTACTTACACTATAAATTGAGGCCTTTGGCTCAATTGAAACACACTACACTCAACACTTAGAAAATACTCCAGAATTTTCAGAGTTCATATTCTTCCTCTCTAGCAAAGTTACTATACTCAAAGTTCTTCAAGAGTAACACTTGAGTTTCCTTTGCTCACTTGTTAAAGTTGTTGTTGTATCTTGGGAGACTATTGCTCAACACCGTAAAAGGAGATATACGGGGCAATCTTGTCTTAAAGACAGAGTGCCATCACTCGACTCAACAAATCACACAAACAGTTTGTAAGGTTTTGATTTTCAGTTCTATTGTAATAGTTTGTTTATCCTTTCTACTATTATAATAGTTATTCACTTCTCGTTCCCCACAACAATTGTATCCCAACAAGTACATCATCACAATTAAAAGTTGATACATCAAAAATTAAAAGTTGGTGATAAATGCATAAAATTTTGGAAGTTAATGAAAAGTACCGCATCAACCATTGAAGAAAAATGTTTATGCTGTCAAGTTCGAGATATGCATTGGAAAGAGGTGCTCCAACACAAAAGGAGTATACTATTTTAAATTATGGGAGATCGTTGAATACTAATTCAAAATTTGAACAAGCGACTACAATTTCTTAGGAACTGATATTTGGTAGCTATTTATTCATTTCTAAATAGGATGTGTATTCAAAAATAATATTGGAATAGGTTTTTAGTTTTTAGTCAAAGTAAATTTTGCACTATTATAAATAAGAGTACTACTATCTATTTTGTATAATAGAGTGTGGAAAATATTGTTTCCCCTTCAAATTGGTATTAGAGCTCTAAAATTTTGGTACAAACTCAAATAACTTCTGATTCTGGTGTACAATACTTTCAACATGTACTGCCCGTTGAGCCAACAATATATGCTTGAAAAATAATCATAAGAAGGATTGATAAAAAATCACAAATATCATTCAAATAATTATGAGATTCCAACTAGTTTATGTCTCTTCATATAAATTTTTTATTTTTAGCATCTGCTGGTATAGACTTCTAATGGAAGAGTATAAGAGTCAAGTCTAAATATTATTTTGTCAAATGAGGAAAACGTATAATGGAGAAAAGCCAAGGAGAAGCGTTAGAAATGAAAACTTCTGTAAAAGTTTGATCATAAACGAGGTTATACATAACCCTTCAGGTAACGTTGAATATCAGCCCCTAAGCCAGTAGGATAACCAGCTTCTTTTATAAACTGTTTTCTCTTTTAATATAAGATAAGATGGTCTAAATGTTCAAAATATATTTTATGGAATCTTGAAAGTTTATATCTTGACGAGAAAGCATTTCAATGCCGGTTTTGGTTTTATACAAAATTTCGAGCTTTAAAAGTCATATGTTTTGACCATATATAAAGTATTATTTAGGAGTTAACATCATTAGATTCAACTACACATTCCATACAAGTTTTTCCAAGTTGCCATAATTCTTGGGGGCTCGTTAAAATCAAACAACATTGACTACGTTGCTTGAAGTTGGTCAATCACCTAATAATGGAAAGATAGAAATGCAAACGCAATACTTCATATTTTCTAATTTTAAGTAGAAGCCCGCTTGAACTTTTTTTTTGGTTCAATTGCGCTCCTCGGTTAAAGGGCAGTATTTTTCTATTTAATTTTTTTTTCTTTATCCAAGTCAAATTTTTCTTTTATATAAGAACTTCTAAAAGCATTACTCCCTCCCTTCTAGTTTATGTAACATTATTTCCTTATTACTCCGATATATTTAACAAATAATGATACTTTTTACATTTAAAATATTTAATTTTAAATTTTTTATTTTATCCTCGAATGAAAATCTTTTATAGGGAGGCAAATCTTATAGCATGTTTCAAAAGTCTTATTGTCACATAAATATTATGACACACTCTATTTAAGATTATAATTTTCAATCATTTTCTTTTCTTTTTCAACCCCGTGCTGATCAAACTGTATATCACATAAATTTAAATGATGGAGTGGTATTTGTTAAAAGTTATCTTTAAGATAGAGATCTCATGCGTACTTAATTAGATTTTTTCATAAAAAATATTTCTGTCTATTATATATGAGAGAACAATAACGTAGAATATATAACAATGAGATTGTGAGCTATTCATAATAGAGGTTGAGAATGATCACACGTTATTCGTAAAAAATTAACTTGGTAGGAGAGAAATATTAGGGAAAGAAAAATACTGTTCGTTTCTACCAATTTAGGAGGGGTGCATGTCATAGAGAAACCGAAAATCATAGAATTTTAATGTTTGAGAACCAGAACAGTAAATTTGGCAATTTTATCTTCTAAATATATAAATTTGGAGTCATATTTTCTCAATTCTCAAGAATCTCAAATCCCTATTCACATAATGTAGTGGTTGCTAGTCAAAGGTGGACATGACCAAGTTGAGGACCACAATGTATTTTCTTGGGTTATCATGCATGCATGGAAAGGTGGGTAACGAAAGCACAAGTGTAAAATCAGACCTTATTTATTATTTGTTTTAATGGGTGGAAGGTGTGGGGTATTGGAAGAAGAAAGCTGCTCATCATCTATTGAGGACCGTTCTTCGTTTTGTTTCTCTCCAAAAGTTTGTGCCCCATTGGCAACTAGGGGTATGCAAAGCACTACTAATTCATTTCAGTACATCGTATTTGTGTCCCCACACATAATGTTTGTCTTGATTTAGGCCCCAAATCAATGATACTTTGAAAAAAATGCTTCAATGCTTTGACCAGTACGACATGCAAAAACTCGTGAGATAACAAATAATGCCTGATAAATTTGACGTAAACTATGAATAGAAATGAATTTATCGAGAAAGGATTTAAAGGATAAAAAATATTCGAATGTATGTTTAAGAAATTAGAATATATCAAAACATCACGAACCATTTTTATCATTTTTTCCAAGACATTCACACCTCTAAACATATTCGTAGGTATGTGCAAAAGGAAGAACCTTATATGTGGTGATTGTCTGAAAGAATATGAAAATGACACCTTTATTATTCGGCAATGTCAATAAGTTGACGGAGATTTTTCATCATCTAACAATCCTGAAGAGGGTAGGAATAGAGATGGTATATTAACATAGTTATATATAAGTTTATCAAATAATAAGCATGTTGTACGGAAGCAGGTATTATCAACTCAAAATTCATTTTTTAAGTAAATGTCTATAACTTTCTATCAATATTTAACATCATAATTGCAGAGACCTATACTTATCAAGATCATAATTAAAAACACATAGTCTGAAAACATATCTCTTAGCAGAATTTCAAGATCACCGGAGATACTCAACCCACCCTGGCTCTGCCTCCCTTTTTCCTCACTGGATTTGACGGGATAAATGGCTTAGGTACTGGGAGTTGCTCGACAGACTCTTTCTTAAAATTTATTTTAAGAGACGGTGTTTTATGGACTAGTATGGTTCTAAGTATAAGCTTTCAAATTATCTATTCTCTGGTATTATGATATTACTCTTGATATGGGTTATAGACTAGAAATGGTTTTAGCTAGACATGAGAGAGAATATTTCAAAGATTTGAAGTTGTTGTATTTCGAAAGATGATCTCAAAAGTTACAATGAGACTCTTTACATAGATAACCTCTTTGATTGCTTACATTATTGCTATACTGCAAAAGTCTAAAAGCAAATAGTAGTTAGTTACAAAAGTCTAAAAGTAAATAGTAATTTACAGATTTTTCTTCAAAGTTGTTTGTCTTTGTTGCCATTTTTTCAATGTTGTCAGCTATCATCCTTGTCATTGATTCTTTGTGGGTCCGGCGACTTTTGCAATTTGTTGAGGCCGTTTCTTTCTTCCACAAATATCTTTGCAAGCTGTCTTTTTTATAATAAGACAAATTTTTTTCTTTGATACTTCTATAGAATAGGAACGATATTGTTTTAATTTTTTCAATAGATACTCATATAGAATAGGAACAGTATCTCTTCTGGTAATATATGATAATATATGGGCTTGCTGTAGTTAGACTATATTGGGCCTTATCAATTTGTTACATTGTGGCTTTCTGTAGTTATACTACATTGGGTCGTTTCATGCAAAAGGATTAGAGGATCATTCTTTTTTTATAGTAGTATGAGTAGTATTGATATCATTTTTTGTACTGATAACAGGCCTTTTCCTTTGGCCTCTCAGAAGCTTGTATTGTTCCACATTTGCACTGGAGTGATTGTGTTTCAGGTTTATGATCCGGTCATGCATATTTGTAAGCTGCATGGTATCTTGAGATAATACGTCGTTGTTGTAGTATAGGGTAATAATTTCTTAATTTCTCCATCTTTGGAATTTCCAATAATGCTAGCTTTACCTGCTCTTAACATAGCTTCAATTTTTTATTTTAATGTTAATAGTCCAATAGCTCTTTTGTCACTCAACCATTCTTGAAATTTTTCCAGGGTACATGGTATTTTCATCTTGAGATCTTCATCATTTCCACTAATGTTGCTATTTCTTTCAGTTTTGAACAACTGGCATATTATAATAGGTTTTCCCGTTAGATATGTTGTGGCATCAAATAGTTGTATACCATAGATACCTTTTCCAAATGATTCCATCATTGCTTGAGAAGATTGTACTATAACAGTAGGTAATTTAGCAATATTGTAAAAAGTTTCATGTACTAGTATTTTATCTATAAAACCATAAGTAAATAGTTTTGCAATGATATCAGGGTTAGATTTTTCATTACGTAAAAATCTTGGGTATTTGCTAAGTTTTGCACTTCGTAAAATATGAAGGTTAGATTTATAGTCATAAAATTTATTTATTTGTTCGTAAGCTGTAATATATTCAGGTGCAAACTTCAATTTGTCACTCATTGATACTGATGTTGGATTTTGAGAAGATGAGACTGTTATGGTAGATGGCATAGTGGATGGCATGGTTGCAAGCTTGGATGTAAACGTTTTTGGTTTTTCTATAGTAGATAGAGGGGCTTTTAGGTTTTGTAGGTTTTTGAAGTCTCGAAAGGCTTCTGTCAGTTGATCTACCAGATGTGCGTTTTGTTGCATTTTGGTTGTAATTGTTTCATTGTTTTTCTTGATGATTTTTGTAACACTGGTAATATATTCTTCAAATTTTTGATTGTTGGTTGACATCGTTATACCTGCTAAGAAAATCAGCTAGAATATTTTTAGTTCCAGATATATTTTTAACAATAAAAGAATGATTGCCACTTCCTTCTTTTGTTTAGTTTTGGTAAATGGTCTATTTTATTTTTAATAAAAGCTCTTACTTGCATATTATCTGTTCTAACAATAAATTTTACTGGTAATAGGTGATAATGGAATCTCTTTATTCCAAATTTTACTGCTAATAGTTATTTTTCGTTAATATGGTAATTTTTCTCATTTGGTTTTCATATTCCACCCCCATATCCACAAATTAGTGGTTTTTCTTTATGTATATCCTCTTTATCATATGCTATGAGGACTGCTCCCCATCCTATATCACTAGCATCAGTAAAAAGTTGTAGTTGATCTAGGTCTGTTGGTATTCTATATTTTGGCAAGACTTTCACTTTTTCCTTGATTTTATTTATGGCTTTAGTATGTTCTTCCTTCCATTCAAAGGTTATACTTTTTCTAGCTAATTCTTGTAATGACTTTCTTAAGAGTGGTAAATCCTTTATATGGTCTGAAGCATAGTTTACTACTCCTAGAAATTGTTGTACCTCTTTTTTACTCTCTAATTTATCTTTAAATTTTTTTATTTTTGTTACAATGTGTTCTTGTAAATGTAATCCTTCATTATCTATTATGTATCCCAAATATTCTATACTATTTTTAAAGATTTCAGATTTCTTTTCAGATAATAATATTCCATGTTGTTTCACAGTTTTTATAAATTCTTCTAGATGTTTTATATGATTTTCCAAATCATCACTATATATTAATATGTCATCAACATATACTATACAAAATTCTGTCAATTTTCTGAACACTTGGTCCATCATTCTTTGAAATATTTGTGGTGTATTTTTCAGTCCAAAGGTTAGTACATTCTATTGGTAATGTCCTTGAGGGGCACTAAAGGATGTTAAAGATTTTGATTCATTTTTTAGTTTTATTTGCCAAAATCCACTTTTACAATCAAATTTACTAAACCATTTATTATTTTCTATTCTATTGATAAGGTTTCTTTTGTATGGTAAAAAATATCCATCAAATATTGTCTTTTTATTTAGTTCTCTATACTCAATCACCATTCTAGCCTTTCCTCTTTTTTGTTCACTATATTTTCTAACTAAAAAGACTGGGCTACTATGTGGACTTTTAGTCACTTGTATCAATTTTAATTCTAATAATTCTTTTAGTTGGGTTTCAAACTCTTTTTGATCTGTTGGGCTATACCTAATAAGTTTAGATCTAACTATATCACTGGAATTTATTAACTTGATTTCAGCATATATTTTTTCTTTCGCCCATAGTTGCATTGAGTTTTCTCCAAAATTTATTTTTAATATATTGAGATATTTTTCTCTTAATAATTGTAGGTTACTATTCCTATCTGATCTTATGTTACATATTCTTTGTGTGTATTGGTAGTACTCTCTTTAGTATTATCCACTTATTACAAGGCGTTTGTAAGCTAAAAGTATTATTATTTATCACTTGTGTTTTAAAGTAGTCTAGGAAATTATTTCCTAACAATACTTGTTTCATATCATTCAGTTGGTATATTACTGGTAGTCTAAATATTGTCTTTCCTAATATTATTCTCATATTTTCTGCTATTATATCCAATTTTTTTGTTTGTTCGTTAAAGTCTGATACTCTTGTTCTATGTGTTTTAGATCTCTTCCATCTGTGTGGTTCTAATACCTCTTTCTTTGCTAGACATAAGTTTGCTCCACTATCAATAAAGATCTTTGTTTTCTCATTTTAGTAGGCTTGTATTCTATATGAGCTTCTATAGATTGCAACCATCTAATTATCATTTTGTTCCAAATCTATCTTTCCTAATCTTTGTTGAAGCTCCTCATCTTGTTCCATTTCTCTTACTTCCTCTAGTAGTTTTTTTCATGTTATTTCACTCAATCTTTCTCTTATTCTGCTAAGGTTTTTAGTAATCTTTTTTGTATCTATCATTATAGTAATTATTTTCTGTTTCACTAGTAGTTGTAGTTGTAATAAGCTTATGCCGAACATGCCTTTCATATTGTATCCAGTAATTTCTTTCCTCTAATAATTTTCTTTTTTCTTCTTGTAATTCCATTTAGTCAGAAACTACTTTCGCTTTCTGAGTTTTGGTTAATAAAGTTAATATTTTCTAATTCTGATTCACTTTCTTCATCAGTTTGTCTGACATAAAAGTCTGCATATTCATACCATTTATTATTGTCTTCTTTTATTTGTTGTAGACTCATTATAAATTGTGTTGTATTTATATATTTTATACCTTTTTTCTTTAGTTTTGGGCATTTATTAGCATAATGTCCTTTTTCATTGCAATTCCAACATTTACATTCTTTAAGTTTTTCTTCTTCTAATGGTTTTATATATTTTCATTTCCTAAATTTTCTTTTATGTTTAAATTTTTTCCTGGTTTCGGGGGTATTTCTATATCTTTTAAATCTTTTTTTCCTATAAGGTTTGTATTAAGGTTGTTGGTTTCTTCTTTGTATTAAGAGGTGTTTTCGGCTATGTCAATAAGTTGAGCTACGAATTGTATATATTATCATAGTTGTAGAATTCTTGTACAAGTGTAATTATGATATTAGTCATGTATTAGGAAAAGCAATTAGAATTATATTTGGAAAAGGTAGATTTATTTTTCATATTTTGATATTGTATATTTGTATATATTTTGGGTTATCCGTCTGATCATCTTGGTTACAAATATTTTGATTTATCTTCAAATAAAATTATAATTAGTCGCCATGTTATTTTTGATGAAACCCAATTTCTGTTTGCTAAATTGTATACTTCTGTGTCTAGTTCGTATAATTTTTTGGATGATGAGATCTCCCCGTATATCATCCGTCAGTGGGCCCAACAATCCTGTGACCCCGGGCCATTCTCTACCAAATCAGCCACTGTTTCTCGACTAATAGGCCCACTGCCTTCTGGCCCAATTACTTCTCCTCCCAGGTCCGTTACTCAGCCAGCAGGCCCACTGCATGCTGGCCTGATATCCTTACCCAGTCTCGGTCCAATATTTCAGCCAGCAGGCCCACTGTCTGCTGGGCCAACTCCAAATTATGTCTGTCCCGAAAACCGCCCAGCCAATTTCTACTCCGAGTCAAGGGCTCGTTACTCGTAGCCAACAGAGTATTTTAAAACCAAAACGACATTTTAATCTTCATTCTAATGTCACTAAATCACCCCTACCACGTAACCCAGTGTCTGTCCTTCATGACCTGTACTGGAAAATGATCATGGATGATGAATATAATGCTCATATTAAAAATAAGACGTGGGAGTTGGTGCCCCATCCGCTTGGTTTTAATATTATTCGTTCTATGTGGATTTTTACTCATAAAGAAAATTCTAACGGTTCTTTTGAGAGGCGTAAGGCCCGTTATGTAGGTGATGGGAAAACTCAACAGGTTGGCGTGGATTATGGAGAAACATTTAGTCTGGTGGTCAAACCGGCCACCATTCGCACTGTTCTCAGTCTTTCTCTCTCAAAAGTATGGCTCATTCATCAGTTAGACGTGAAAAATGCTTTCTTACACGGTGATCTCAATGAGACATTATACATGTATCAGCCCTTGGATTTTAGAGACCTAGATTATCCTAATCATGTCTGTTTACTCAGAAAGTCCTTATATGGGCTTAAGTAGGCCCCACGGGTTTGGTATAAGAGGTTTGAAGATTATGTGTCTACCATTGGGTTTTCTCACAGCATGTCTGATCATTCTATGTTCATCTATTGTCGTGGTACTTCTCTGGCATACATTCTATTATATGTAGATGATATTATATTGACTGCCTCTTCTGATAATATGTGCAAGTCTATCATGTCCCTTCTTAGTTTAGAATTTGCTATGAAAGACTTGGGCCCCTTGAGTTAATTTTTGGGTATAGCTGTCACTCATCACACAAGTGGTCTATTTTTATCACAGAGGAAGTATGCGGCTGAAATTATTGAGAGAGCTGGTATGTCATCTTGTAAGTCCACTTCTACTCCAGTTGATACCAAATCGAAGCTTAGTGCTACTTCTAGCACCCCATACGAGGATCCCACCCACTATCATAGTCTTACAGGGGCTATTCAGTATCTTACTTTTATGAGACCAGATATTACTTATGCAGTTCAATAGGTGTGTTTATTTTTACATGATCCACGGATTGAGCACATGCATACGCTCAAACGCATTATACGATACATACAGGGCATACTTGATTATGGATTGCATTTATATCCATCCTCCGTCTCTACTCTCGTGTCATATACAAATGCCGATTGGGGTGGTTGTCCAGATACCAGACGTTCAAAATCTGGTTATTGTATGTTTTTTGGTGATACCTTGGTCCCTTGGTCTGCAAAACGACATGCTACTTTATCGCGATCCAGTGCGGAGGCTGAGTATCGAGGCATAACCAATATGGTGTCTGAGTCATTTGGCTGCGTAATCTTTTATTAGAGCTTCACTTTCCTATTCAGAAAGCTACCTTGGTCTACTGTGATAATGTTAATGCCGTCTATCTCTCTGGAAATCCGGTCCAACATCATCGCACTAAACATATCGAGATGGATATTCACTTTGTTCGTGAAAAGTTAGCTTGTGGACATGTATGTGTCTTGCATGTCCCTTCAATGTACCAAATTGCTGACATCTTTACTAAGGGTGTTCCCTTGGTTATTTTTGAAGATTTTAGGGACAATCTTAGCGTACGATAACCGCCTGCTATGATTGCGGGGGTGTGACAGAAGCCATGATATACATGGAAAAAGCCGTGTATATCAAAGGAACGAATTGTGTATATTATGATAGTTGTAGAATTCTTGTACAAGTGTAATTATGGTATTAGTCTTATATTAGGAAAATATATTAGAATTATAGTAGGAAAAGTAAATTAATTTTCCATATTTAGATATTGTATATTTGTATATATACCTCTTTCATTAATGAAAATAATTAAGAGATTATATTCTTTCAAACTTGAATAAGGAAATGTATGAGACCGTGTTCAAAATTTATTTTCTTTTCTTATTTGGAAAACGGATTTCATTATGTTAAACATCTACTCTTTTCACACTTCCGTTCACCTTTGATTTTGTTGAATAAAGTGTAAAATAACTATGAGGGTAGATTAGTCATTACATAATATAGTTAGTTATGTCATTAACTATAAATATAAAGTGTATCTGTATGTTACCATTAAGTTGAATGGAATGAGTTTCTCTCTTTTTTTCATCTTGACTCTTTCTCAGCTTTTTCTTCCTCTTGGTCATCTTGTATATGCAATCAATTAGGGTTCCATTGTTGAATCCTTAGATAATTTCATGGTATCAGGGAGGACTTGTAAGATCCGGTAATTGTTCTTTGTTGCGATTGCTAAATCTCAATCGCAAAGTTCATAATTTGTTCGAATTTGAGATTTCTAGAAACATCGAAAGTTATTCATCAAAATTAGGTCAAAACAACAATGGTGATTGATAGAATTCCAGGCAAAATACCTGCAAACACCAATTCATCTAGTGGAGCAACGAATTCAACTCAAACATTGGATTATAATCAATCCTTTGTTTCTACAATCCACCGATCTAAGTGAAATTGCTATAATTTATTTTCAGTTAAAAGGCAATGAGAATTATACTGTTTGGAATAAATCAATGAAACTAACACTGTTAGAAAGAAAGAAGTTAGGATTTGTGATAAAAAAAAATGCAAGAAAGAGAATTATCTTGAGAATTTGTGGGATCAGTGGGAGCGTGTAAATGCAATTGTGCTTTCTTGGCTTATGAATGATGTGGATAGTAATCTGATTGGTGGAATTGTATATGCTACTAATTCTCAAGCATTGTGGGATGATTTTAAATAAAGGTTTGAGAAAATTGATCATTTTATGTGATTTAACATTCATCAAGAGATTGCAACTTTTGTACAAGAAACACATTCAATGTCAATATATTACTCAAAATTAATGGAATTGTGGAATGAATTTGAGTCAATGGTTCCTGTACCAGGCCAAGTCCAAAACAATTGTGATGTATGTACAAAGGCAGAAGTTGTATAAGTTCTTAATGGGGCTTAATGAGTCTTATAATCAAGCTACAATCATATTCTATTGATAAGTCCTTTACCTAGTGATAATCAAGCATATTCTATGATAGTGAGTGATGAAAATCAATGAGCAGTAACTAGTTCATCTAACTCTATGGATTACTTGGAAAAGGTCACGGGAGAAGTGAAGTTGAAGCTATAGCTATGTACTCTAAAGCAGGAAACCAAAGGTTCAAAAAGAAATACTACAATCCTAACTATAATCTTAAGTTCAAAGGACATTATAAAGTAGACTGTTATAGGATAGTTGGGTATCCTCCTGACTATCCCAAGAAAAATCAAGGAGATAATAGATTCACTTAGGTTGATAATAGATTCAAACAGAAAATAAGAAGAGGAGGAGGTTCCTCTACAGTGTACAATGCTCATAATGCAATGGATGAACAGTGGAATGCAAAATTCAGCTGTCAATTAGTTTCAAGGTCAAAGCTCTCAGAAGCAGATACAAGGATCTAATATGAGATAACACAACCAATCCAATCTGTCAAGTCAGTTTCACGGCACACAAACTAGTTGTTCTCTGCACCTCTCATTCAGCAACAACTGGCTCAGTACCCAAAGAATGAAAGACCAAACCATACACCTTCTCAGTATGCTGATATATGCAAGATGGTGGAACAATAGAACAATGCCATGTTGTAGCTCAAACATCTAATGTGACACATTCTGCTACCATGTTAGGTACTTCTAGTGCTTTGCTAGTGTCTAATAGTCCACAACAGTGGACCATAGATTCAGGAGCTACTAACCATATGCCATTTGACTTAGCACTGTTAGACAAAAATAGTGTCTCTAAACCAGAAAAAGAAAAAAGGCTAGTCCTTCTTAATGGAGGAGTCACTTATGTTGAACAAACGGGTGCTAGTGCTATTTCTGATAGAAGCATGATACATGATGTGTTCTATTTACCTGTATTTAAGTTTAACTTGCTGCCAATGTCTAAATTGACTAGACAACTGAAGTGCTCAGTTAAGTTTTATCCTAATTTCTGTGTGTTTCCAGGATTTCTTCACTAGAAAGGTGAAGGAGATTAGTATAGAAGAAAATGGTTTATACTACCTTATAATGTCAAAAATTAGGGTTACTAAAGAACAAATAGCTAGTTGTGGATTGCATTATCCAAATGACACTACTACTGCTGATATTAGTTTATGGCATAAGAGAATGGAATATATTCCTGCTACTACTTTACAAAAGTTGTTTCTAGTATTCCAAATTTGATAAATAACTGCACTATTTGTCTTTGTGCAAGGCAAACTAGATTTTCATTTCTTAAATGTACTACTGTTAGTTCAAAATCATTCGAGCTTGTACTTATGGATATTTTGGGACCTTATAAAACTGCTACATTTGATGGTTACAAATATTTTTTTACTATTATGGATGATTTTACTAGATTCACTTGGGTATTTTTGCACTGATTGAAATATGATTTGTTTCTGCATATCAAAAACATCTTATCACTTATCAGAACTCAGTATGATATAAATGTGAAAGTCATAAGAACTGACAATGGAGCTGAGTTTGTCAACTCTTTATGTGGTGAGTTGGTGAAAGAAAGCATAGACATATACTTGAAATAACTAGAGCTATAAGGTTTCAAGTTCAAACTCCCATCAGATTTTGAGATAACGGTGTTCAAACTGCAGTATATATATCATTAATAGATTACCATCTCATTTGATTTGTAATGTCACCTTATGAGAAATTGAATCAAAGAAAACCCTCTCTGTTACATCTCAGAGTAATGGGTTGCTTGTACTTTGCTAAGTTACTTAATCAAATAGATAAATTACGGTCTAGAACCAGAAAAGCTATTCACATGGGGTATTCTGAAACCCAAAAGGGCTATTTATTGTATGTCACTGATAATAAATGTTTCTTTGTGCACAGAGATGTTATATTTAAGGAATAAATGTTTCCTTTCATGAACTTCAATACTAGTTCTGTAAAATTGCTTCCTGATCCTATATCATGGTTGAACATAATGTTTCAAATATACCTTTATCTGTGTCTACTAATCATGAGTTAAGTACATATCAACTATCAGAACAAGGTACAAGTGTAACAAGTCCTATAGGTGGAGAAGAGACTATACAAGCAACTGAAAATGTTCAACCAGTGGAACCATCACAAACAATCAACATACAAGTAGAGGAGCAAGGTGAAATGCCACAACAACAACAACAACAAGTACAACTAGTGCAACCAATCCGGAAATCCACTAGAGGCAAACATCCATCATGTTGGATGAAGAAATTTGTATCTCTAAATATCCATGATGGCATTCTTTATGCACTATCTAAATACATAACTTATGATAATTTATTTTTTAAGTATAAAGCATTTACTTCTACTATTTCACATATTACTGAACTAACTACATATGAATAAGCTATTAAAGATGTCAGATGGGTTGAAGCAATGGAGGCTGAGGTCAATGCATTAGAATAAAAAAAACACTTGGCAGATAGTTCAACTACCAGAAGGAAAAGTTCCAATTGAATGGAAATGGGTCTTTAAAGTCGAAATACAAGGCAAGTGGGGAGATAGAAAGATTCAAAGCAAGACTGGTAGCTAAAGGATACAGTCAACAAGAAGTGATAGATAACGAAGAGACTTTTAGTCATGTAGTAAAGATGGTTGCAATCACTACTGTGCTTGCTATAGCAACAACTAGGAAGTGGCATATACACAAAATGGATATGCATAATGCCTTTCTACAAGGATATGTGTATGATGAAATCTACATGAAATTACCACAAGGATTTAAGAGTCAAGGGGACACTTCACAAGTTTGTAGACTCACTAAATTCTTGTATGGACTAAAACTGACTCCAAGGCAATGACATGCAAAACTAGTTGAAGCTCTACTCAGATTCAAGTTCATCCAAAGTCAACATGATCACTCTTCGGTAAACAAACAAAGGTTTTATAGCTATACTAGTCTATGTTGATGATATGTTAATTACCGGAGACAATTTAGAGACTATTACTCTGAAAAAAGTAGCTCTATAAGAGGAATTCAAAATGAAAGATTTAGGGAAATTAAAGTATTTCTTTGAAATTGAATTTGCAAGATCTAAAAAAGAAATTCTAATGCTTTAGATAAAATATGTATTAGAATTTATTTTAGAATCAGGATTGAGTGCTGCAAAACTAGCTTTAACACCTATGGACACCAATATTAAGTTTACTACTAGTAAATATGACCAACTCATCAAAGAAGATAGCAATCAGGAAGATAAAAAGCTTAACAAAATGTCCAACTGTTCAAAAGATGAAGTGATAAAAGATCAAGGAACATACGAAAGATTAATTGGAAAATTATTATACTTAATAGTCACAAGGCTTGATATAGCCTACAATGTACAAACCTTGAGTCAATTTCTTCAACAACCAAAAAGAAATCATGTGGAAGTTGTATTAAGGATTGTTAGGTATATCAAGACTCAACCTATACAAGGAGTTCTATTGACAAGTAATAGAAATGACACAATCACAACATTTTGTGATGCTGATTGAACTGCATGTTGCTTCTCCAGAACATCAGTGGCAGGGTTCCTAATAAAGTTAGGTGCTCACTAGCTTCTTGGAAATTGAAACAAATAAAAATCCCAAGAAGCTCAGGAAAAGCTTAGTACAGAAACATTGTCACTATAGTATCTGAGTTAACATGGTTAACTGGATTGATCAGAGATCTAGGTATACAACTACATCTACCAGTAAGCATACATAGTGATAGCAAAACTGTCATTCAAATAGCAGCTAATCTAGTCTTTCATGAAAGGATAAAACATATCAAAATTGACTGCCATTTCATAAGAGAGAAGACATAGCAAGGACTAGTCAAGACTAAATATATACACACAATATAACAACCTGCAAATGTACTTACAAAAGGGTTGAACAGAGTTCAATATGAGTATCTTATTTTCAAGCTAGGTTTGCTCAATGTTTTCATGACACCTATCTTTAGGAGGAGTGTTGAATAAAGTATAAAATAGACTAAGAGGGCAGATTACTCATTACATAATATAATTAGTTATGTCATTAACTATAAATATGAAGTGTAGTTGTATGTTACCATTATGTTTCATGGAATTAATTTTTATCTCTTCTTTTCCTCTCTACTCTTTCTCAGCTTCTTATTCTTCTTGTTCATCTTGTATATGCAATCAATTAGGGTTCCATTATTGAATTCTTAGATAATTTCAGATTTAAATCCTTAGATTTTTTCCATAATAACTATAATTAGACCTTAGTCTCAAATAAGTTGAAATCGGCAATGTGATTTCTTACTTCTTCATTTAAGCTAAACTCATATCTTCATGATCATACCAAATAATATAAAAGTGAAAAGAAGTTACATACATATAATCCATCCCATTAATAAAGGTGGTACTTTATCACATGTAATAAATTTGGACGACATTGAAGTATTCCCACATCAATCACACCCCAAATAAAGCATCCTCGATATGCCAAACCTCCTCAAGTGCAGTCCTCAAAGTCATATCACTTAATACTTAGTTACTTTGTTAACCAGAAGTATTCAAATCTCTAACTCCTTCCCCATCACATGTCATACCATAAATGCACCTCTTCAACCTTCGAGTAACTACTATTGAAGATATGGCGATCTTTTATTCCTTGGAACTATCACTCCCATTTCCTAGGGATATCACTGAACCAAAAGTCTGAATCACAACCCTACTTAATCGATTCTTCAGATCTTAGCTATAATATGAACTCAATCTTGCTTCTTTATCATGGTGACACATCTAGTACTATATCGTGCGATGTCATATCCAGTCGTTTGTGGGCAAATCTGAGAATGTGTCCTCACTGTTGGTGAGAGATTTAAACAAAGAAATTTAGGCCTTAAACCAAATCACATACGCACGATAAGGAATGAAAGAATGGAAGTTTCCTCAATTTCCTATAGCCTCTCAAAGATAGGTACAGAGCTCTTCGTACCGATCCGCAAGACTCTACTAGACATCGCTCTTGTACTCATGAGACCAATGAACTTAGTGCTCTGATACCAATTTATCATGATCCAAAATCCCATTTCGCCATGAGGACACCTACCCTACCCCGTAGGTGAACCACTAACATCCAAAACACCAATCATATAAAGCAAATGTGAAAAAATTAAGGAAATAACATAAGTATTACTATGTCTTAGAACTTAATACATAAACCTTGAAAGAAAACCCCAAAATCTGGTTGTGATGAGTGTAGAGCTACTAACTGAAGTACAAGCCTGAAATGATATATAAATCACTGTCTGAAATATAAAGGATAGAAAGGTAAAAATAATAGGAGAAAGAGTTCCAGTGTCGAGATAGTGTCTGTGACTCACCCTGGACTCCTAAGAAATCTCTCCAAGCGCTACGTCTAAGCTCCTCTTGCAGCAAGTGTAGAGTGAGTACGGGAAATACGTGTACCCATCAGTATCGTCGACTATCCCTAATTACAGCGGTGTCAAAGATTGGTACCCCCAATACTTATCTTCTTGCTTGGTTAGTCAAATTATATATTTTATAAGCATTACAACCATCTATTAAGTATTCCCTAAACGACCTGATGATAGATTACATTACTTTTCAAAGATCATACTTAAGTCTTTTAGATTTACCTCAAGTAGTACAACAACAATAAAGTTTTTACCTACACCTAATCGAACATCTAAATCCTCAAGGTTTCATCTTTTATCCAAATAAACAAGTTCACCATTCAAGGCTTAATATTTTAGTTCTTATACCTAGGAACGTGTAAGATCCTATTTCTGTATCGTTCCCTACAATCCAAGTCATATGAATATCATATTTATTAGCATTTCTAGCAATCAAGATTATAAGGATCCAATATTTACATCATTACAATATCGTCTCATATTTCCATCTTACATAAAGAATAATCTACAAGGTGCTAGTATTTCTTACCTTAAAAGTCACATGATAATAATGTCTACTAGAAATCAAAACCGAGTACGCACAACGTCAAATACCTATCAGGAATATGATTGAATACAATGTAGATGATATGTATGTATGTATGAAATGGCGATATGTACCCGATATACACACACTCCTACAATAGATGCTTCGTGTGACCCATGGGGGACTCATGAGGTCCATAAACCCATCTGATCCCATCAGATACCAGCTTGAGTGCTAAAGTGTTATATCAGTCATCAGTATCGTATCATGTGCCATATCCCATAACCAATTTCCCAAGTCCTACTTAGTAATGTATAAGTAAGGAAATGCCAATTATAAAATGTATGAATGATATGGATATGTGTACACCATACAATCATCATATTTAGTTTATTCAATATTTATCATGTCACACCTTAACCTAGGTAAGGCTTTTCTAGAACCCGGTGCCTTGCTAGGTCCGAGCGTACCAAACTTAACGATAATCTAAGCCTTAAGGGCAAACTGGGCCATTGCGGCCCTACTGTAAAAGTAATCTTGACTTAGGCGTACAAGGTCGTACACTGAAATTTCAATAAATAGAAATTAACTTGACTAAAATGGGACTGTATCTGCATATATATATACATTACTGAGTGGCCGACAAGGCCTACCTTAGTTCATGCATACAGCAAAATCTAAAACAGACTATGTGCAAGGACCGACTAGGCCACCATATTGACACTACTATTTACAAATGTGTATACAAGTTTCTAACGGGTTATAACTATATCATGACCGGGACAGGGCCACCGCCTACCCATGATCTATAAACATATAAAAAATTAGACCTGGAAACTTTGAATGATCTGGAGCTTACCATAAATGCTGATACTCAATGGGTCCTACTAATGTGATCCCTCCTAAAACCTGTCTGAACCTATAGGCATGAACACAGTGTCCCTAGGAAAATGGACATCAGTACGGAATAATGTACCAAGTATGTAAGGCGACAAAAACTAAACTGAACTAAAATACAAAGCAATCCGAATATAAACTGAAGAGATACTACAGGTAGAACTGGGTACACTTACATGCTTTTATTGTCTATTAACTTTGTAAACTAATGTCGGTTACTTGGTCTCGTATAGGGAACTTAAATATGAATGCATAGACCCGAAGGCAAGCTATGCTCATATAGCCCCTAAGGTGAGCACGCGTTTGTTTAGCCCTGAAGGAAATCTTTGTAGCCCCGTAGGCAGACTGTATGGCCAATAGCTCCGAATAAATCTGATATAAAAAAGACCGTGAGCTCTAAGTTCCAGTTTGATCCTCAAGGTAATATGCTCAGAGTTCCAAAGATTATCGATCGACCTATGGTAACATACCTAATGTGGCATGGAAAATGGAGTGGAGTTGGAGTTGTCACGTGAAGATATAAGAAACATGTTTTTATTTGGCCTTCTTGTTGGTCTTGGCCGAGACCATATTTTTTAGCTTGTCTTTATTTCCTAGCTTAGCTTGTAGTTCTCCTTAGGAAATGGTGTAACGTGTAAATAACTCGTATCTCCCATTAGGACACAATTAATAAGTCATGTAATAGGAAAGAGGGTGACAAGGACGAGAGCTCCTACAACAAGATGACAATGCTGAAAGTGATAAGGTGGCATGAACAAGAATGGTCTAGAAGATAGGCTTCCAAGAAGACAATTCATGAACCAACTAGTTCATGGATTTGACTATATAAAATACATCAAGGTCGGCCTAGGGGAGGAGAAGAGTTCTCCGAAACAACTCACCTAAAACACATATGCAAGGAATGGAAGCTTTCAAACACATTCCAAGAAGATGAGGTTTCGAAGAACCAAGTTCATGCATTCTTCTATAAGGGAACCACAAAGGGATGTGAAAGAGATTGAGTTCAACCTTGTACCCAAGTAAACCCAAACCCTTTCCTATTTGTGGAGTTGAGGCTGAGAAGCACCTTACTCCCGAAGCAAGGCCGAACCATTTTCCCACTTGTCCACACTTGGCCGAAAATCCAAGTAGTTTGTGTCCTTTAGTTTGCCTTCTAGAAAGGTCCATGTATTATTATAAATAGGACCCTTAGGATATTGTAAGTTTCAAAGAGAGTTGTGGATTAAATAAAAACTTGAGTTTTACTCATACCCTAAAGTATTCAACTTATGTGTTGTCTACCTTAGATTGGTCCTTGTGTGGACCTTAGTTCTTGTGTGAGCAAACCCCTTAGTGTAAGTTGAAGCTAGAACTTGTGTGACCTAGTTAAACCCAAGATAAGGTCCCTTCGGTGTAATTCTTGGTTAGAAATTGTGTGATCTAATCAAACGCAAGCTTAAGGAACCCCCTTGGTGCGAGTGGACGTTGAAACTTGTGTGATCCAACTAAACTTAAACCTAGGGTCTATCTTAAGGTTACCGGCCACCCTCACTTGGCTTGTTCACGGGCTTGTCCTTAAAACCCCGGTATAGACCTTGTCCAATTGGCAAAACTCATCTTGGTGTCGAGTCGAGCATTAAAACCCTCGTGTCATTATTCTTACTATATCGACCATCCTACACGTGGTTTGCACTCGGGTTTTCATTTAGCATCCCGTGTTCATTCCTTGTCCACACCACTTCATTATTTCCACCACTATATCCCCAAAATACTTCCTAAACATCCACTATAAAGTCCAGCAACCGAAACCACACAAATACAACCGTCCAAACCCGACAACACCAAACTGTCCGCAAAACACACCTTACCGAGAATCTCACTGTTTCAGATCTGTTCCGTCGTCTTGACACCACCCAACCATTGAAACGTAACCACCAACGTGACCCTCATCGTACCCGGAGTACCCCCATAAAACGCCTAAACCCAACTCTCCCTAAAACTACCCGAAACAGCCGCCACAACACCACACTGTCCGACCGAAATACCCTACCCGAGAACCCTACTTTGTGTCCCAATTTTGGGTAGAACCGTTTAAAACCAAGCCCGACCCACTTACCCACTTACAACCCTCCTTACTTACATCAGATTGGTATCAGAGTGAGGCCATTCCGTCCCACGCTTTGACGCTATGGCTCACGTAAACAAAGAAGAACTAAGGAGGCTCGTAAGTGATATTTTTACGGAACAAGTGAGGGCCGTGAAAAGAGAACTTGCGGGACGTACCATGAGTAATAATGCCAAATCAATGGTTGTGCAAAACAGTCCAAGGATTGAAAGCAAAGGTACCCCAAGACCCTATGTGAAATCCACGAATGTTAAAGAAAAGGGCGGTACCTCATTTACTAACCCCTTGTATCACCGAAAAGGTGTAAAAGAAAATAAAAGGAGAGAAAGGGGAAGCACTTCTTCTACTAAGCCATTGTATACCCAAGAACGTGAAGAGGTTACAAAAGGGGTAGATAAAAAAAAATGCTTCCAATGTCAAGAATTAGGACACTTTGTAAGTGAATGTCCTAATTTCCGGGCCGTACTTAGAGAAGAATATCAAGAGTGTGGATTTTTCTTGGATATTAAGGAACCTAGACTACTTGAAGAACAAGAAGAAACCGGGACCCCCTTACTTTATACACCGGATATAGAGAAAGAGTCAAAGAAGGGGAGTGTCATAGATACCGACTTCAAGAAACTCTTGAAGGAATCGGAAGACGTATGTGCGAATGATATTGCATCCGGAACACTATCGATGGAAGATGGTGAACTTTCTCTTGATTTATTTTCAAGAAGTTCATTGTCTACTCACTAAGACTATGGATGCAATCCAGAAGAAACTAAGGGATTACAAGGCCACGAACAAAAATTGTTAGGTGAAGGCTATGACCGAAAATGCCTTAGCCCCTACACAACACCTGCCCTGTTGATGCCGAAAGAGAATGGGACTTGGCACATATGAATTGGTCACCGAGAGGTGGATCACCTCACCATGTAGTGCACATCACCTATGCCGAGATTGAAAGATCTCTTGGGTAAAGAGAATGAAATGAAGTTGTTCGCCGCGGAAGACTTAAGGAATGGACACCATCAAATGAGGAGTCGAGAAAGAGGTGAAGGAAAGTTGGATTCCAATGCTAAAAATGATTTGTCTGAATGGTTATCCTCAAACATCTATATTGGTCATTGCCTTGACATGGTTCCCGAAAGTTCACTACCCTATTACGGTAATGATCTAGAGGAGGCTTCCGAGTTACTTGTCCAAGAGGATCTTTGTTCATATACGGTACCTATTTTGGTGACGAAAGGGAATGAAACTTGGTGCGTGTGCATAGACGGCCGAACGGTTTATAACTTCACCCTGAAGTGCAATTCCCTAATGCCGAGAATAGATATCTATTTGGACAACTTGAGTGGAATTAGATTGCTTCCCGAGGTGGCTTTGAGAGAAGACTCCCAACTAATGAAGTTCTGAAAGGGAATTGAACAGAAAGTAGTCGTCAAGATCCGACATGGCGTGTATAAATGGCCTGTGATGTCATTCGGTGTATATTACATCCCGAACACTTTCGTACGTCTTATGCACGAGAATTGTATGGTTCGAAAATATAAGGAATTACCCGAGGGCCTCCACATTAATCCATCTGAAGTAGGAACTAGCCGAAGTGGGTTCAAAAACACAAGTGTCATCCGAGATTATGGTTTGGCTCATTCCTATCATAATGTCACCCGAGATTGTGGTTCCCTTACTGCCCCTATTCCGACCATGGAGTTACTAATTGAAGTCTAACATGATGCTAGATAAATCGGTGTTGGTCCCATCGATATTGGTTGTTAATCCAACCGTGGTGGTAACTTTCCGAAGGTGGCCCAAGACCTTGAACATCGGTGTGCCATTTGAAGTTGAAGGTGATAATATGATTGATGATGTTACCATCCTAGTTTGAAGCAGGGGGGCCGTTGCATTTTCTAGTGGAGGATTGGATGGCACACATCTTGATTATGCTACTTCCGACAAGGACTTTGATAAGGTAGGGTCCTAGGTCCAATTCGGGCACTACTTAGAGCCGAAACCCATTAACTTGTGTGTGGATCCTTTCTACGCGGAAAAACTCCCTATGGATATGGAACGTTTCATATGGGAAACTTATAAATGGACTTAGATGGCGAGAATTTGAGGACAAATTCTTTTATAGAAGGGGAGTATGATGTAAAAAAGACCGTGAGCTCTAAGTTTCAATTTGGTCCTCAAGGTAATATTCTCGGAGTTCCAAAGATTATCAATCGTCCTATGGTAACATGCCTAATGTGGCATGGAAAATGGAGTGGAGTTGGAGTTGTCACGTGAAGATATAAGAATCATGTTTTTATTCGGCCTTCTTATTGGTCTTGGCCGAGACCATGTTTTCTTTTAGCTTGTCTTTATTTCCTAGCTTAGCTTGTAGTTCTACTTAGGACATGGTGTAACGTGTAAATAACTCGTATCTCCTATTAGGACACAATTAATAAGTCATGTAATAGGAAAGAGGGTGACAAGGCCGAGAGCTCCTACAATAATATGACAAGGCCGAAAGTGACAAGGTGGCATAAACAAGAATGGTCTAGAAGATGAGGTTTCCAAGAAGACAATTCATATACCAATTAGTTCATGGATTTGACTACCTAGAATACATCAAGGTCGACATAGGGGAGGAGAAGAGTTGGCCGAAACAACTCACCCAAAACACACATGCAAGGAATGGAAGCTTCCAAACACATTCCAAGAAGATGAGATTTTTGAAGAACCAAGTTCATGCATTCTTCTACATGGGAACCATAAAAGGGTGTAAAAGAGATAGAGTTCAACCTTGTCCCCAAGTAAAACCAAACCCTTTCCCATTTGTGGAGTTGAATCCAAGAAGCACATTGCTCCTAAAGCAAGGACGAACCCTTTTCCCACTTGTCCACAGTTAGCCGAAAATCCAAGTAGTTTGTGTCCTTTAGTTTTCCTTTTAGAAAGGTCCATGTAAACTTGAGTTTGGTCCTTCTGTGGGCCTTGGTTCTTGTGTTAACCAACTCCTTAGTGTAAGTTGAAGCTAGAACTTATGTGACCTAGTTAAACCTAAGCTAAGGACCCTTCGTTGTAAGTCATGGTTAGAAATTGTGTGATCTAATCACACCCAAGCTTAAGGAACTCCCTTGGTGCGAGTGGACGTTGGAACTTGTGTGATCAAACCAAACCCAAGCCTAAGGTCTATCTTAAGGTTACCGGCCACCCTTACTTGGATTGTTCACGGGATTGTACTTAGCAACCCCGATCTAGACCTTGTCCAATTAGCCAAACTCATCTTGGTGTCGACTCGAGCATTAAAACCCTCGTGTCATTATCCTTGCTATATCGACTGTCCTACACGTGGTTTGTACTCGGGTTTGCACTTAGCATCCCGTATTCATTCCTTGTCCAAACCACTTCATCCTTTCCACCACTATATCCCCAAAATACTTCCCAAACATCCACTATAAAGGCCACCAACCGAAACACCACAAATACAACCGTCCAAACCCGACAACACCAAATTGTCCACAAAACACACCTTACCGAGAACCTCACTGTTTCAGATCTGTTCCGTCGGCTTGACACCACCCAACCACTGAACCCCAACCATCGACGTGACCCTCATCGTACCCCTATAAAATGCCTAAACCCAACTCTCCCTAAAACTACCCAGAACAGCCCCCACAACACCACATTGTCAGACCGAAATACCCCACCCGAGAACCACACTTTGTGTCCCAATTTCGGGTTGACCAGTTTACAACCAAGCCCCGACCCACTTACCTACTTACACCCCTCCTTACTTATATCAAAATCTGTCATAGTCCCAAAGGCAACTATCATAGCCCCGAAGGCAATATCATGGCCCCGAAGGCAATATCATGGCCCCGAAGGCGCTCTACTTATGCTTTCTATTGTTTTTAATTACTTAGCTAAAAATATCTACTATAACTTGTTCTTGATAGGGAAAGATTACTAGAATAGGGTCATGATAATCCACTTATGATTCTTGTGGCTAGAACATCTTATGCGCCAAAATCGAAACTAGCTCGTAAAGGAATCATGCAAAAAATGAAGAAAATAATAGCCTTCACATACCTTATCCACAAAGCTATAAGTCATTATGTGAGCCCTCATATCCCTTACAAATGATTATCTATAACAACAAAGGATCAATATCAATATCGAATTCATATCCAATAAAGAAACTTTATTTAGGGATCTTAGCGATAATCTTAACAAAAAGGGTTCTTAGACTTGATTACAAAGGATACTTAAAAATTTTGATCTCACGATCCCCTGAAACATTACTTCTTAGTTTAACAATATCAACAATCGATTACTAATCAATTTCAACTCATAATGCTAGCAAAACAGCCCACAACTCATCATACAATGATTTCATAGGTTTATGAGTTCCGATTTTATGAAAATCCTTTCACAACTTACTCTGAACCATCGATTAATCACAAATATAGATAGAGGAGGATAAATTTTACCTCGATGAGTTGGAACCCTCTCAAAACAACAACTTTCCCCAATATCAAGGGTTTTCTAAATTTTACCTCGATGAGTTGGAACCCTCTCAAAACAACAACTTTCCCCAATATCAAGGGTTTCCTAACCCAATTCATTCTATAATAATCACGGGATTAAGAGTGTTAATCTTACGTAATTTACCTTCGATTTGATCTTGGACAAGTGTGTAACACTTAGGCAGCTTTGAGGAGTTTCTAGGGTTTATTTTGAGGGAAAAGAATTAAATGAAATGAGCTCCCATCGATTTAAAAGAGCCTTGCACCGCCTCACCGTCCAACTTTCATGGTGGCTCTTCCCATTGTAAAATCTTTTATGGGCCTAAAAGGCCACCGTGAAACAACTCTGCCTCTACCAACTTTCTGTTAAGTGTTATGGTGGATGTCCCAGAGTTTTACAGATTGTAAAATACAACTACGGCCGTAATTCCCACCGTAAAACATTAAAAGTCTCTAAATCGCGATGAACTTAATTCCTTTGATTCGATTAACCTTTATACCTCTTGATTATTCTATACACAAAATGTGGGCCTTTATTACCCCCTTCGTAAGATCACACATCTTCCCAGGATGTCGGTATCCGTTAACGATATGACGGAATGCGAAACTTATGGGGTATGACATCCTTCTCCCTTAGAAATATTCATTCCCGAATGTTAACCCTTAGGGACTTTATGAAGAATCCTTTTACCGAAATATCTTGTCGAGCATATAACTCTCAAATGGGGCCTCATATCGCATTGTGCTTATTTCTTTTGCCAACTCAACTCTGGTTCTAATGTTTCTAGTTGGGCATATTATAGTTTCATTCTTTACACGTAGGTCGCCTTTTCTTAGATCTTTCCACCTAGAATCCTTACTCTATTATATCTCCTCTTGAAAAATGTCATGATTCTCTAAGTAGGTCGATAGCCATCATTTTCCCTGAATTTCATTTGTATAAGACACATGGCCCTCTTCTAACTTATATTCTTCTTCGGAAGTTAAAGGTTCTTGATCTCTTCTTAGATTCATTCTCTCATCTAGTTTCTTTATCTTTTCATGTCTAGGGCGGTTAGGTTAAATTTTTATAGAATGACTTAGATCTATTAGTTATGCATCAGTTCTACAAAACTATCTAACAATAGTTAACTTAACCCTTGGCTTGTATACTATGAACGACTGAGTTCTCAACTCCTATAATATATTTATCCTTTTATAATTAACTCGGCATGATAGGGAAAGTAAATTTGGAACTTGTCTAAGTCCGTTTACTAGGTGGTGTGAGTTTACTATACTTGTGGTATTATCTAGAGAAAGCTCAGGGTCTTGTAGACCGGCTAAAGCGTAGATGCAGTTCAAACTACCATATGATCTAGAGGTTCCACCGTGACCTCGACCTCTATAAGAAGCAAATTGGGACACTTGACTTAGGGGAGTGTACTGAACCAGACCATCCTGCTACTGAGTCAGTTAACTGGGCCATGCCACCTCTCTCTCTATCTGGGAAATCCCTCATCATGTGACTGTTGACACCCAATTTTGTCCCATCTTTTCTGATTTTTTTTGCAATTTTAAATATTTTTGACACCTTAAGACAATTTTAAAATATAGGCATATATATGTATATATATCATCATTTTTATTATTATTTGCATTTTATTTGTAATTTGCATTTTTATATCATAATCATACTTTTATCCTAATATTATATGTTATTTTATTTTGACAAAACGGCATCGCATTATTATTATTATTTTTTTTAGCACCAAGCATTTCGCAAATATTATTTTTAGCACCAAGCATTTCGCAAATATTACGGCATCCCTTTTTATATTTTAAACTCATAACCCACTTATTTTCCCAACCCAAAACAATTTCTACTCAACCCAAAACAATACAACTCCCCCTTTTATTTTTCGGCCCAGTCGAAACCTCCATACCCGACGGCCCAATGCCCATTCGTCCGGCCCAATCGGCCCCAAGCCCAACTCACCTTTTATTTCCCATACCCAATCCATACCCATTCATCTCCAACACCCATTTAACCCCCATTTCGTCGGCCCAATCCCCAAACCCGCCGACCCAAGCCCAATACCCCTTTACATTTCCTTATACCCCCTTAAACTTAAAACACTACACAAAAAAATCACCCCACACCCTTTCTCTCTCAACCTCCCATCAGTCGCACACCCCCCAACCTAACCCGTCGCCGCACACACACCATCCACCATCACCCATCACCTCGACCCATACCTACACCCCCCAAAACCCGCGATTTCAACCCCCCTAAATCCGAAACCTATCTATACAAACCCCTCTTTGTTCACGGTTTGGGGGCCAGGAGTTTTGGGTCGGTTTTTGGTGAATTTTTGTCCGAAAAGATGGAGTTTTTGGTTGGAGTTTATGTCGGAAATCGGGTATTATTTTGCGCTTTGTTCACTGGTCGGGTCGGGTCGGGTCAACCCGATTTGGGTAAGATTTTTATATTTATATGATTTTATATCTTGTTGTTGGTTATATGAAAGTTTGAGAAAAATCGATTCGGGTCGGGTCACTGATCCGGGTCAGGTCGACCCGATTCGAATAAGTTCCCAGATTTTTGTGTTTAATATTCTGTTGTTGGCTATCTGAAATTTGGAAAGAAATCGATTCGGGTTGAAACATCCGATTCGGGTCGGGTCGGGTCGGGTCGGGTCGGGTCGACCCGGTTGGTTAAATTTCCAGATTTTGTGTTTTTATGTTGTTGTTGGTTATCTGAAAATAAAAATCCAAGAAAAACTGATTCGGTCGGATTTCTGTTTCGGGTCGGGTCGACCCGATTTGGGTAATTTTCCAGATTTTTGTATTTGATAATTTGTTGTTGGTTGTCTGATAATGGAAAAACAAAATCGATTCGGGTTGAAATCCTGATTCGGGTCGGGTCACTGATCCGGGTCGGGTCGACCTGATTCAAATAAATTTCCAGATTTTTGTGTTTAATATTATGTTGTTGGCTATCTGAAAATCCAAGAAAAACTATTTTGGGTCGGATCACTGTTTCGGGTCGGGCCACTGATTCGGGTCGGGTCGATCCGATTTGAGTAAATTTTCAGATTTTTGTGTTTAATATTATGTTGTTGGCTATCTGAAAATCAAGAAAAATTGGACTCCGAATCCTGTTTCGGGTCTGTGTTCAGGATCCGTGTCGGGTAAAATTTTAGAATCTGGGTCGGGCATTTTTTGCGAACTGTTGCTGATTTTGGCATTTAACATCTGTGCACGGATTGTCTTACTGATTTACTGATTTAAATGAATACTACATTTAGGTCAATGAAATTGAATTTGAGGTCGCGCCCCTTCGGAAACTGCCTCTGTTTCAGTTTACTGTTTTGGCATTTAAACATCCGTGCACGGATATCTTACTGCTTTACTGCTTTGAATAAATACTGCATTTAGGCCAATGAAATTGAATTTGAGGCCGCACCCCTTCGAGAATTGCTTCTCCGTTTCAGTTTGCTATTTTGGTATTTACTGATTTGAATAAATACTGCATTTAGGCCAATGAAATTGAATTCGAGGCCGCCTCCCTTCGGACATCATTTCTCGGTTTTTTACTTTACCGTTTTAGTGCTTTACTGCTTTACTGCTTTGAATAAATACTGCATTTAGGCCAATGAAATTGAATTCGAGGCCACTTCCCTTTGGACTTCATTTCTCAGTTTTTTTTGGTTTTACTGCTTTACCGCTTTGAATAAATATTGCATTTTTGCCGATCAAATTAAATTTAAGGCCACACCCCTTCGGAAATTTCTCTCTGTTTCAGTTTATTATTTTTTGTATATTTTGCTGCTTTTGAACATGATACTACATTGGCCGATGAAAAAATATCCGTCGATTTTTGAGGCCTCCACAGTTGTAAAGACGGAAAATAAAGCTTTTGGGAAAGGATGGAACTTAAATCTTTTTCACCCGAGAGACCAACATGTTCGGTAGGCAAGGCAACTAAAATGACTAACGAGTCATATGTTCGCAGCCACGACGTGATTGGAATGATATTTTCAAAATTTAAGTCTGAGCCCTCCGTAATCAAAACATTTACTGTTTTGGATACGGATCCTAACTTATGTATATTCAATTATTTCTAACCGTTTATTCTTGACGGCTTGCAAGGGATAAAGTCAAAGAAGATAAATACCCCTAAGAGATTATTTATTTTATTGTTATTTTTTTTACTTTCTTTAATTCAGCTTTATTCCATTCTGTATTGTAATATTATTGTACTCTTGAAATTATTGAAATGTTTAGAATAGGTAGACATAGAATTAATTAATAGGGTAGTCTAAAATTGGAAATCCATCGCTAGTTTATTTATTTTAGGCTCGGTTAGTTTTAAAACTGAAAATTGCTAGTTTACCTATTTTTTAGGCTCGTCACCCATAAAATTTGCAGTGCATATATTTTTTATCAATTTTCATTCAAATGCATATTTTTTTTAGCTTTACGTGTAAATTAATGCCATACAAATGTATACTTGTACAAATGCATCATTTCATTAAATACTTGCAACATCATTTTAACTTTATATTTTTAAATATGCATTTTCTTAGTATAATAATTAACCTGAGTTTGATCGGATAACCACAAGTTGGCGGATCTTAAAGGATGCCTAACCCCTTCCCTTTAGGATAATAAAAAACCCTTATCTAGAATCTCATTAGTTTCGTAGACCATAAAATCGGAGTTATTTTACAGCTTTTTAGTTAGTATTTAGGTGCCCTAATTCACCTTAGAATAATTAGGTGGCGACTCCTCAAAGCAAGCATTTTATCCAATCCAGAGGCAATCGACGCCATCGCGTCGCGAAGCCCGCGGGTCAAAATTGGGTGCGACAGTGACCCTCATGAACACATTTATAGCAAGTGGTTAATCCTAGCTTGCAACATCCATAATGGCCTCCACCGTAGGTACCACAATGCGGAGGGGCAGATCCCATCTGATCCAAACTCTGATGCTTCTACGAGCTTGATACTCGTGAGCTCTATCGTGGTCCCGATAGAATATAACCCTGTGAATGAGATGACAATGGTCTGGGTGGATGTCTAAACTGTCGAGGTCTGGATCCTATATGGGGCTCCTATTGTGCCCTAGTAAGTCTTGCCTTATAATGCTCCCTTTCCATCCGTTCAGTAATTGATTACGGAAGGAGACGTTCATCCATGTTCTGAGTGAATACTTGTATACAGGACATATCTATGCTTTCGTACACAGCAGTTGTAGTACATTCCTCCACATACTCTGGTGTTAGTCCTGATATGAACCAGTGAATCCGAGTATGTATTGTGTCAACAAAAGTTGGGGCATACCTTGCCAAAGAGTCAAATCGAAGACTATACTCTCGAACGCTCCTATTCTCATGCTGAAGAGTCAATAACTGGTCAACTTTGGCCTCTCTGATCTCCAAAGGCAGATAATGGTCCAGAAAGGCCTCTACAAACTCTTCCCAAATAGTCGGGGGCATCCTCTCCTCTAGACCCCTCCCATGCCTCATATGATAGGACAACAATATCTCGCAATCTGGAGGCTGCTAACTCTACTGCTTCCTTCTCTGTAGCATGCATGACTTTGAAAATCCGGCGAAGATGGTCCGTAAAATTTTGAGGATCTTCATTCGCATTTGACCATATAAACACTAGAGGGTCCAATAATATAAACTCCCTAACCCTAGAACTTCTGGGTCTTTCTAGAACTCTGGTGCTAGCTGGCACTCCTAATTGTCTTTGTGTCGCCACTTTATGAGCTAACAAGTGCACCACACTTCTGATATCCTGGTCAGAGGGTGTAGGAGGAGGGACTAGAGGCTGAACTGGTGGTGTCGCATCTCTGGGAAGATCCTCTGGTGGTCGAGGAGATGAGGTGGCCTTAGGGGGTGTCTCTCCCTGGGACTCAGGTCGGTTCGCGGTGTCAGGCGGTGCCCGACTCATACCCTCTCCTACCTCTGCATCAATTCTCTGGGTAGCTGAATCTCACCTAGTATTGGTCATCTCTGAATACTATATTTAAAATATAAATTATCCTTGACTTATTTATACCTAGCTCTATAGCACGATCTGCTATTACAAAGAAGGGTAACCAACTCCTAAATGCCATGTAACATCCTATTTATAAATGTGGTGCACAACACATACTTAAACAAGACTCTACTAGACATAACTTGTGGACTCCCTAGGAATGACCTGCTTTGATATCAACTTGTCACACCCCAATCTAGGTGAGGCTAGCACCCGGTAGCTTGCTAGGTCCGAGCATACCAAACTCAACTAATAATCTGAGCCTTAAGGGAGAATTGGGCCATTGAGGCCCTACTGTAAAAGCAATCTCCACTTAGGCCGACAAGGCCGTACACTGTAATATCTGTAAATAGAAATTAACTCAACTAAAATGGGACTATCTCTACACATATAAAATACATGACTGGGCGGCCGAAAAGGCCTACCCTAGTCATTCAATGCAGCAAAATCCAAAACAGACTATGGACAAGGGCCGACTAAGCCACTACACTGACACTACTATGTACAAACACGTCTACAAGCTTCTAACGAGTCATAACTATATCATGACCGGGTGAGGGGCCCGGCCTATCCATGATCTATAAACATACCAAAATCTGGACCTGGCAACTCCGAATGATCTGAAGCTTACCACAAAATCTGATACTCAATGGGTCCTACTGGTGTGATCCCTCCGACAGCCTATCCGAACCCCCAATTTCTATTCAATGTGTAAACGAGATATGGAGAGATGATTGCATGACAAGTCAAATAAGAATATCGTATAAACAATGCTATAAGCCCAAGTAAACATCAATCATACCAACCTAAGCAGATTTATGCACCGCACCCATGGCCCGAAGGCTAAACATATAAACTCCTTCATATGCATCATTCTAGTTTATTAATTACCCAATTAAGTTCACTGGTACCCATATTACTGCTTGTCACCTCACTAATACGGGACCACTAATTCCTTATTACTCCCCTTAATTAATCAACTACCAATACATAAACAATATATTAAGGTCTAGCAAGTCTCATCTTGCCTTATTATGAAGTCCCATAGTTCACAAACGACTCCAAGCTTGATTCACGTGAAGATTAAGTCTCCCGGAAGCTCCATCATGTTAAAACTCACCGAAAAAAGTTTAATATAGTCAAAATATTAGTCTACAGAGTTAGATGAGTCCAACGATATTCATATTACTATACTTTATTTCGGAATCCAAAAATAGACCCAACAAGCCAACCTTAGGCCCACAAGGGTAAAACTAGAATTTTATTGCGAAATTGGTTTACCCATAGTCTAATTAGTATGGCTATCAAAAATCTTTGAAATACATCCATAAATTGACCTTCAATTTGATAATTTACTTGAAAACTCATTTTCATGGCAAACCCTAAATTTCTAAGCTAAAACATAAATTCTATGATGAAACTCCATAATAATAGAAGGTAGAACGGTAATAGGGATGATAGAAACTTACCCCCATGAAGAAACATGAAGAATTTCCTTGAAATCACCCAATTCCGAGCTCCAAAGCTCCCAAAATTGAAATATGAACAATTAGGTGTGAATTGGTGTTTTTGTTTTTCTAGCAGTCCCCTCAATCGCGTCCGCGGGTCCCTTATACAATTGCAGGACCCCAGAAAATCATACCTTCACGATCGTAGCCAAGCATTCATGACTGCGTTGGCCAATGAGATAGAATCTCTCGATCGCGATCTATGCCACGCAATCGCGAAGTGCAACATCAACAATTGCACACTAGATATTTTTGGTGTGTTCCAATTTCGGAAACAGCCCTCGGAACTCATCTAGAACCTCCCAAGTACAAACTAAATGTGCATTTTGATTATAATCATGCTCTGAACCTGCTCGCGCACTCAAAACATCCAAAAAGGTCATCTTAACTTGATGTTGATTGTGGCCAACTCCAATTCTTATTTTAACTAGTTTTTCCACGAACGACCCAAAACGCGTTCGGAAACCTATGAACACCAACCAAGAGTGCTTGGATGTAAACCACGCTATGAAGCTGCTCGAATCTACAAATTACCCATACGAGGTCGTTAAGACGCACTTTTCCACAAAAATGTCGTAACTTTCTCATAATGACATAAATCTCAACCAAATACTCAAATCTCACCCGAACCCCTCGGGACCCGAAGCAATGACTCAACCAAGTCATAAATCACAATCCGAACCTAATGGAATCGACGAAACTTCAAAAATAATTCATCTACCCAAAAGTAAACTATGAGTCAAATGCCCTCTTCTCTTTAACTTAAACTTTAAAGCCTACTAAAATCAATCCGAAACTCACCCGATTTCCTTGGAAATTGCGCCACCCATTTTCGCAAGTCATAAATACCGAGTTAAAGCTAAGAGAAGCATTCTTGAGAAAATAAGTTTAAAAGTTCAAAATGATCAAATGGGTCATTACAATTAGGCACTTTAGGAATTAAACAAGGATAGTTTTATTGATTTATGGGGGTAAAACGTTTTCTTGAAAAACATTAGTACATAAATTTATAACATAATTATCCACAACATGCCAATATTTTTGATAAAAAAAGGATGAATTCCATCTGGCCCAGGAGATTTAAAAGGTTTAAATAAGAAAACAACTTTAGTATTCTCTCCAGGGCGAAGAGGGTTATCAAGGCATGTTAGATCTATTTTTGGTGTAATGGGATATACAGAATTAATATCCTTCCAGTTGGATTGACTATGTCAAGTAGTGAACATGTTTGTAAAGAAGTTTTGGGTATGTAGAAAACCAGAAATAGGGTCATCAATCCAGTCATCACTATCATTTTTGAAAAATATAATTTTGTTAGTTCTTTTCCTAGAGCTTGCTGATATGTGAAAAATACGGGAATTAGTACCACCTTCGTTAAGCCATAATTTCCAAAAATCCTCTTCATGGCATAGAATGCTATTGTATTCTTGGGTGAGATCTCTTTCTAGGTTTGAAGGAAAGTGCTAAAACCATAGTGAAGGGAGTAAGTCGTGCTAGAAGTTGTTTCTTTTACTTAAATATGTCGCCAAAATTATCAGTTATCCAAACTAAGACTTTTTGTTTAAAACAATGCATGGCATTTTCTAAATTATTATTCGTCCCGTAGGGTTTAATAATATTTATGAAGTCAGGGTGTGCACCAATAAGTTTCAAACCTAAAAGGTTTTGCATGAGGGATAGAAGGCTTGGGGATTAGTTTAACTAGAATAGGATTATGGTCGGAGTGAGTTTTAGGCAAATGAACCACAGAAGAGTGAGGAAAAAGTTCTAGCCTTTATTATTACAAAACAGCCTATCAAACGTGTTTGTTCCATAATAGGACCATTATTTTTCCTTCTATGATTCGACAACGTAAATTGACAACCATAAAACCTAGATCCATCAAGTTGCATGCATTTATTTTAGATCATAGAAATTGAGATCTTCTATTATTAATAGGATTACCCACGAATTTATCTTGAGAGACTAAAACATCATTAAAATCTTCTTCTAACAACCCGGGACCATTATAATCTTTAGCTAGTTTAACAAGATTATCCCACAAAAAATTCCTTTTAGACAGGTTAGTACTAGCATAGACATATGTAAATAACCAAGTAAACTTAGTAGGCATTACCTCTGTTGTCACGACTCAAACCGGAGGGCCATGACGGCCACCCGGGCCTTACTTGCCAAGTACCACTAATCATGTATTTACCACCTAACCACAGTTAAGCATGGACCACGAGGGCCATTACGAGATAACCATCTAACACATAGAGATGATAAACTGAAACAGAGCTACGTAAAATCTTACAAACCGAAGAACTCAACATATACACATATACATACTAAGGCCGACAAGGCCATACATGACTACTATACACAGGACAATTGTATACAAGTCGCTAAAGAAAATGTGACATCATAAGGCCGGGATAGGGCTCCGCCATACTCATATGCAAAAATAACGTACCAAGATTAGACTGCAACTCTGGAACAAGTAGAGTGTTCCAATATCAGTTGAACCAGCAACCTACTAGTGTGAACCGTCACCCTGTCTACCTGAGCCTGCGGGCATGACACGCAACGTCCACCGACAAAATGGACGTCAGTACGACTGATGTACCGAGTACGTTAGGCATGAATAATAGCATAATAGAGACCTGAAAGTAACATGTGACAAGAACCAATCAACCAGTAAAGAATTCCTTTGAGGGCCATAATATGCCTAAGTATCATGTCTGTGTAGAATGCCTCTGAGGGCCATATTATTCCTAAATGTCATATACAATGCGGTCATACATATACATATGCGTATATAGCGCCATCAAGCCTCTGTGAGCATCCCATCATATCATATCGGCCTCTGTGAGCATAATCATCATCATGTATATATGTACCAGCTGCAGGTGGTGGTGCGTATATAACACCTTCCCTTTTCCCGCACCCCATAGATATATATAATGCATACCATATAGTAGTGTATATAACATCTATGGGGTCAAGGGTAATACATGAATATAATGCATGAATCATATGATAATAAGACACTATAAGTTTGTCGGAGTGATGTAATGTCGCTTCACCTCTGATTAACATTATGAATACTAACATCTTTTCCATATACCTCAATAAGGATTTAGGAACACATTTTAGACATGCTTTGAACATAGGAATGAAAAACATGAACATCCTTAACTACTAAGAGTAGAATCATTCATGGGATAGTATTACGTTCACGTTTCGTACTTAGAACATGCCAAAAGAAAGAAGAATTTTCCTTAACATACCTTTATGTGGACTTTCCAATGGGGTGATGTAATCAACTTCCTTAGCTATCAATAACTATACCTATTTTTTTAGAGCTTTCCGTCACCTTACTTCACTACGAAGTAATCCAAAAGTTGTATGATAGGGAGGGGGCTATAGAGAGGATTTGCCCTCCAACGTAATTTTTTTCATGATAAGATGAATATTGGATATCCAAAATTATATTGATAAAACAAATAGTGTTATATAAGAAGTTGGGCGATTGGGGATTATTTATTTTTCCATTGAAAGTTCAGCAAGTTGTCCTCTAAAGAATGGCTACTTATTGCTATATAATAATATTTAAATATCACTTCTACCAAATTACAATTCTAGGATGTTCTAGTTGCCAAAGTCGGCAAAGTGATAGGAGTTAATTAAACACAAGGCTAATAGCTAGCCACGTAAATGTGTAGATACTAGGTGTCAAAAGATAACTCATCTTCACTTAGTGGATTGTGGGACCCACGAAATTACGCCTTATCTAATTAAAAGAATAGCATGTACTATAAATAATCAACACGTACATGTATATCTAATTAACATGAGTCATATATTGGCTCATTCTTATGCCTAATATCATAGACATGACACGAAAATCAAATCAATTCAACAACCTAAATCATTTATCCAAATGTTCATAGACACCAACATAATAATTATTTTCAAGTATTCAAAGAGACAAGATTAATCATAGCGACCATTCCAGTCTAATACAATCAATTAAATTCAAGTAAATCAGGATTTCACCCTCATTCCAATAACCAACCATATCACATTACCAAACCATAATTAAGCAATGTATAGATGTATGTATGATATGAGTGCAATGCATATGCAAGGTACCTTTCTCGGTCTGATATACAATACGTCAAGGTTTAGTTATGTTTTGTACACCCATGAGGGGCCAGTGAAGTCCATATACCACTCCTACCAGCTGGAATTCCACACACGGATATGGTTAGAGCCCAAGACTCATTTGTATTGAATAATGTCATGTTGTAAGCATGCAACTCCAATCCCCGCGTATCAATATCTGTTGCGGAATGCAACCCTAGCCATCCATATCATCATTATCTCAATGTTGCAATAATCTCATAAGTGTTCTTACCTTTTGGCCTTTTGGGCCTACATCATATTCATACCACTCTCATATTAATATCACTAAACCATGGGTGTATGAATGCAAATGACAATATATGTTAAGATATCATTATATAATGAGATGCAACCATGTAAAGAGATGAAATATCACATGCTTTCAAAAGTTCAATAACACACATATAATATAATACACATGATTTCATATAAAAGTAGTCCATCAACAATAATTCCAGTATAATCAGGATATCATATTAAAGATAAATAAACAGAACAATATCAAATATGGAGACAAGCCCATATAACAGCAGTCAGAATCAATATAAGGTTGATCCCCCAAATCACCCATCATCATAGTTCAACACCGATACCCACTCAAATGTTCATCACAACTGTTTGAGTGGAACCCCCAAATACGTCCAATACCACTCAACATTTATATCTACTATATACTTCTATTGGAGTGTCAAAAAGATAAATTGTAGCCTACCTCATTGCCAAATAAGAGTGCTAACAAATCAAGCCTTAGTGATCGCCTTACCCTTCTTATTCACATCGCGATTGTCGAAGTCTGTCCACATACATATTATTCTTTAATATAAAGCTAATCACAATAAAAAAAAGACTTTAAATACCCATCATGAGCCCACTTCACCAAGACTCAAACTTTAATACTCAAAAACCTCTATTACATACTAAGTAAGCATATCCTTAAATTAATTTAAAAACTATACACATTTGAATCCCCAATTGAACAATCTTTAAAAACCCCTAATTTGAAACCCTAGAATTTCCCCCAATTGAAAACATGCTTCTACAATCAAATTAGGACTTATAACATGATAATATTTTATTATCCAATCCTAATTCATGATATTAACACCATTTGATAAGTAAATCTCTATTAAAATCATCCATATAGCTCTCTTATTCTCACAACATGCATAACTCATCTTCCTCAACTCAAATAATATGCTAAAGCACCATTAACAAGCTTAGAATCATAAACGTAAACCAAATAAAGAAGGAAACTCTTACCCATGGGTTAAAATTGCTCTTAAGGCTCTGGATATACCCTTATGCGACACTGGTTTCGAGATAGACTATCTCTGGAAAGAAAATCTGACCGAATATCTACTATGAGAATCGCATAAGCCAGAAATCGATGAGATAGGTTGTCAAGAGGATTTAGCCATTAAAGCAAGGAATATTAAGGTTAATTATATTCCTCAGGTAGGAAGGAATAAGAGTTGGAGACTTTCAAGATGACATAATAAAAAGATATCACGGAATGGCAAAATAAGCATGTAGCCAGTAAAGGAATAAACTGTAAGGAAGGGCAATCTTTGAAGGTTAGTAGTAAGTGAGTCCCTAAGATTAACGTTTTTGGTATTGAAATTAAGCCTATCGGTCATGAACATGTGACACCTTACCTAGGCGAATGATTTAGTGACCCTATTAAAGGATATTGCTTAAAAGAAAGTTGGAAGTTGTTAAAGCATCATAGATTTTGATAAACGTAGATTTAACGACTTGATAACCTAAGGAGAAATTCTGGGTGCATAAAGAATGGCCCGTGGGAGATGAGGCATGGAAGAACCAACACAGAATCGTGTAATAGTTTAGCAAGCAAATGTAAGGGCCGCAAAGAGAAGTTTGGCGACGAGTAAGGTTGCATTACGTGGAGTTGCTCAGAAGTGCCACGAATAACAATGGATATGTGCGTACTAATATTGAGATCGTAATGGTAGTGACCTCCCAGTTAGATGGGGCTAAAGTAATGGAAATGACCGCTAAATGTATGAGATTCGGGAAAGAAAGCGTGAAGAGTAATCAATGAAAAAGACATATGAAGGCTCATGAGTAGCTACTCAGGGTTTATGGAAACGAGATAAGTCGAGTTATTTCGAGAAAAGGTGCAGGTGAAACCTAGAAGAAGATGAGTTGAATGGTAACAATTCTTGAAAAGTATTTTGAATAGGAAATAATAATGAGAAGGGCTAATGTAAAGCGATCGAGCTTAGGAGCTATAGAGCCTGGAAGTCTCATAATGAACGGAATGAGATATAATGGTAAGAAGGTTAAATGGTAAAATATTAAGGATATCCAAGATCTCGTAAGAATATACGACTAAGAAATTGCTAAAAACTTATCATGTAGATACCTACTAAAAACAAGAGAAGGATTGAGTCCGCATACAAAAGGGAATGGCTCACCAATAATGGTGATGGTTGAGTAAGGACCAAGATTTAATCCTAGAAGGGAGCACAAGATTAGTCATAAAAGGGACCCAGAATAATAGAAGCTAAAACCCATCGATGTATGAAAATATGAAGACTCAGGGTGAATAAGAGGACGAGGTTGTTTACACTAAGGGAGATGATGGAGAAGTTAAACCCATGACTCAAGATCGAAAAAAGTAAGCCGCATTAAGGGTGAAGTCACAAGGACTTTTGATATAAAAAATTGAGGGGAATTCTCTCACCAGTATGTAAGAATGTCCTCTCAGATGAGTCGCTATGGCATAAAGGCTTATGAGCCCTCTTAAAAGAAATAGAAGTTTTGGAAAGGAAAAGAAAATAAATTATGTGAACAAAGGTGAACCCCGATGATGTATTCAGTGTGACTCTTCTTAGTTTCAAATAAATCCGACTTCAGCAAATGAGTAGCCACGAGTATGATAAAAAGACAAGAGAATAACATAGTTCTAGCTGATCAATTGAGAGTCCAAGAAGGGGACTAAGTCAATGATAGAGGTGTTATATAGCACCTAGTGGTACCCATCCTTGACGGGATGGAGTGAAAAATAATCGCATAAGAGTTTGACCTTGCTACCTTTTGAGGCAGTAAAGTTTCAGTGGTAAGATGCGTATGAGCACAGTTTTCAAGAGTTAAGGACAAGTTGATATTCACACTTGTGTTAGCTCTTCCCGAAGGTACTGATGGTATGGAGTTTTTTGTGATGCCTCCAGAGTCGGCCTAAGATGTGTGTTGAGGCAGCACGGGAAGGTTATAACATACGCTTCAACGAAGTTAATGAAGCACGAGGTGAATTATCTGACACATGATCGTGAGTTAGCATCGGTAATCTTTTCCCTAAAGATATAACATCAATATTTATATGTAGTCCATGTTGATGTATTTATAGACCACAAGAGTCTATAGTATATATTTCGCTAGAAGGAGCAGAATCTAAGGCAAAAGAAGGTGGCTGGAATTATTAAAGGACTACGACATCAATATTTTATACCACCCCGGTAAGGGAAATGTCGTAGCTGATTCCTTAAGCCGCAAGTCCATAGAAAGTTTGGATGGTATTGAAGCTAATAATTTGGAGATAACCAAAGAACTATATTGCCTACCTAGTTTAAATGTGCGACTTGTGGACACGGATGACGGAGGAACGGTGATGCAAAATACAGCAAAATCATCCTGGATAGTAGAGGTGAAAGAAAGACAATTTGATGACCATAAGTTAGTCCGAATGAAAGAACGGATTCCCCTGTAAAAGAGGTTGATATTGGAACTTAGAGGAGATAGAGTCCTTAGATATCAAGGTCGAATATGTGTGCTAGGTGTAGGAGGACTCCGAGAGCAAATTATGGCCGAGATCCACCAGTCCAGATATTCCATTCATCATGTATCGACAAAGATATGTCATGACCTTCGACAGGTTTAGTGGTGGAATGATATGAAAAAAAGATATTGCGGCATTTATAGATCAATGCCTGAATTGTCAACAAGTTAAGATCGAGCATTAGAAGTCTTGATGTTTGCTTCAGCATATTGAAATCCCTACTTGGAAGTGGGAAATGATTAATATGGATTTTATCATTGGGTTACCCCGTTCATATTGGAAGTTTGATTCCATTAGGGTTATTATGATAGGATTACAAGATCGTCCCATTTTCTACCTGTTTGCATGACTTTTTCGGTGGAGGATTACGCCAAGCTGTATAACGGAATAGTCCTTCTGCATGGTGTTCCGATCTCTATCATATCTGACAGTGGTACTCAGTTTATGACTCACTTTTGGAGGTCATTTCAGAAAGGTTTAGGCACCCAAGTGAACCTTAGCACATCTTTTCATCCACAGACTGATGGTCAGGTCGAGCGCACAATTCAGACACTTGAATACATGCTACGGGTTTGTGTATTGGATTTTAAAGGTAGTTGAGATGATCATTTTCCTTTTTCAAGTTTTCTTATATTAATAGCTGCCATTCCAATATCAAGATGGCCAGTATGAGACATTGTATGGACGGAAGTGTAGATCCCCAATTAGTTGGTTTGAAGTAGGTGAAGCTGGGTTACTAGGTCCTAATTTGCTCCAGTGAGCAATGGAGAAGGTAAAGTTAATTAAATAATTCTTATTGACTACCCAAATTCGATAGAAATCTTATTTAGATGTTCGACGCCGCAATTTGGAATTCGCAGTTGGCGATTTGGTATTCTTAAAGGATTCTCAAACGAAAGGGGTTATGAGGTTTGGCAAGAAAGGAAAACCTAGACACACATACGCCAGGCCACATGAAAATCATTTGCAGGATTGGCCGAGTGCCATATGAGCTTGAACAACCCTCAGAATTGGAAGCAGTTCACCCGGTATTCCATGTATCGATGTTGCATAAATTCATAGGAGATCCCTCCCGTATTACTCCCATAGAGGATGTGCAGATCACCGAGTATTTAACCTACCAAGAAACTCTGGTAGCCATTCTAGACTGCCATGTTCAAAAATTGAGAACTAAGGAAGTACCCTCTATTAAGGTGCTATGGAAAAATAGCAACACAGAAGAGATGACTTGGGAGGCCGAAGAAAATATGCGATCCAGATATCCTTATTTGTTTCAATATTCAGGTTTATATCGATACTTGTGCAATGTGATTTTCTCATTTCTATTTTATTCGACAATCTTAAATCGTATATCTTGCCGATGAATTAATATTGAGGCAGATATGGAAGGTGAAACTCTGAGTACGGCAGAGGATGGTTGAGGTGAGATATGACTAACTCTCTTAATTTTAGTATATATAGATGGTCGTGTGAGGCCTAGTTGATATTGTTTTATTGTTATGTTGCTCTGTGTGGCGTTGGATATATGTGTAGGTTGTTTAACATGTTTCAGATAGTCCTGATTACAAAGGAGACTCTGCCAAAAATATTTAGAACCTTCGAGAGTTAAGAATACCTTCAACATTTGCGGATGAATGTTCTTATGGAGGGAAGAATGTTACACCCCATAGTTTCGCATTTTATCGTGTTGTTAATGGATACCAATGTCTCGAGAAGAGGTATGACCTTACAAAAGGGTAATGAAGGTTTACAACCTATTTATGGATGTTCTGGTGTGTATGGAAGTTAAACGGATAAAAGAAAATACATTTCTACAAAAATCAGAAAACTATGCAATTTGACTGCAAGGTTGATGGCCTGTCAAAGGGGTTGATGGACCGTCAAAGTGTTCAATATGAATAGTAAAATTCTCTGTAAATTTGGGATTTCATATATGGATTTGATGATCCAGATTGACGGTCCGTCAAAGACAAAAGTTTGACGGACCGTCAATTTGACTATCCTTTTGCCGCGGTGGAAATTTTTGTCATGTTTAAATTCGGGTTGATCGAATTGGGGCTCATTTTTTCTTCAAAAATAGTTCATAAGTTCTCTACAAACCCTCACAAAGGTATCCCAATATCAAATCAAAGGCTAATCGCGCAAGATTAACGTAATAATCCCCGTGGATATCGTAGAAATCCTCTTCTTCATATTGAATCGATTTCAGAAACCCTTCGTGATGGAATATCTTGTCGTTTTAGGAGGGTTTTGATGAAACAATGTAAGATTTATCCTCTATTACCCATACTTGTGATTAATTAATGATTTGGAGTAAGTTGTGAAAGGATTGTCATAATCGAAAACTCGTAAACCTATGAAATCATTGTAATATGACTTGTGGGCTGTTGTATTTGAGATATGAGTTGGAATTGATTACCAAACTAATTTTGGGTGTTGTAAAACTAATAAAGAACATCTCAGAGAATTGTTGAATCAAATTATCTAAATATCCATTGTTAAGAGATCTAAGAACCTATATGCTTAAAGTTGTTGATAAAATGCCTAAGTAAAGTTTATCTATAGAATTTGGAATTGTTATTGATAACGAATCTTTGTATGACATAGATAATCATCTGTAAGAAGTGAAAGGACTCGTAGAGCGATTATAGCTTCAAGGACAAGGTGTGTAAGGCTATCCCTTTTTCTTCGAAGGCATGAAATCTAAAGAGTTAGCATTTTCAAAAGAAACGTCAAAAGCCTCATTCGATTTGTATATCATAATCGCTTGTCGAGAGTTGTTAATTGCTAATTCTATTCTTATGATCATTGTTGTTGGTTACTGATCTATCTTATTATAAGCCTTCTGATAGAAGCATTTCACAGAGTTAATCGATAGAGTTGACTAAAATTCGTTCCAAAAGTAAACTCAAAGAGTTCTAAGTTCCAAAGAGGCCTTAAGTGATATTATTACTATATACATATGATTCACACTACCGTTTTGAATAATTGGTGTGTAGATATACATGTACATTAAACATACACACCGTGCTATAGTCGGCCAGATAAGCACTTATACATGTATCCATACATACACCTCAGAGTATACCTGAGGGTAGTGACATGTTATACACCTCATACTATAAGTCGACGGTAGTTTATACAGTAAGTCCTATCTAGTTAGGTTCCCTTTAAGTTTCAGAGTTTCATTATTTGCCTTATATGGCATCGAGGTTGCCTTATGCTTTCTTTTATAGCTTATCTTTTCATATTGCTTTGATGCCTTTTTTTACAGCTTACAGTTTCATATTGTTAATCATACTTTACATACTCGGTACATTATTTTGTACTGATATCTCTTTTGTCAGGGGCTCTGTGTGTTCATGCCGCATGTTCTAATAATGGCTCTACTAGACCACCACAGTAGGAGCTGTCGAGTTCAACCGTTAGTAAGTAAGCTTCATTTTTTCCTGAACTTCCTGGTCAACTAGTGAGTATGTTTTGCATAGTTATGTAAAGTATGGGTAGGTCGGAGCCCTATCCCGGCCATATGAAAATACATTTATACATAGAGGCTCATAGACTTGTCTGGTATGTACAGTTGTTGATGCATAGCCTTGTCGACTAAGTTGTTTTTGTTGAACCATGTTGTGACCTTGTCGGTTCTGTTATGTATATATGTTGGCACAGTCCCTCTTGTTCAGCATTGATGTTGTGTTATATCTAAGTACGGCCTTATCGGTTGGAAGTTCTACTCATGTAGAAGTTTGGTGATCAGAGTAGTACGCTCGGGCCAACAAGGCATTGGGTGCTGGCCACACCCTCTAGTTGGAGTGTATAGTTATACTCCTGAAGAACTGGCGCAGAGAGCGCCTCAAAAGGAAGGAAATCATAGAAGACAAATTACTAAAGGAGAGGCCGAAGACTTCTTGCAGAGAATGCAGCAAAAAAATACTCTATCATCGAGTACTTAAATAAAATGCCAGCCTAGATATCGGTAATGACACTACTACTGAGTTTATCAAAACACTGACAGGCTCTAATAAGAGTGTTGTATAAAGCACACATCCCTGCAGGCACAAGTAGTGAAACTCTGGCTGACGTAGTATGCCACGTCATTGGAGCCCATCAAATTTCTTTCACACCCGATGAGTTGCCTAAAGAAGAAACGACGTACTATAAAGCTTTATATATCACTGTCAAATGCAGAGACAAGGTTTTAGGCTGAGTATTGGTCGATAATAGGGCTGGTCTCAACATATTCCCGAATCTACACTTAAACAGTTGGGTTATGATATTGGAAAGATACGCCAAAGTAGTACAAACGTGAGAGCCTTTGATGGGGCTCAACGTGATCCTGTTGGAGAGGTAGACCTCAACATCCAAATGGGGCCCATGAATTTTAGGATTTGCAAGGTATTATAAGGAGGAGTTGTAATCCTAGCAGAGATGGATGACGAAGAGTGGCCCAAATAAGTCAACTCATATGCAATCAAGAGATACTACGCGTGAAGGCACACTTCTTAAATTTCTAATCGCATTTCTTTTTACTTGTAATTAATACACAAGACCTATATCTTATGGCAGAGATAAGTAGAAAAATCAATATCAGATTTGGTCTTTTTCTTCTGAAATAGAAAAACAAAATAACATTTCCTTGTAATATGAACTACATGATGACCTGATTTCCAGAGGTGAGATACATAGTCATTCCACTTAGGACTCGGTCACATTATTATAAAAATCAACCATTTTATTTCAAACTACGTTCGACCTAATTCCTGCTATGATAGAATACGTAGGCACTCTTTGAGCTCGGTCGCACAAAACAAAAAACCAAAGAAACCCATAAAAGATTTTTAAATCGCCTTGCAGAGTCCTCAAACCCCAAACTTGCAACTGTGGCAAAATTTTTGAGATCCTCTCAAAAATTCTACCGATAAATTCGGCACAAGAGTCAGTCGATATTTAACTTTTTATTAGGGTAGAATTATTGGGAGGGTCACAAAAATTCCTTCACCACAATTTGGCATGATAGTTCGCCACAAGACAACCTTCAAACTGGGGCAAAATTTTTGAGGGGGTCTCATCTTAATTCTAGATTTTGTTGCAGATTGTAAACTTTTCTTTAGCATTGTTCAGACATATTTGTTATTCGTGCCTCACTGAAATGGCCTTAAGTCATGTGGGAGCTGCTAACCAAGGAAACAACAGTGATTTGATGTATCATAAGGTGGATGACCTTCTATAGTTACCATCCACATAGTTATTGAGACCAATGATAAAGTAGATAATGGTACTATAAACCAGGTGCCTCGAGATGCTCCGTTTATCCTGATTGACCTTGATGCTGGCGCTGCTGATATTAGGCTTATGTAGAATGAAATTCAGTTGCTTAACACTCTAGTTGCAGCCCAACAACAGTGTGCAGCCTCCAAAACAGTGACGGTAGGTGGATGAGGAAGACTTAAAACATTTCTTGGGGTTAAATCCACCAAAGATCTATGGTTAGCGTGCGGCTGATGATCCATAGTATTTCATTAATGAACATTTCAAGGCCCTCAAGGCTATAGGTGCTCTTGGTTCTTAAGTCGTGGAGTTCTTCGCATACCAATTGAAATATACAATTCATGTATGATTCAAAATATGAGAGAGAAAGTGAGGTAATGATGCTCTAGCTCCTACTTGGGCTTAATTAAAAGAAGCATTTATGCAAAGGTTCATGTACGAGAAGGAACAATTTTCTTTGGCCACTAAGTTTGAGCAGCTAGTATAGAGCTCTATGATTGTTCGTGAGTATAGCCTAAAGTTCACTCCATTGGGAAGATATGCAATGTACACAATTTCTACTTAAAGGCAGAAGTTGAAGAGGGTTGTGTGTGGCTTTTGGCCACATGTTAAAGCTGCATTTGTTGCTACGTGTCCCACTTGTACATTTGCGTCATTGGTTGGTTTTTCCTAGAAGCTAAAGGATGGGAAGAATCTGTTGGAAATTAGCCTTTGGCGGGAGTTACGACCGACCAACTTTAACGGCTTAAACACTAGTGTTACATATGTTGGAGAATCCGGTTCTTCACACATGCATGATCTACTAAGTACGTCTGCCTGTCTAGGGGAAGGGACTACCCGGAGATCAAGTATTCTGCCTGTCTAGGGGAATGGGCTTAAAACCCAAAATATACGGACCAATACAGTGGTAACCCAACCTTACTAACTGGAGATCCCAGTAATTTGGTTCAATGGGAAAACTAAGTTGTAAAGGTTCAGTTGATCGCTTCAGTGGAAGCATGAGCACTTCGGATAGTGATTTCTGAAAAGAAACACCAAATCCAAAGTCGTTCCCGCGATAGACGTTAAGTGCTATCTGCAGTATGGGTAAAGGTTAAGTTTTCAAAACCTGTAATGATCCTCAACAAGTTGAGGTTAGGTCTTTGGGAAACTTTTAATGGTTCCTAACACTTGTGAAGTGGGGTATAACAGGATACCTTGTAGGAGACCACCTATTTAAGTGCGAGGACGGGCCGCCTCAAATGAACGCACTTAAGAATCCAAGACGTTGTCCATGGCCAAAATGGACAAAACATTACGAAGAAGAGAGTAAGGGAATTTGTTGTATTGGTACCATTGACTTGGCTTACACTAAACACTGACGGTTCAAGACATCACATTTACCGCGCAGTAAGTAAGTCCGATGGTATTTAACTATGGAAGGTTCAAAGCTGAAGCTACCTCTCCTTATGTAACATCGATCCGCTGAAATATTGCTGGAAATGAAAAGACACCATGTGAGTGCGCCAAAATCTCTTTCAAGAGGGGATTGTTGGAAATTAGCCTTTGGCGGGAGTTGCGACCAACCAACTTTAACGGCTTAAACACTAGTGTTACGTATGTTGGAGAATCTGGTTCTTCACACATGCATGATCTACTAAGTACGTAGATAACCGTAGGGCAAAGAATCGTCAAATTTCATTGAGAAATGAAAGAGATATTGGTTCACGAAATGAGGTGTTTGAAGCATGGAAAAGTGTGGTATTGTGTTCAATTCTCCCTCATCGGTAGAGGAAGAAAGATTTGTTGTGTATATAAGACTCGAAATTGGTTTGGGTTTGGGACCCCAAGGGGTATCCCATGTGTTTAAAGGAGGGAGGACCTAGATGTGCTTCGGTTCGAAGAAAGACCACACGCGCGCCGCCACTTGCCCGTCCGTCCGATTTGTCGGTGGGCGATGGTGAAATTTGTGGGTCTTCTGATATTATCTTTTTGGGCCAGAAAACTTTGCCAGAAGTACAGTTTGATCCCAGAAGTTTTAGATGTACAGTTTGGACCAGAATTCTTTCAGATGTATAGTTTGATCCCTGAAGTTTCAAGATGTATAGTTTGGTCCCTGAAGTTTCCAGAAACTCAGAATTTGGACGGTCAAAGCAGAAATGACACAGCACTCAATTCAGCCATTTATTTTGGCTGAATTACTCCTCCTATAATGGCCAATCCGTTGGTCATTCACCATTTATGTTAGTGACTTTACTACCTCCATAATGGCCATTATTTGGCTGTTATGGAGGCAGTTTTTCAGTCCCTCCCTCACCTATATAAACACCCCCTTACACCATTATTGAGGACTAACACTAAGACTCACATATACACGAAAATACACAAGCAGAAAACTCTTCTTCCTACAACTTTCAAGCATTATTTCGTTACTCAATATTCTTCACGGTAGCACTTGAGTTTCCTTTGCTCAAGTGTTCCATTGCTGTTTTATCTTGGGAGACAAATTGTCCAGGACGTATAAAGGATACATACGGGGAAATATTGTCTTAAGGACAGAGTGCCACATTCGACTCAGCAAAAACAGTTTCCAGTTTTTCATTTGCAACAATTGTAATTTTAGATTTGTAGTTGAATTATTGAATCTTTGTTTATCCTTTTGAATACTTGTAATAGTTATATACTTCCCGTACTGCTTTATAAAGTACAAGAGTAAAATCTGCCAACAACTTAAGACAATATTGTATAGTATTACTATTAGTGTTCGAAAGATGTCGGTCAAAAGTTGTGTGACCAAATCTGGATATGTCAATGGTTTTCTGGTAGAAGAGAGTGATGATGATGAACGTGTTCATGGTGTCACCACTACCAAGACTGGTGGGAATAAGCGCTCTCGAGAGCCTGAGGATGTCAACTGGGACAAGAGGAGAAGACTGAAGATGTTATTCTATCTTGCAGCAGAAGACCTATATCTGTCCCAGATAAAAGATCCGAATAATGGTGAGAAGGAAATGGACACTCAGTCTGATGAAGTGACTGAAGTGAGCCAAAATCTGAAATTGGGATAAGTATTTTTCTTGTCAAGAATAAAGATTAAATGATAAGTATTTTTCTTACTTGTCAAGAATAAAGATTAAATGATGTCTGATTAAAAATGGATTAAAGTAAGGAGGAATATGAAAATAATTTATATTCCTTACGCTTTAACAAATCAGAAGTTTAATCTCATCTTCTTTTCCGTTTAAAGATTGGATTTTGTAAACAACTTAAGAAGATCCGTTCTTTTAAGTGTAATTATTAAAGTGTGTAAAGTATGTTCGAATATACGAGGGAGAAAGATCCACTGAGTGTGCGAAAACTGTTACTACACTTAAGTAAGTGCCAAGAATTATCTGGACACCAATCATAACAGAAGAAGTCTAAAAGTTAATGACGTCGAGCATGTTAAATTGTTTGGCAGAAGATTCTTCATAGGATGATATTGGACACTCAGTCATACAAAGCCTCCGGACGACTGGAGTGGGCCAAAATTCCTTTGATATGATGATATTGGACACTCAGTCATATAAAGCCTCCGGGCGACTGGAGTGGGGCCAGAATTCATTTCATAGGAAAAGTAATGGACACCTAGTAAGGTGGGCCAGAGTTTCCAGGACTAAATGATTTGAAGGCCTAAAGAAAGGCAGTAAAGAAATTGGACACTCAGTCTGCCAAAGCAACTAGAGTGGGCCCGAGTATCGAGATCACATATGACCCGGTTACGCCCTAACCACGGGCAAGAGGTTGTTCATGTGAAGCAACGCCACCTCTAAAATCAAAGGGGCTGGAGAGGTTGTCCTCAATAGGACTTCAAGGAATGAGATCACTCTAAAAAGAGGTGTTACATGTTCCTAACTTGGTTTAAGGGACGTTGTTGGTCAAGCTGGTTTGAGACTACTCCAACAGGTTTGTAATAACTAAGAATGGTACAGTATGTCTGTAGCCGAATGAATGATATATTTGTAATCCGTGCATCTATGCCATCATAGATTAAAACACGTTAAATAGCAAGTCATTCAAAAGCTAGCAAAGTTGAGATTGTTGCCTTCTTTCGACATAAACCCTCAAAATGAATGTGAGGTAGGAGAAGAGGCAAAATCACCTTTCCAAATTCCGTCAAGGGAATAGCGAAAGAAGCACCGCTCTTCTAGAACTTAGTCATACCTACTTGGGTGATTTGAATTTTATACAAAATAGAGGGGGGAGACAAGTACGTGGTGATCTTCATTAATGATGGTACAACGTATGAAATCCTAGATTTGTTGAACAGCAAAGATGAAGTTGTTGAAGCGGACAAGCGCTACAAAGCAGAAGTTGGAAATCAACTAAGCCTATGGATTGCGAAATTCATAGCGATAGAGGGGGAGAATGTGAAGCATCGTTCATTAAACGACTGTTCATTACTCACCTCAGTCCAACGATATTAGCCAAGCGCAAACCCGTACGCCCAAGTTATGTGGGGCAAGGCGATCCTTACCGCTAATGTGATTCTCAACAGAACTCTGCATAAGGATAAGGATAACCCTCCGTATGAGACATGGAAAGGATCTAACATACAAATGTTGTGATGTGAGGTGGTTTCGTACCTAACGCTGTAGATTGTATATCCACTAGATCTGTAAATAACAGTAGTGCTTATCTCCTCTTGGCATCAAAGAATGCTGAATTCATTGAAGATAACTTTCCTTGAAATAGGAAAAAGGAGTAATTGCTCAAGGTTAACAAGAACCCGCGAGGGCCTGACTGTCCGGCACTAGACGTTCCGTATCTACAGGACTCAAAAGTTGCTGGCTATCCGGAACGTAATATTCCAGATCTGCAGAACTCAGGGATTCTAGATGTTGAACCGAGACCGAGCAAAGAAGGGGACAAAGACTTGTTCCAGTCCGTCTAGCATGTATGGTTAAAAATGAACCATGGACAATTAACAAATAATTATTATCTCCAAATGCGCTGCTTTGGAAAGAAGCTACAAAGAGAGAAATATATTCCCTCATATAGAACCATACTTGCGTAATGGTTGATCTTCCTTCAGAAAAAGAACCTTTGGGTTGTGAAAAAGGATACTCAAAAGTGAATACAAAGTAGATGGATCTACTGACGAGTTCAAAGCCTCGGCTACTTGTACATGTGCTCCCCTGGGAGTAGATTTACATCATAGGCCATTGCAGTCTTGCGTGGCATGAATATTGAAACAGCCTTCCCAATCGGAGAGTTGGAAGAAGAGAATCAGAGTTGGTTTTCTGGACTGTTGGGCTTCTTCCTGAACTTTCATCTTGGTCCCTGAAATGTTTACATTTTGGTCCTCAAAGTTTCAGATAAAGCAGGAACAATAAATCTGACCGCAGAAACATTGACTCTGAAGTTAGAAAGCCAACAGTTGGAGAATCAACCGTCTGAAAGTAAAAGTCATATTGAAACAAAGTCTCGATATGAAAGATATGAGTATCACAAATGACATCTTAGGAATTGGATTTCTAAGACATCTAACGAACTGGTCGATAGTTGACAGTCTCGTTGAAGCCACCAATGGATATGAATCATAGAACTGATTGGAATTATGGTGCACCCATAGACAAGGAGCGATATGCACATGTCATGTGTAGTTCAATGTATTGTACACACTACAACTAACCTGATATCGTCCTACAAACAGATCAGTTAAACTAAGTTTCACTTATGATCTTAATACATGATCAATAGAAGGCGTTAAGTCGGATATGACGATATCTGAATTATTCGCTTATCTACGGATTATAGTATTCTGGATGTCCAGCGGTTCTGGGAGAACACAGTGATGCAAACTGGACATCAGATCTGAAGAAAACCAAAGCCACAAGTAAATGTGTATGGTGGATCTTGGAAAAACCTCTAAGCAAGCTTGCATCGACCGATTCATGATGGTATCGGAGTTTATCGCTTTATACAAAACATAAAAGAAGTTGAGTAACTTCACGACTCATTAGAGGACGTCCCATATTGGGAGAAACCCGTGTCTTTAACAGTTATATACTGTGGCTAGCCGGTCGGCTTCAGGAATGACACGGATGACGGCGTCTGGACATATCTATCAGGATCTGTCGGAGACATAAGACCGTATGGAAGTTGATCATCACGGGTGTCACTTCCTTATTTACTAACTAAGGGACTACCTGGAGATCAAGTGTTCTGCCTGTCTAGTGGAATGGGCTTAAAACCCAAAATATACGGACCAATACAGTGGTAACCCAACCTTACTAACTGGATATCCCAGTAATTTGGTTCAATAGGAAAACTAAGTTGTAAAGGTTCAGTTGATCGCTTCAGTGGAAGCATGAGCACTTCGGATAGTGATTTCTGAAAAGAAACACCAAATCCAAAGTCGTTCCCGCGATAGACGTTAAGTGCTATCTGCGGTATGGGTAAAGGTTAAGTTTTCAAAACCTGTAATGATCCTCAACAAGTTGAGGTTAGGTCTTTGGGAAACTTTTAATAGTTCGTAACACTTGTGAAGTGGGGTATAGCAGGATACCTTGTAAGAGACCACCTATTTAAGTGCGAGGACGGGCCGCCTCAAATGAACGCACTTAAGAATCCAAGACGTTGTCCATGGACAAAACGGACAAAATATTACGAAGAAGAGAGTAAGGGAATTTGCTGTGTTGGTACCATTGACTTGAATTACACTAAACACTGACGGTTCAATACATCACGTTCACCGCGCAGTAAGTAAGTCCGATGGTATTTAACTATGGAAGGTTCAAAGCTAAAGCTACCTCTCCTTATGCAACATCGGTCCGCTGAAATATTGCTGGAAATGAAAAGACACCATGTGAGTGCGCCAAAATCTCTTTCAAGAGGGGATTGTTGGAAATTAGCCTTTGGCGGGAGTTGCGACCGACCAACTTTAACGGCTTAAACACTAGTGTTACGTATATTGGAGAATCCGGTTCTTCACATATGCATGATCTCCTAAGTACGTAGATAACCGTAGGGCCAAGAATCGTCAAATTTCATTGAGAAATGAAAGAGATATTGGTTCACGAAGTGAGGTGTTTGAAGCATGGAAAAGTGTGGTATTGTGTTCAATTCTCCCTCATCGGTAGAAGAAGAAAGAATTGTTGTGTATATAAGACTCGAAATTGGTTTGGAGTTTGGGACCCCAAGGGGTATCCCATGTGTTTAAAAGAGGGAGGACCTAGATGTGCTTCGGTTCGAGGAAAGACCACACGAGCGCCGCCGCCGCCCGCCCGTCCCGTCCGATTTCGGGTCGTGGGCAGTGGGCTGTGGGCTGTGGGTCTTCTGATATTATCTTTTTTGGGCCAGAAAACTTTTCCAGAAGTACAGTTTGATCCCAGAAGTTTTAGATGTACAGTTTGGACCAGAATTCTTTCAAATGTATAGTTTGATCCCTGAAGTTTCAAGATGTATAGTTTGGTCCCTGAAGTTTCCAGAAAGTCAGAATTTGGACGGTCAAAGCAGAAATGACACAACACTCAATTCAGCCATTTATTTTGGCTGAATTACTCCTCCTATAATGGCCAATCCGTTGGTCTTTCACCATTTATGTTGGTGACTTTACTACCTCCATAATGGCCATTATTTGGCTGTTATGGAGGCAGTTTTTCAGTCCCTCCCTCACCTATATAAACACCTCCTTACACCATCGTTGAGGACTAACACTATGACTCACATATACACGAAAATACACAAGCAGAAAACTCTTCTTCCTATAACTTCCAAGCATTATTTCGTTACTCAATATTCTTCACGGTAGCACTTGAGTTTCCTTTGCTCAAGTGTTCCATTGTTGTTTTATCTTGGGAGACAAATTGTCCAGGACGTATAAAGGATACATACGGGGCAATATTGTCTTAAGGACAGAGTGCCACATTCGACTCAGCAAAAACAGTTTCCAGTTTTTCATTTGCAACAATTGTAATTTCAGATTTGTAGTTGAATTATTGAATCTTTGTTTATCCTTTCGAATACTTGTAATAGTTATATACTTTCCGTATTGGTTTATAAAGTACAAGAGTAAAATCTCCCAACAACTTAAGACAATATTGTATAGTATTACTATTAGTGTTCGAAAGATGTCGGTCAAAAGTTGTGTGACCAAATCTGGATATGTCAATGGTTTTCTGGTAGAAGAGAGTGATGATGTTGAACGTGTTCATGGTGTCACCACTACCAAGACTGGTGGGAATAAGCGCTCTCGAGAGCCTGAGGATGTCAACTGGGACAAGAGTAGAAGACTGAAGATGTTATTCTATCTTGCAGCAGAAGGCCTATATCTGTCCCAGATAAAAGATCCGAATAATGGTGAGAACGAAATGGACACTCAGTCTGATGAAGTGACTGAAGTGAGCCAAAATCCGAAATTGGGATAAGTATTTTTCATACTTCTCAAGAATAAAGATTAAATGATAAGTATTTTTCTTACTTGTCAAGAATAAAGATTAAATGATGTCTGATTAAAAATGGATTAAAGTAAGGAGGAATATGAAAATAATTTATATTCCTTACGCTTTAACAAATCAGAAGTTTAATCTCATCTTCTTTTCCGTTTAAAGATTGGATTTTGTAAACAACTTAAGAAGATCCGTTCTTTTAAGTGTAATTATTAAAGTGTGTAAAGTATGTTCGCACATACGAGGGAGAAATATCCACTGACTGTGCGAAAACTGTTACCACACTTAAGTAAGTGCCAACAATTATCTGGGCACCAATCATAACGGAAGAAGTCTAAAAGTTAATGACGTTGAGCCTGTTAAATTGTTTGGCAGAAGATCCTTCATAGGATGATATTGGACACTCAGTCATACAAAGCCTCCGGACGACTGGAGTGGGCCAAAATTCCTTTGATATGATGATATTGGACACTCAGTCATATAAAGCCTCCGGGCGACTGGAGTGGGGCCAGAATTCATTTCATAGGAAAAGTAATGGACACCTAGTAAGGTGGGCCAGAGTTTCCAGATCCTAAATGATCTGAAGTCTTAAAGAAAGGCAGTAAAGAAATTGGATACTCAGTCTGACAAAGCAACTAGAGTGGGCCCGAGTATCGAGATCATATATGACCCGGTTACGCCCTAACCACGGGCAAGAGGTTGTTCATGTGAAGCAAAGCCACCTCTAAAATCAAAGGGGTTGGAGAGGTTGTCCTCAATAGGACTTCAAGGAATGAGATCACTATAAAAAGAGGTGTTACATGTTCCTAACTTGGTTTAAGGGACGTTGTTGGTCAAGCTGGTTTGAGACTACTCCAACAGGTCTGTAATAACTAAGAATGGTACAGTATGTCTGTAGCCGAATGAATGATATATTTGTAATCCGTGCATCTATGCCATCATAGATTAAGACACGTTAAATAGCAAGTCATTCAAAAGCTAGCGAAGTTGAGATTGTTGCCTTCTTTCGACATAAACCCTCAAAATGAATGTGAGGTAGGCGAAGAGGCAAAATCACCTTTCCAAATTCCGTCAAGGGAATAGCGAAAGAAGCACCGCTCCTCTAGAACATAGTCATACCTACTTGGGTGATTTGAAGTTTATACAAAATAGAAGGGGGAGACAAGTATGTTGTGATCTTCATTGATGATGGTACAACGTATGAAATCCTTTATTTGTTGAACAACAAAGATGAAGTTGTTGAAGCGGACAAGCGCTACAAAGCAGAAGTTGGAAATCAACTAAGCCTATGGATTGCGAAATTCATAGCGATAGAGGGGGAGAATGTGAAGCATCGTTCATTAAACGACTGTTCATTACTCACCTCAGTCCAACGGTGTTAGCCAAGCGCAAACCCGTACGCCCAAGTTATGTGGGGCAAGGCGATCCTTACCGCTAATGTGATTCTCAACAGAACTCCGCATAAGGATAAGGATAACCCGCCGTATGAGACATGGAAAGGATCTCACATACAAATGTTGTGATGTGAGGTGGTTTCGTACCTAACGCTGTAGATTGTATATCCACTAGATCTGCAAATAACAGTAGTGTTTATCGCCTCTTGGCATCAAAGAATGCTGAATTCATTGAAGATAACTTTCCTTGAAATAGGAAAAAGGAGTAATTGCTCAAGGTTAACAAGAACCCGCGAGGGCCTGACTGTCCGAAACTAGACGTTCCATATATACAGGACTCGAAAGTTGCTGGCTATCCGGAACGTAATATTCCAGATCTGCAGAACTCAGGGATTCTAGATGTTGAACCGAGATGGAGCAAAGAAGGGGACAAAGACTTGTTCCAGTCCTTCTAGCATGTATGGTTAAAAATGAACCATGGATAATTAATAAATAATTGTCATCTCCAAATGCGCTACTTTGGAAAGAAGCTACAAAGAGAGAAATATATTCCCTCATATAGAACCATACTTGCGTAATGGTTGATCTTCCTCCGGAAAAAGAACCTTTGGGTTGTGAAAAAGGATACTCAAAAGTGAGTATAAAGTAGATGGATCTACTAACGAGTTCAAAGCCTCGGCTACTTGTACATGTGCTCCCTTGGGAGTAGATTAACATCATGGGCCATTGCAGTCTTGCGTGGCATGAATATTGAAACAGCCTTCCCAACCGGAGAGTTGGAAGAAGAGAATCAGAGTTGGTTTTCTGGACTGTTGGGCTTCTTCCTGAACTTTCATCTTGGTCCCTGTAATGTTTACATTTTGGTCCTGAAAGTTTCAGATAAAACAGGAATAATAAATCTGACCGCAGAAACATTGACTCTGAAGTTAGAAAGCCAACAGTTGGAGAATCAACCGTCTGAAAGTAAAAGTCATATTGAAACAAAGTCTCGATATGAAAGATATGGGTATCACAGATGACATCTTAGGAATTGGATTTCTAAGACATCTAACGGACTGGTCGATAGTTGACAGTCTCATTGAAGCCACCAATGGATATGAATCATAGAACTGATTGGAATCATGGTGCACCCATAGACAAGGAGCGATATGCACAGGTCATGTGTAGTTCAATGTATTGTACACACTACAACCAACCTGATATCATCCTACAAACAGATCAGTTGAACTAAGTTTCACTGATGATATTAATATATGATCAATAGAAGGCGTTAAGTCGGATATGACGATATCTGAATTATTCGCTTATCTACGGATTATAGTATTCTGGATGTCCAGCGGTTCTGGGAGAACACAGTGATGCAAACTGGATATCAGATCTGAAGAACACCAAAGCCACAAGTAAATGTGTATGGTGGATCTTGGAAAAACCTCTAAGCAAGCTTGCATCGACCGATTCATGATGGTATCGGAGTTTATCGCTTTATACAAAGCATGAAAGAAGTTGAGTAACTTCACGACTCATTAGAGGACGTCCCATATTGGGAGAAACCCGTGTCTTCAACAGTTATGTACTGTGGCTAGCCGGTCGGCTTCAGGAAGGACACGGATGACTGCGTCTGGACATATCTGTCAGGATCTGTCGGAGACATAAGACCGTATGGCAGTTGATCATCACGGGTGTCACTTCCTTATTTACTAACTAAGGGACTACCCGGAGATCAAGTGTTCTGCCTGTCTAGGGGAATGGGCTTAAAACCCAAAATATACGGACCAATACAGTGGTAACCCAACCTTACTAACTGGAGATCCCAGTAATTTGGTTCAATGGGAAAACTAAGTTGTAAAGGTTCAGTTGATCGCTTCAGTGGAAGCATGAGCACTTCGGATAGTGATTTCTGAAAAGAAACACCAAATCCAAAGCCGTTCCCGCGATAGACGTTAAGTGCTATCTGCAGTATGGGTAAAGGTTAAGTTTTCAAAACCTGTAATGATCCTCAACAAGTTGAGGTTAGGTCTTTGGGAAACTTTTAATGGTTCCTAACACTTGTCAAGTGGGGTATAGCAGGATACCTTGTAGGAGACCACCTATTTAAGTGCGAGGACGGGCCGCCTCAAATGAACGCACTTAAGAATCCAAGACGTTGTCCATGGCCAAAACGGACAAAACATTACGAAGAAGAGAGTAAGGGAATTTGTTGTGTTGGTACCATTGACTTGGCTTACACTAAACACTGACGGTTCAATACATCACGTTCACCGCGCAGTAAGTAATTCCGATGGTATTTAACTATGGAAGGTTCAAAGCTGAAGCTACCTCTCCTTATGCAACATCGGTCCACTGAAATATTGCTGGAAATGAAAAGACACCATGTGAGTGCGCCAAAATCTCTTTCAAGAGGGGATTCTTGGAAATTAGCCTTTGGCGGGAGTTGCGATGGACCAACTTTAACGGCTTAAACACTAGTGTTACGTATGTTGGAGAATCCAGTTCTTCACATATGCATGATCTACTAAGTACGTAGATAACCGTAGGGCCAAGAATCGTCAAATTTCATTGAGAAATGAAAGAGATATTGGTTCACGAAGTGAGGTGTTTGAAGCATGGAAAAGTGTGGTATTGTGTTCAATTCTCCCTCATCGGTAGAAGAAGAAAGAATTGTTGTGTATATAAGACTCGAAATTGGTTTGGGGTTTGGGACCCCAAGGGGTATCGTATGTGTTTAAAGCAGGGAGGACCTAGATGTGCTTCGGTTCGAGGAAAGACCACACGCGCGCCGCCGCCGCCCGCCCGTCCCGTCCGGTTCCGAGTTTCGGGTTCCGGGTTCCGGGTTTCGGGTTCCGGGTTCTCGGGTCTCGGGTCTCGGGTCTCGGGTCACGGGTCGTGGGCTGCGGGTCTTCTGATATTATCTTTTTGGACGGTCAAAGCAGAAACGCCACAGCACTCAATTCAGCCATTTATTTTGGCTGAATTACTCCTCCTATAATGGCCAATCCGTTGGTCTTTCACCATTTATGTTGGTGACTTTACTACCTCCATAATGGCCATTATTTGGCTGTTATGGAGGCAGTTTTTCAGTCCCTCCCTCACCTATATAAACACCCCCTTACACCATTGTTGAGGACTAACACTCAGACTCACATATACACGAAAATACACAAGCAGAAAACTCTTCTTCCTACAATTTCCAAGCATCATTTCGTTACTCAATATTCTTCACGGTATCACTTGAGTTTCCTTTGCTCAAGTGTTCCATTGCTGTTTTATCTTGGGAGACAAATTGTCCAGGACGTATAAAGGATACATACGGGGCAATATTGTCTTAAGGACAGAGTGCCACACTCGACTCAGCAAAAACAGTTTCCAGTTTTTCTTTTGCGACAATTGTAATTTCAGATTTCTAGTTGAATTATTGAATCTTTGTTTATCCTTTCGAATACTTGTAATAGTTATATACTTTCCGTACTGCTTTATAAAGTACAAGAGTAAAATCTCCCAACAGAATCAATGTTGGACAGGGAGAAAAGTAAGAAGGCCTGATCCATGAGTGGTTATAGTAGTACTTATAATAGGGCAGAGCGGCGATGAGGTAGGTGAAGTCTCAGTTGTTGTGGTTACAAGTAATCTTACTATTTTCACTTAGATCGTGTATTCATTAATTGAACCTGAGTCAAATTTCTTATTTGTGACACCATACTTTGCTTTGGATTTTGGGGTGGAGCCCAACCAATTATTAAAACCCTTTTCTTTGCCTACTCCTATTGGTGTTCCTGTTATTACCTATGGAGTTTATAAAAAATGTGTGATTTTAGCCGATGATTGAGAGGCTACCTAACTAAATCAAATGAGAAATTGCACACTACGACGTGATAATAGAAATGGGTTGGCTTTCCGCGTGTTATACAACTGTGAATTACCAATCCAAAATGTCCAGATTTGAATTCCCTAACGATCCTATTACCGAATGGAGGGGTGATATTGCTAATCCTCGAGGTAGACTTATTTGTTATCTTAAGGCTCACAAGATAATTTTGAGGGGGTGTATAAACCATTTAGTCGTGGTTAATGAAACACAAGTTCTAGCACTAAAATTCGAGTCATTGTCTGTAGTTAATCATTTCCAGAAGTATATTCTGAATAACTTCCTGGTTCCACAGATAGAGTCATTGATTTCGCGATTGATATTTTTCCGTATACTCAACCAATCTCTAGTCCACCTTATGGTATGGCTTGGCCGAAGTATGAGAAATAAAAGACTAATTGAAAGACTTATCGTAGGAGCCAAGTTTCTAGCTCCTACGCGAAGGCCACCAGGCCAGACAATCGTGAATACATAATACTCACTCTCCATGATTGTGTGATGGTGCCTCGGGATCACAATGCATACTGCACCAAAATATACAACCAAAATGTGATTTTCTTATTCAAAACCCTAATCAGATAACTAAGTTCCAAAATATCTCATGAACCTATGAGAAGTCTCAAATTAAGGAATGAGGTGCTAAAACTCAAAATAAGGGATTGGTTGTTGCATTCACTTCCTTTTAAACAAATAGTCATTCTTGAAGGGATTTATAATTTACATGTGTTGTCAAACGGTTGGGGATATCAACTCCGCATTTCTGACTAGTCTCACTAGTAGCTTTCCTAATTGGATGATTCTTCCGAAGAACTTTCACTGAAGCTATGTCTTTTAATGTTAGCTTCTAGACTTGTCTATCAAAATAGATGACAACTCCTCATAATTCATATTCTCATCTATTTGTACTGTATCCAACTTAAACAACTGGGACTTGTCCTCAATATACATCTATCACATCGACACATGAAATATAACATGTATCGCTATTATGTCCTGTTGCAAGACAAGATTGTACCCCCACCCCCTCCCCACCCCTCTCGATACGCTCCAAATCCTCAATGGGCCAATGAACCTAGAACCTAATTTGCCTTCTTGCTAAAACAAATTATTAATATTCGATTAATAGTAGTTGTAGGAAAACTTCTCTAATGGAAAAAACCTTGTCCCAATAACCTTTAAAATCAATAATACATTCCCTAGACATATTCTTGGGAATCTGAATAGTTCGCTTGGACTAACCATCAGTCTATAATCGGAAAGCTATGCTAAGCTCCACCTCTGTACCCAACTATCTCTGTATGAATTGCCAAAAGTGTATCGTAAACTATGTCCCCTGATAAAAAATGATAGAAAGGGGACCCCTTGTAATCAAACTATCTCTCGGATATAAAATTGTTAACGCTTCTCCAAAGAGTCAGTGGTCTAAATAGTATGAAATATGTTGATTTAATCAACTTGTCATAATAATCCAAATTGTGTCAAACTTCCCTAGGGTCGGGTAAGTCTACCACAAAGGCCATATTAATACAATCCCGTTTTCACTCAAGTATAACCATCTTTAGAATCAAACCACCCGGTTTCTTATGCTCATACTTATCTTGTTTGAAATACAAATATCGTGACGATGGCCAATAATGTCCTTCATCCTACACCATCAATAATGATTTTTCTAGTCGCGATTTAATTTTAAGGAAGTTCTCATGTGGCTCCCATCAGAACTTCCCTTACTCACTCTTATTAGCTAATTGAGTAAATCAAATCTCATTTAAGTCATTAAATATTTTTACAATTTCCCTAAAGATCAAATGACGATATTTCCTTAAAGATCTCCATGCCATTGGTCTTTTAGACTTCCTACCAGGAGCTCTTGTGATAAAGAAAACAAAAACTATGAAAAAGAAAAGCCATAATATATACATTCTTCACCTTCAATGATTTTTAGGCTTTAGTATATATTACAATTGTAGAAGTCTTATAATAATTAAGCAGTTCTTTTTCCATTCATTTTTCACGCTATTTGGCATGTAAGGAATTACCAGTCAAATGTGTTCCTTCTCAATTGAATCCACTGGGAAGCGGTGTTTGTCGAGGTCGTCCACGTCTGATAACGGCAGAACGGAAAACGTTAAAAGTTTCTGCAAGCAAAAATAATGCATTAATATGAGTCTCTCTAGAGTTGATGCATGTCATTATTATTCCAAAGAAGATGACATATACGTAAATAAGCCATTATATAAATTAATTCATCAAAATAATACGTTTTTAAAAAAATTTACACAACTAGAATAAATGTATTCCGCAGTAACGTATTATACATTATTTTATTTAAAAAATCTAAGTTTAGTGATTGACGGCGTTAAAGGATAATTCGTACTTGTAAGTAACGTTTTGCCCTTAATACGTAACTGAGAGTGACGATTCTAAGAATCTAGACACGGACAATTTTTGTACGAAATCTGACATTGATTGATTTTAAAGTTGTAATTTAGAGCTACGACTTCATGTTAAAACTTAACTGACAATAACATTTCTACAGTGATTCAGTGAGGAGTGTTTTATTTTTGGGTTTAAAAAAAAAGATAGATCCAACTCTTGGAATGAAACCCCCGTAAGGAAGGAGTATTTTTTTTCCCTTGAGGGAGCTCACTCGGCAGAAATTCAGTATTCACTTTTCTTTTAGATGCATTTAGCTATGGATTTATGTTATAGACATTAATAGTATAATGTTATTGTTCCCACATCCGAAGTGGAATGATAATTTGGACTCCTTATATGGATTTGGACAATGCTTCCCTCACGAGCTAGCGTTTGGGGTTGAGTTAGGACCAAAATTCATTTTTACATGGTGTCAGAGTCAGACTCATTCCAATTCTATGTTCACCGATGTTGGATCCCCAAATTATGTCATACACGCTCCAGTTAACGGGGTTTGGACATGCGGGGGAGTGTTCCCACATCGGAAGTGGAATGAGAATTTGGACTCGTTATATGGACTTGGACAATCCTCCCCTCACGAGCTAGCGTTTGGGGTTAAGTTAGGCTCAAGATCCATTATTTACCGTTTTTACAATGTCATTATAATTTAAATGGTTATGACAAATTACTTGATAGATTTCGAATTATTAGTTAATTCTTACTTTCAATTACCTTTTAACATGTAATTATATAAATATCTCTTTCACTACCGATGAATACTGTTGGGTCCGGGGCTACAGATAAGCAAGAATATGTAAGAATAAAATCGTAACAGCTAGAACAATTCAAACAATTTCTGGATGTTGCCTTCAATGTTGTGTCAACATCTGAGGCAACATTGTGATAAAACAGTTATAAACATTTATAGAGTAAATGCAGTGGAAAAGTAAAGACACACAAGGTTTATATTTTCATGGGTATATATTAATATATCCCTTGATGGTCAATGACCAAAGAATTGTATAAATTATATACAATTAAAAATGAATTTCTTTATGCAAGGTTGAACAATAAATGCGAAAAAGAAATTACAAACAAAAATGAAGTCGCAGATGACTTCAGCCCAAAGTTAAAAGATCTAACAAGACAAATACAATATCTCCATTACTATTGCTTGAAATATAAGCTTGATCTAGAATCTAGGCAGCAATAGTAACGTGGGACTAGATGTTGTTATACTACTTTAGGCCAAGTGTGTTGATCTAGTTTCTAAGGTGACTATGCGAGAGCTCTCTTGATAATTCTTCTCGTTTTCAATCTGAATATCGATACTCTGAAGTTCCCCTCTATTTATAGTGTGGAACTTCCCTTGAAATCCTCACTGGTTGGTTGCGGAGGCTGAGTAAAAGAAGGCTTCAGCTTGGACCAGTTCTTGCTCCTTCAAAAGCTCAACGTTCTGGACTTGGTCTTCACACTGCTTCCTCTCCAAGCTTTGACTGTTTCTTTTACCACGTTTTAAACACATCATCATTGTTAGCATGCCTAGGTCATTTTTTACTCACAGTAACACAACCTGTTTTGGCCGGAAGAATAGGCAAAATCGTTACAGAAATATTGTCAGGAATGTTGTCACAACATCGCAGGCAACATTCTTATTTTCATATAATGTTGTCCTGAGCATTTTCAGATATTGTCACAACATCCATCCAACATCAACAATCTCCCCCTTTTTGCCTTTCTTCACAAAACTCCATACGAAGCAAAAATGACTAAGATACTGATTCCCGATGTAGTCCTTACATTCCAAGAATCAGTAGGATCAGTGCTATGCTCTCCCCCTTACCCTGCAGTGTTAAATTCCAAGCAGCGTAGTACCAATGATTTGATTAGATAGGAGTTATGTTCTGTTACTGTAGACTTACTCATAGCAATTGCGTAATCAATCTACAGTAATCATTCATACCAATCCACATTAGGCAACCATATATAAACAACTATAGAAAGCAGTCATACTGTCTGCAAAAACAGACCAAATGTCTCAAAGTAAAATATTACAAACACAAATAATATTCCAAATGTCAGTAATGTCAGTATATCCACTATTCAAATAAACATTCATCATTGAATCACCAACTCTATCAGCATGATGATCACAGTAGCTTCCAACCGCTTTCTGTGATCGATCACTCTGTGCAACACCATCTTCATCTTCAGCACCATCTTCATCTCTTCATCTTCAGCATCAGAAGTAGTCAGCAATAATTATCTCAACTCTTCTCCCCCTGCATCATTGCCTGCACCCTCCCCCTGTCTGTCTACTTCCAGCAGCAGCAGCATCAGTAGCTCCCCCTGTCTGTCTGCTTCCAGCAGCAGCATCAGCATCAACATCATCATCTCCCCCTTTTTGTGAAGAAAGTAAGCCTATATAATAGTTCCTGGCTCGCACTAGTTTTTGAATTTGCCTGTCAAGTTCAGCAATGTGCTGTCGAAGCCAGTCTTTGGACATTAGGACCTTTCCTTGAGCAATGTTGCCAGGAATGTCGGCAACATCCTTTGATGTGTTAGTGTCCCATTCATCTTTCTTCCAAGGCAGGTCAATAACCATGTCCCTGCTGTTAACAACTGCTCGTTGTACTAAGTAAACCTCTAAGGCTGGACTCAGCTTTTCTCATTTTGGAGTCTTAAAACCTTGGTTGAGTAGGATTTGAAAAATCAAGGAGGGGTATGGAAGGGCAGAGTTGCTTTGTTTTTCTGCCAAGTTGACAACATGGTTGAATATAAGTGTTCCTAAGTCAACTTTCTGATTCCTTCCAATCTTGAAAAGTAGTGATGCTTGATCAAGGGTCACTACTGTCTCGTTGAGGGAGGGTAGCCAGTTGTATATATCAAGTTTGTGTAAAGTGACAAACAGGGCAGTGAGTTTTGACACAGGGATGCATGGAGCCCAAACAGTGATCAAATTCCCTGTAAGGTACTTGATCATTGAATTGAGTTCCTCCACAGTGGGGATTGGTTGAGGTTCTCTTTCACTAATAATTATCCCAAGAATGGAGTTTATGTTATTTGGTGTAAAATTGTATACCTTGTTGTATAGGTACACTTTCCCAAATTTCTTTGATGTTGTGTCCTTAGCAGCAAGATTCAGATTAGCATAGAACACTCTAATCACCTTCTCACAATAAGGATTCTTACCAGATACAGAGTTTAAGATGTTTTGACTACTTAAGAAATCAACTAAACCATTTTTGGAGAATGAAGTTAGGTCAATCACCTTCTCCCCTCTAACTCCTCTATTGTTAAACCAATTCCAGTTACTGGAGCATGATTTAGTTTGAAACATGGAGGAGTAGGGAATTATCTCAGAATCTGTTTCAGATTCTGTGTTTTCTTGTTCGGATGAGGTGGCTGCAGGTGTTGCCTCGGATGTTGGGGCAACATAGTCTGGGTCTATTTTCTCGGCTGTTGCCTTTGATGTTGAGGCAATATTTTTATCAAAATTCCAATATGTTCTATGGACCCCTTTAGGAATGAAGTTTCATAGAGGTGTGTCATCAAACATCTCTTCTTCTTCTTTTTCCTTCTCAGATTCTGCTTGTGGAGTGGAAGTTGATGGAGTTCTGGAAGAACTGTGCACACTGAAATTGGTGTCAGTGCTGCTGCTTGTGGTAGTATCAACAGGGAGAGTCGACTCTTCCCTTGATCTTTTGGCAGACTGGTATTCACCGAATTGGTTTTCGAAAACCCTCTTTGACCTTTGCGTCGGAAATGTCGATTTTGACTGTCTTGAGGCAAGGTTCGAGAAATCAGATGTTGCATGAACATCGATTGGGTTTTCATTATCGCCTGGGTAGCTCACCTGTAATGGCTTATCTGAACCAAGCAGGATCATTGCATGTGTGCAGTCCTCTTTGGCCGGTCTCAAGTCATTGACAAAAGTATAATGCTTGTAAACCTTGTTGTTATTTACTGGACTAGTCGACATTGGAGAATAATCTTTGGTGTTTGTGAATTTTGGGGACACGGACATAGGAGAGGGTTTTGAAGGATTGGGCGTGTTGGAGAAGCTTTGGGTTTTGAGAAATAACGGTGTTGTTTGGGCTGCCATGATTTGATGGATTGATAGTCGGCTGATGTGACAAATCCAAGACAAAAATGGGAGTTTTTATTATGGCAAAGTATACTTACACTCAAACTCCTTTTTCTTAAATTTAGATTGTATAGAAGAATAAAAACTCTTTACACACCTAAAATAAGGATTGTCATAGCACACATGATCATTTTTTTTAAAAACGGTCCTCCAGAATTTTTTGGACTTCCAGTTAAAGACAGAGACATGATAAATACCAAAAACAGGAATAAAATAAGATAAATCAGATTGATCAATGTACTGGAACACAATGTTGTTGATGATGTTGGCAACATTTCAAAGTTTAAACAAGCATTATGAGACTCCAAGGATTTTCTGATTTGGTAGATGATATTTCCGTATATGTTCCCTATGAGACTGATCGCTGGACTAACGTAATATTTTACCATTGTCCTTAATCAACTTAGTTGAACACATACAGATTAAAAAAATATTGAGGAATTTTCAACCTTTTTGAAGCACGTGGTACTCCTATAGAATAGGAACAATACCAATCTTAGAGCTTTGCTCTTTTTGTAAACATCCAAATCTTTGAGTAGAGGCTTCGCCTTCTTATGATACTTGCAGAGAATGGTATCACATTCATATCTTGTCCTTTTGGAGTCATGCTTGAATCTTTTGAAAAAAATATTGCAACATCACTACAACACTTATCTTGTATATTGACCCAACAGTAAATGTTATCCAGAATGTTGGGACAACATTTCGGACAACATCTACCTAGCATGTCTTATTTTCAAAGGAAACAGAGACCAAGAGATTTTTTCAAGCTAGAAAATCTCTCATGATCTAAAGGTTTGGTAAAAATGTCAGCCAGTTGACAAAGAGTATCAACATGTTCGATTTGAACTAGCTGTTTTTCTACTAAGTCTCTTAGAAAATGATGTCTTATATCTATGTGCTTTGTACGTGAATGCTGAACATCATTTTTGGAAATATTAATAGCACTCAGATTATCACAGTACAAAATCATGGAGTTATTAGATATGCCATAGTCATCTAGCATATGTCGTAACCAAATTAGTTGAGTACAACAACTTCCGGCTGCCACATATTCAGATTCGGCAGTCGAGAGTGATACACAACTTTGTTTATGACTGTACCATGAGACAAGATTATTACCAAGATAGAAACACCCACCACTAGTGCTTTTTCTATCGTCTATATCACCGGCCCAATCTGAGTCACTATATTTTATTAGATTAGGATTAGTGTCTTTGGAGTACCAAATTCCCAAGTCACTTGTACCGACAACATATCGAATACCTTGGGACTGGCTTGGAAACTGGCGCAAACACATACGCTAAACATGATATCAGGGCGACTGGCAGTAAGGTATAGAAGGATACCTATCATAGATCGATATAATGTTGGATCAACATCTTGTCCAACATTGTCTTTACATACCTGTTGCGTAGAGCCCATTGGAGTCTTCATGTGTTTAGCATTTTCCAGACCAAATCTGCTAACAAGATTCTTGGCGTACTTTCTTTGAGATACAAAGATCCCATCTTCATTCTGTTTAATCTGCAAGCCTAAGAAAAATGTTAGTTCTCCAATCATGCTCATCTCAAATGTTGTCGACATTGCTTCGACAAAAGACTTCAAGAAAGATTCTATAGTCGAACCAAAAACAATATCATCAACATAGATTTGAGCTACTATTACATCTATACCGTGTCTTTTAATAAATAATGTTCTGTCAGCTTCTCCACGAGTGAAACCAAACTCAACAAGAAAGTTAGTTAGACGACCATACCATGCACGTGGGGCTTATTTTAGTCCATACAAAGCTTTTTTGAGTTTGTACACATGATGTGGATGGTGAGGATCCTCAATCCCTTTGGTTGTTCAACGTATACTTCTTTGTCCAAGTGTCCATTTAGGAAGGCACCTTTATCGTCCATTTGGTGCAAGGTAATCTTTAGATAGGAAGCAATAGCAAGAAGCAATCTTATTGACTCAATTCTAGCCACAGGAGCGAAGGTATCGTCATAGTCGATACCTTCTACTTGTGTATATCCTTGAGCAACAAGTCGAGCTTTGTTCCTGACAATCTTGCCTAACTCATCTGATTTGTTTTTGAATATCCACTTAGTCCCAATAACATTTGTGTTGTTGGGTCGTGGTACCAAGTCCCAAACCTCATTACGGGAAAATTGTTCAAGCTCCTCTTGCATGGTTGAATCCAAGAATTATCTTTTAATGCTTCCCTAATATTTTTGGGTTCCAAAGTAGATGTAAGACAAGAAAGACTTACCTGTTGGTATATGGTGGACATGCACACATACCGTACCATTTCTCGGTAATTCACTGGCTCTTTCCATCTTGTATGCCTCTCCTCAAAAACTCCCCCTATCACCTGGTCGGGTGGATGGTTCCTTCTAATACTCGATGGAGGGTCTCTTCTCACTTGATCATTCAGTTCTGTAGCACACTCCTCCTCGAGTTCGTCCCCTGTGTTCTCTCTTGGAGGTTCATATGTTTCTTCTGATGTTGGGACAACATCTGGGACTACATATGTTTCTTCAGTGGGTTGCTTCTCTTCAACTGCAACCACAATGTTATTTTCTGAAGATCTACTAGATATATCCAGCAGGTCATCAAAAATAACATTGACTGATTCTTGTATGGTCTTTGTCCGAAGATTGTATATTCGATAAGCATGACTATTCTGAGAGTAGCCAATGAATATTCCCTTGTCACTCTTAGAGTTAAATTTGGCCAGTTTATCTCTGTCATTAAGAATATAGCACACACCCAAAGACATGAAAGTATCGCACTGTATGTTTCTTTCTATTTAACAGTTCATAGGGTGTCATCTTGGTCCCTAGCCTTAAATAGATTCTATTAATTATGTGACATGCCGTGTTCAAGGCTTCTGCCCAAAACTTTTTTGACAATTGCTTAGAACTTAACATAACTCTAGCAATTTCTTGTAAAGTTCTGTTCTTTCTCTCAGCAACCCCATTTTGTTGTGGTGTTTTTGGTGCCGAAAATTCATGGAATATGCCTTTCTTTTCACAAAAATTTGCAAAGGTTTGATTTTCAAACTCTTTTCCATGATCAGATCTAATTCTAAAAATCAAAGAACAAAACAGGTTCTTAATCCTAGAGTAAAGTGTTATAAATATCTCAAAGGTTTGTGATTTTTCCTTTAAAAAATAGATCCAAGTGAATCTGGAAAAATCATCTACTATCACATAAGAATATCTCATCCTCCTAGGCTATCTACCTCGATTAGACCCATAAGATCCATATGCAATAATTGAAAACAATGAGACGTACCTGAATGTTGTCCGTCATGTTGGACAACATTGTGAGAGACTCGGGTCTGCTTTCCCTTCAAACAATCTTCGCATAGTATTTTATCTTTTGGATCCAGTCTGGGAATGCCTCGAACAGCTTCAAATGAGATCAGCTTCTCCAAGGTGTCGTAGTTGACATGTCCCAACTTTTGATGTCAAAGTGTCAAGTCACCTACCTTTGCGGAGTTGCACAACTCTTGTCTACCGACTAGATAGCAATTATCTCCTGTTCGGGTTCCTGACATGACACATTTATCCGCAAAATCTGTAACCTTGCATCCAAGCTTGTTGAATTTCACCTCGAGATCATCATCACATAGTTGGTTTATGCTAAGAAGATTAGCAACCAAACCTTCTACATGAAGAATATTTTTCAAGGCTGGTATAACCGGAACATTAAGAGTTCATTTACCAATTATCTTACTCTTACTTCCCCCTCCAAAGGTCATGTATCCTCCATTGAATGCTTCATATTCCTTCAATAGGCATTTAGTACCTGTCATATAACGTGAGCAACCACTATCAAAATACCAAGAACCTGTAATGTTAGTATGCAAAGCAGGTATGCACACATTACATTTCAGATTCAGTTTGGGTACCCATTCCTTTTTCTTCCTTCTGCTTTCAGGCTGGTTGATTTGAATGTTGTCAGTGATGTTGGGCAACATTGCTGACGACATTTTAGGCAATATTCTGAGTGCAGAGTTTTGAAGTCTGTAGCAGTAGGGCATAAGATGTCCTGACTTTTTACAGAAGCTACATACAAACTTGGATCCAATTTCAGTGATCTGAGAGTTACTCGAATTTTCTTTGATAAATTTTATCCTCTCAGTTTCACTATGGATTCTAGAAGTATTTGGTTTGCCAGGAGATTGGTACCCAAGGCCAGCCCTTGTAGGTTTATTGAAGTTTAATATTTCATCCAATTTGGAGGTTCCCATGTTGAGCCTTTGAAAGGTGGTATCAACTACGTTTAATCGTGCATGAATCTTACCAAGCTCTAGGTCCTTCTTGGTAAGTGCCACCTCTAATCAGTTGATTGTGCCTTACAGATTGCTAGTCTCAAGAGTCACTAATTTTGCTTTTGAGTCTAGTTGCTCAGATTCAGTGATTAAGGCTTTACAAAGGCTTTGTAATTCCTTTATTACGTCATCCTTGGAGTCAACTAGATCCAAATTTACAGCCTCAGATGAAGAATTAAATTCACTAAAACAATTTACATCAGAATAGTCAAAGTATACATACCTCTCTGATGTTGAAGACATTCCAAATGTTGAGTCTGATGTTGTTCCTGATGTTGTCGCAACATTGTCAACAACATCTTCATCGTCAGACAGTGAGTGTTCAAACACGGATGCCAATATTGCTTGTGGTTCTTCTTCTTGATCTCCTTCATCCTCTTCGTTCTCATCATCACTAAGAGTTACCCACATGACCTTATCAATTTTTCTAAGGGTGTTTGCACACTCATTAGCGTAGTGTCCCCAACCCGAGCATGAATGACATTGCACTCCCTCGAGTTGTTTGGGATTGAAATTGGTACTGTCAGAGTTAGATTTCCTCAGTGGATTGTGATTACTTTGATCAGAAGGTGACCTATTCGGCTGTTTATTAGAGTGGATTTTGATGTTGTTTGTATTTGGATTTATTGCGATAATTGTTGATCTTTCTCACCATTGAGTTGAATCGACGAGTAAGTAAGGCAACAGTAGCACCATTTCCCAGTTCCTCCAAATTTTCTTCCTCGTTTTCCAATTCAGTTTCCGAGGTTTGTCCTTGGAGTGCCAAAATTTTGTCTTTATACAGATCTCTTTGTCTCTTCATGTTCATCTCATATATTTGAAAGATGCTCATCAAGGAATATAGATCCATATTAGCAAGATTATGGGCCTCTTCAATAGCACAAATCTTAGTATTAAACCTTTCAGGAAGAGATCTGAGAGCTTTATCCATAAGTTGTGTGTTGGTTAAAGGAGAACCAAGAACTTGACACTGATTAGCAATGTCAATTAAATTTTTAAAATAAGATTTTATGTCTTCAGATTCTTCCATCCTTAAGCGTTCGTATTGGCTCAAAATCATGCGAAGCTTTGTACGTCGTACACTTGAGGTACCTTTACAATGAGTTTGTAAGGTCTCCCAAGCGTCCTTGGCCGTAGTACAATTTTGGATAAGTTTAAACATATAGAGATCTACCCATCCAAATATCGCATTTAGGGCCTTTTCATTGAAGCTCGCACTATTGATTTCTTTCGTAGTCCATTCAGATTCGGGTTTGGTAAGTACTTCACTATCCTCGTCTGCTGGGTACTTGAGAATCACATAGCCTTCGGAAACTGATCTCCAAGCTCGAACATCAATGGATTTGATGTGCGAACGTAGTCGGATTTTCCAATAGGCATAGTTAGTTCCGTCAAGAATTGGAAGTCTACCAACGTTTTGTATAGCTGAGTCCATAGACGTAATATTCAGAATCAAACACTTATTGTATCAAGTGTTGGCTCTGATACCATTTGTTGAGTCCGGGGCTACGGATAAGCAAGAATATGTAAGAATAAAACCATAACAGCTAGAACAATTCAAACAGTTTCTGGATGTTGCCTTCAATATTGTGTCAACATCTGAGGCAACATTGTGATAAAACAGTTATAAACATTTATAGAGTAAATGCAGCGGAAAAGTAAAGACACACAAGGTTTATATTTTCAAGGGTATATATTAATATATCCCTTGATGGTCAATGACCAAAGAATTGTATAAATTATATACAATTAAAAATGAATTTCTTTATGCAAGGTTGAACAATAAATGCGAAAAAAAATTACAAACAAAAGTGAAGTCGCAGATGACTTCAACCCAAAGTTAAAAGATCTAACAAGACAAATACAACATATCCATTACTATTGCTTGAAATATACGCTTGATCTAGAATCTGGACAGCAATAGTAACGTGGGACTAGATGTTGTTACACTACTTTAGGCCAAGTGTGTTGATCCAGTTTCTAAGGTGACTATGCGAGAGCTCTCTTGATAATTCTTCTCGTTTTCAATCTGGATATCGATACTCTGAAGTTCCCCTCTATTTATAGTGTGGAACTTCCCTTGAAATCCTCACTAGTTGGTTGCGGAGGCTGAGTAAAAGAAGGCTTCAGCTTGGACCAGTTCTTGCTCCTTCAAAAGCTCAACGTTCTGGACTTGGTCTTCACGCTGCTTCCTCTCCAAGCTTTGACTGTTTCTTTTACCACGTTTTAAACAAAGCATCATTGTTAGCTTGTCTAGGTCATTTTTTTACTTACAGTAACACAACCTGTTTTGGCCGGAAGAATAGGCAAAATTGTTACAGAAATGTTGTCACAACATCACAGACAACATTCTTATTTTCATACGATATTGTCCTGAGCATTTTCAGATATTGTCACAACATCCATCCAACATCAACAAATACAAACTTTAAACTCAATACATATTTATTGCAAGGTGAAAGGGTTCCAAAGCTTTTATCAAAATTATGCAGAGTTCATTTTGTAGGATAGTTAAAGATAATTAATACTCTCACCATCTAAATTTATGTGAAAGTATTACTATTTGGAAAATTAAATGACTTTTTCGTTCACTATTATTATCTCAAGATGTTTAAAATATTTTTGAATCATTAATTATGTTGACTTGTAGTAGTACTTTTGTATAGTTTTAAAATATGTAATTTTTATTTTAAATTATATAAAACATTTATACCAAAATCTATAATCAAAATTAAATATTTTGATCCTCATACTCCGAACACCTTCACAAGAACTAGGACCCAGGGAGTAGTATAGTTCATTAACAATTCTTGAACATTTGATTTTTTAGAGGGACCACCCTAAAGATTAGGATATAATCTAGAACCTGTTCAATTCTTTCTCCTGAATACGATCCTTACCCAATTCTGTGGTCTGTGGAAGAATCTCCAAATAAACTAAGCTATATTTACTGACGTCATAAATTTATAATAATGTGCTCTAAATTGTGAGGGGGAAAGGGTGAAAAGAGGGCAAAGAACTTACATGATGCAGCAAGAAAAAGGATAAGAAAGAAAACTAGCTTAGTATTTGAAGCTCTTTGCATGTCTTTTTTTCCTTCAGCTAATTGCTTTATGAGATATCACTACTGGTACATAGTATCTAATAAAATTAATACAGAAAAAATGAATTATGGCATATTTATTTTTTTATAACTTTTAGCCTGGACGGTCATAAGTTCAGTTGATGACAGTGATCTATCTCATTTTTTTTAAACCAAAAGATAAAATTCAACTCACTGGATTACTGTAAAAATGGATTACCGTAGAAATGTTATTGTCAGTTACATTTTAGCTTGAAAGTCTTAACCCTAAATTACGACTTTATATTTATAATTAATCACTGACATGTTTCGTATAAAATTTTCCGTTTCTGGATTGTTAGAGTCGTTACTCTCAGTTACGTATAAAGGCTAAAACATTACTTACAAGTACGAATTATCATTTAACTCTGTCAATCACTAAATTTATTGTCCATTTGATTTTTTGAATAACACAATATCTAATACGTTACTGCGGAATACAGTTATTCTAATTCTGTAAAAAAAATTATAATATATTATTATATTGAATTGATTTAAATAATGACTTATTTGGATCAAAAGAAGAGACTCATATTTTAATCTAAATATGAAAGTACATTCTTAATAACTCATTATTATTCCAAAGAGGAAAACACTTTTCTCCTTAGCACCCTCTAATGCACCTCCCTCTACCCCACCCCATAGCCCCTATCCCCATTTCATAATATTTATCTAAATTATACATAAATATTTTTTACTTATCAAATAAGAAAAATATTAAAATTTATTTATATTTCAAATAAGTAATACTACTAGTTTTCTTCATACCGGACACACCTTTCTTTTATGAAACATTACCCGTCAAAAGCGGGTTCACCAAAAAGCAAAAGAAAGTGAAAAAGAAAAAAGAAAAAAGAAAAAAGAAAAAAAGAAAAAAAGGAAAAAACAAATATAGAAGAAAATAAAAGGCCGCCTGTCAATGAAAAGAGAGAAAGCATATGTTTCTTTCGCTTTTCTTTTATCCATAGCATTCTTACATGAAAAACAGTGACCACTTAATACTCATCATTGCTACCACACTTTCTACTTTTTTTTCTTCGATCCCGATAAAATTACATGAATCCTTTTGTCCCCCGCGCTCCCAAACCCCCACATAAAAGTTCTTTACACATATTATTTCTCCTTTTCCTCTTTTAGCATTTATTAACTCAAAGAATATATTCTCTCTCTAGAAAATGTGTTATTCATTGTTTTTGACTATATAATGAAAATGTAATACTCGTCTCTTTCATTTTATGTGATTAAAATTTATTATTATTACATCCTATAGTTTTTACGTTGGAAAGCATGGTTTATTAATCTTTGTGAAAAGAGGAGGTATACGACCTTATGTAAGAATAGTATGGTATTAAGGCAAGTTAAGGTAGTGTCGAGAAGAATAAAAGTTAAGCGAATCGAAGAAAATAAGGTTTGTCGCAACTTGGACGATTTACATGTTTTACGGTGGGAACTTACGGCCGTAAAAGTATTTACGAGCTGAAAAGTCTGAGACCTCCACCGTGAAACTTAACAGAATGTTGGTGGAGGAAGAGGTGTTTCACGGTGGTCCTATTATAGGTCGTAAAAGTTTTGCTGTGGGAGTTAGCCGGCGTAAAAGGTTTTACGGCCGGATCCTCCGTCGTAATAGTTGAGTCGGTGTCCGACCTTTGCTCGATTTAAATGTCTTCCAACCTTCATAACTCGTCATTTTCATCCTTAAACAGTTCCTAAGAATCCCTAAATCCTCTCTAAGGGTTCTATACTCATCCTAGCTTGGTTCGAAAGGAAATAACGTGGCTATTACGCCAAGAACCTCGTAGTATTTGTCTTCCTCTTATTCTTCCCCTTTGCTACTATTTTGAGTGGAAATCTTCAAATGTCAACTCGTCTATGAATATAAGTGATGAATTTGAGGAATAATTGATTTGGTGGTTCTTGCTATTAATATTAAGTTGAAGGAAGAAGAATTAAAAAGGGGATATAGTTCTATAATCAGATAGCATGATTGCAACTAGTCAATTTTAAGATATTCACACTAGTGTTGTTATCTATTGTTTTAGATCGACGTGTAGAAAGAGGCAAGCTTGATCCTCCTCAATAGAGCATCAAATTTAAGGTATGCAAGGCTTACGTTCTTTCTTTCAGCATGATCTTAGAAAGCAAATTCTATAGTAACATGACCATAGGCAAAGATCCTATTCTTGATCGTGAAAGCTCATAACTCCTTATTTTGGAACATTACATGTACTTGTCCTTCATTTTTTGGGATTTCTCTTCATATATTATGACATCCTCTAGTTCGTGATTGATTCTAAAAACTCTTGTTGGATTGTAATGTTCGCTGTATATGATTCCATAATGATAGGCGGGGGTTAACGATTTTAGGTCACTCTACCCTATTCTTGTTGATGTTCTAAGGTCTTGTATTGCACTTATATATATGTATCTATTTTTTTACCGAGTCGCGCTATAGTGTGTCGGATTCGACACTTATATGTGCATATCACTACAGTTGGGTACGATATTATCGAGTCTATTTAAGGCCGGGTACGTTATGATATGATTTGCCCCACAGAGAGGCTTGTTACTATATTATATGGCCCATAGAGTGGCCTAATTTTACTTTCAAGCATATACTTATGATTATGTCAGTTGTGTGCCCTCGGCGGTATTCTGAGTTACAGGTTGACTTTTGTACCCTTCTTCTACATTACATTTCTTATTTATATGTTTTACCTACCTTAAATATTAAGTACATTCTTTTGTACTAACGTCCCTTGCTGGGGCGCTATATTTTATGCCCACAGGTATGGATAGACAAGGCGATGTACCTCCACAGTAGGGTATCTACTTTCAGATATTGGTAGTCATACTCTACTTCTCCGGAGTTACTATACGGAGTCAGTAGGCATTGTGGCACATGTATATGGTTATTTTGGGTATGTCAGGGCCCTGTCCCGATTTGATGACATATGTTAGTACTCTTACAGGCTTGCAGACTGATAGTTAATGTATATTTGTTTATCTTGGCCTTGTCGGCCTCCTTGTTAATTGTTGATATGCTTGTTATGGCTTTGCCGACCTTTCATTATGTATATATATAGTTGTTGGCATTCTTCTGTGTGCGGGGTATTATTGCATTCTATCTTATCATTTTTATTGGCAGGTCTTATCGGCCTAAGTCTCGTGTCGTGTGAATTCAGGTATTACAGTTGGTATGCTCGAGCCTTAGGGTGACGGGTGACGGGTGACGGCCACACACCCCAAGGTTGGGGTATGAAAAATATAGTATCAGAGCAGGTTTATCCTAGAGAGTCAACAAGATGTATCTAGTAGAGTCTTGTTTATGAGTGTGTTGTGCACCACACTTACAAAGAAGAGGCTACATGATATTTAGGATGGTTACTCTTCTTCTTGATCTAGATCGTGCGACAGAGACGAGTTGTAAGTGTTTGACTCCTAATCTTTATCTATTTTACATTTTCTGCGATGCCTGTTACTAGACGAAGGCTATTGGGAGGTTAAATTAGGAGGCTGGAGAGGATGCCAGTTAGGTGCCACCCGCTAATCCACGGCAATAGAAGCATCATGATGAGGCTATATCTCGGGCCTCTAAGACTCCACCCTCACCACCTCCAAAGAAGCATAAGGGAGCTGATGTACCCCAGTTCCTCCCCAGGTTTTTCTTGAGCAGGATCTTTATATACAGAGTATCGTGCAGTTGTTGACTCGATTAGTGGCTACTCAAGCCCAACGTCAAACTACTGGTCTTTTCAATAGAGTAGTCAGTGCAAGATTTCAGGATTTCATCAACCTGGACCCTCCGATATTCACAGGTTCAGACCTGAACGTAGACCCGCATAACTTTCTGGTCTAGAAGCAGCGTACTTTGCGGGTAATGCATTCCACATATGGTGAGTCAATGGAGTTGGCTTCCTATAGGTTTCAAGATGTTGTCTTAACCTAGTATGAGACCTAGGAGCATTTTAGGGGACCCCGAGCCCACCCACATGATAGAGAGAGTTATCTGAGTCATTCTTGCAACAATATCTGCAGATTGAGCTTCGATGAGCCAGGCAAGATATGTTCTTACGGGCAGAGTAGGGTAACATGAGTGTATGAGAGTATAGTTTATAGTTTATAGTTTAACTCTTTGACTAGATATGCTCCTACCATTGTTGTTGAGATGAGTAACCGGGTACATCAGTTTGTTAATGGTTTGGGACCGAACTTGGTTAATGAATGTACTATATATTCTCTAAATTCGTATATAGATATTCCTTGCATTTAAGATTATGCACAAAACTTGGAGGATAGTAAGAGGCGGCAGCGGGTGGATAGAGAGAGGGATAGGGGCCAACATAAGAGGTCTCGATCTACAGGTGATACATGAGAGTTTAGAGGTGGGTTTAGGCCACATGTTTTAAGCACCCATCTTATCCAGCATCCAGTGCACCACCACAGTTTTATGGCCTACATTGTAATCGGACCACTCATTCGGGTCAGGGTTAGAGTTCACGGGCATCAGACTTGTAGTATAAATGAGATTCCAATCAGATGAGGACTCTGTTACCTTATTTTGATCGTTATGGTAGAGACCATTTTGGGAAATGTCTCCAGGGTATGGATTTATGTTACGCTTGCGGACAATCAGGTCATATTATGCGGAACTATCCGGTGAGAGGCGAATGTGGTATGTCATAACTGATAGGATCTGTAATTGCTTCTTCTTTATATGCACACCCTCCTAGGAAAGGTACACATACATCAGCTGGTAGAGGTAAAGATAGAGCGTCTAGCTCAGGCGGTCATCAGAACTGCATATATGCATTGTCAGATTGGCAGGATCTAGAGTCATCTTCTAATGTGGTTACAGGTATACTATCTGTTATTTCTCTTGATGTGTACACATTGATAGATCAAGGTTGTACTCTATCATATATTACTCCCTTTGTTACTAGTAAGTGTGGTAGGGAATCCGAGTTGTTGCATAAGTCATTTGAAGTATCGATGCCAGTTGGTGCATTTGTGATTGCTAGGCGGGTTTATCGGTGTTGTGATGTGATAATTTATGATCGTCATACTTTACCCGACCTAAATGAGTTGGAGATGGTCGATTTAGATGTTATCATGGGTGTCGATTGATTGGCTTCTTGTTATGCTAATGTGGATTTCTAGACAAAAGTTACGTTTTAATTTTCTAGGCGAGCCCATTATTGAATGGATAGGGTAATGCTGCAACGCCTAAGAGGAGGTTTATTTCCTACCTTAATGCACAGAAGATGATTTCAAATGGATATATCTATCATTTGGTACGATTGTAGGATGCGGAGGCAAAACCTCCCACCCTTCAGTCTATCCCTCTTGTTAATGAATTTCCTGATGAACTTCCAAGCATTCCTCCCGAAAGGAAAATTGACTTTTCCATTCATGTGCTTCTAGATATCCAAACTATATCTATTCCTCTTTATAAGATGACCCTTGCTGAGTTGAAGAATTGAAAGCGCAACTGAAGGATTTGTTAGAGAATGGCTTTATTAGGCCAATACTTCAACTTGGGGAACACATGTATTGTTTGTTAGTAAGAAGAATGGCACACTGAAGATGTGTATTGATTATCGTCAACTGAATAAGGTCACTATCAAGAAATCCACTTCCTAGGATCGACGACATCAGTTGCAGGGTGCCAAATACTTCTTAAAGATCAATCTTAGATCTGGACACCATCAATTGAGGGTCAAGGAGAAAGATATTCTGAAGACCGCTTTTTGGACCAGATACAACCATTATGAGTTTTTTGTTATGTCCTTCGGTCTTACTAATGCACCAGCATCTTTCATGGATTTAATTAATCTGGTGTTCACACCATTTCTGGATATTTTTGTGATTATGTTTATCGATGACATTCTAGTGTATTCTTGATTAAAAGCGGAGCATGCTGACCATTTGAGAGCGGTATTACAGACACTCCAAGATCGTAAACTATACGCTAAATTTTCCAAATGTGAATCCTGATTGAAAATGGTGGCCTTCCTCGGACATAAAGTATCAGATGAGGGTATTAAAGTTGATAGTTAAAAGATCGAGGTAGTAAATAATTGTCCTAGGCCCACAACTCCTACTGAGGTGCGTAGTTTCTTGGGCTTGACAGGTTCCTATCAGAGGTTCATGGAGAACTTCTCTTCTATTACTTCTCCATTGACGAAGTTGACTTATAAGGCAGATAAGTTTCAATGGTCGAACGCCTGTGAAAGGAGTCTTTAGAAATTGAAGGATAAGTTGACATCAACACCCGTCTTAGCACTCCTAGAAGGTTCAGAAGGGTATGCTGTTTATTGTGATCCATAAAGAGTCACCTTGGGTTGTGTCCAAATGCAGCATGACAAGGTTATCACATATGCTTCAAGACAACGGAGGAAGCACGAGCAGAACTACCCCACTCATGAACTTGAGTTGGTAGCTGTTATATTTTCCCTGAAGATATCAATATTTATATGGGTTCATGTTGAAATCTATACTGACCAGAAGATCCTCTAGTATATCTTCCGGCAGAAGGAGTTGAATCTGAGACAAATGAGGTGGTGGAACTGTTGAATGACTATGATGTTGATATCCTGTACCACCCTGGCAAAGCAAATGTTGTAGCCGATGCATTAAGTCGTAAGTCCTTGGCTAGCCTGAGGTATGTAGAAGTTGATAAGTTAGAGATGACTAAAGATCTATATCGATTGGCTCAGGTTGAGTATATGATTAATTGATATAGGAGACGGAGGTGCTATAATTTAGAATGTCGCCGAATCATCACTAGTGGAAGAAGTAAAGGCAAAGCAGTTTGATGATCTAGAATTTATCAGAATAAAAAAAGTGATCCCATGTAACGCCCCAAACCATGGCCTGAGCAAAATACGACACTCGGTGCCTGGCTGCATATTACCGAGTGAACCACATGGCTGCTAAATCAACATGGACATCAAAATCATGCAATGATAATGATAGTGCAGCATGTAAAACTGTGTATGAAATATAGTCTGAAACATCATAGCGGAAGTAGTCTAAAAATATCATAAGTCTGAAAATAGTAATACTGACATGTATGACATGCTGAAATAGTCTTGTCTATAAAACCTCTAAAACCTGAGTCTGCAAATCTGTGTACCCGAAAAAGACCCTGTCATACCTCTAATAATAAAACATAATCATGAAGTAAACATACTGACACCCTGGATGAAATGGGGCTCACCAAATGAATGATACTAAAAAAATCCTACTAAGTACATCTATCGTCCTGAAACTTGGCACTTGTACCGTGTAGTGCGAGCCCCATGCAAAGGGATGTTAGTACATTTAAATTGTACTGTATTTAAAGTAACAGAAATAATAAATAACCGAGGGGTTCTACAGAAAGGGAAACCCAAATTAATAAATAGATATTGTATTGAATCTAAAATTGATAATTGATAACTGAACAAGGAAGCAAACAATAAGAATACTCCTTGTACTGAAATGGATAGTCACATGTTTAACTGAAATAATAAATAATAATAATTGTGGCCTTAGGCCCAATATGTGTGCACAAATCTATGGCCTTGGGCCCAAGTATACATATACATAAATTATGGCCTTGGGCCCAAAATAATATGTGGCCTTGGGCCTAAAATTTAGGTGCTCAACATGATACTGTATTACTAAAATATATTAATATAAAATATTGAACATGAATTCATGAACTGATCATGACAACTCGAGCTTTAACTAGTTTATAAGCATACTGAGTATTCTAGACTAAGAATCGTGAATATCAATCACAAGTCTAAGTTGATTATGTACTGACTCCATAATGACCAAAGTGATAATTATGAGTAACTACGAAGTTATAATCATAAGTTTAGTCTTTTCATGAACTAGGGTAAAACTCCTAAATTTCAATGTAATTCACACTAATCTCAATGAATGAGGCGTGAGGATGATTAAAGTCATTCTCACACGTAGATAGAAGCTCTACATACCTTAATCGCTCCAATACGTGACCTAAAAATTTGAACTTTGGAGTAGAAACCCAAAGCTTGAATCCTGAGACTTAAGTCGGGTTTATCCTGAAAAACCCTAGGTTAAGAACATTGGATTCTACTTAGAATTTATTAGAATTACGTTAGAATCACATAGAATCGCATGAAAAAGTCTTACCTTGGTGTAGGAGATGGTTAGGAAGAGAGAACCTTTGTTCTATGGTTTGAGAATATGAAACACTGATTTTTAACAATAAGCTGCATATTTATATTGTTTGTTATCGGATGAAATTGACGGTCAATATTGAGGGACTGTCAATATTTTTAAGGTTGGGGTCTGGGCCGTCAATAATTATACGGTCCATATAATCGGACCGTCAAATTAATTATTTTAATTTATAACTTTCCAATGACTTCAAAACTTGAGAGCTTTCAGACGGTAAAAAAAGACGGGTCGTCGATATTTATACGATCCGCAAAAATCCACTAGGCTACATCAATTTCAAGAACCGAATTGATGATTCACTTTGATGGTTCATAAAATCTTTTACGTTCCATCAATCCTAGCATCAAATTTAATCTGTAAAATTAACATTGATTTTTCAACTTAAACTCCCCGTTTTGTTTTCCTAAACCCAATCATGAAGATGTCTCAGTTTAGAGGTACGAGGTGTTACATCCCCTTTTAGAAAAAGCCGTTGTTTGAGCTGTCAGACGATGGGGTTCTTAAATATAAAGGTCGGTTATGTGTACCTGATTTTGGGGGTCTTTCATAACGAATTATGGCAGAGATTCAAAGTTCATGTATTCTATCCATCCTTGTTCTACTAATATGTACCATGACCTTCAGCAATATTACCGGTGGAATGATATGAAAAAGAATATTACATAATTCGTGGCTCGATGTCCGAATTACCAGCATGTGAAACTTGAACATCAGAAATCTGGAGGATTGCTTCAGAATATCGAGACTCCGACATGGAAATTGGAGGAAATCAACATGGATTTCATTACATGGTTACAAAATTCTTATCGGAAGTTTGATTCAATTTGGGTTGTTGACAGGCTTACGAAATCAACCCATTTTCTACCCATCATGACTATCTATTTAGGTGAGGATTACACTAAGTTATACATCAAAGAAATAGTTCAACTTCATTGAGTTCTGGTTTCCACTATATCTGATACAGGTGCCCAATTTACAACTAATGTCTGGAGGTCCTTCCAGAAGTTTTGGTTACTCAGATTAATCTCAGCACAACTTTTCATCCACAGACGGACATGCCAAACACATCATTCAGATGCTCGAGGATATCCTATGAGCTTGCGTCTTGGATTTCAAAGGGAGTTGGGAAGATCATCGGCCCTTATTGAGTTTTCCTATAATAACAACTATCACTTCAGTATTAAGATGGCACCATAGGAAGCCCTGTATGGGCGGAAGTGGAGATCTCCTATCGGCTGGTTTGAAGTAGGTGAAACAAAGTCATTGAGACTTAATTTGGTGCAGCAAGTAGTAGAGAATGTGAAATTGACCCAAGAGCAATTGTTGACCTCCTAGAGTCGACAAAAGTCCTATTCAGATAATCGCCGCCGAGACTTAGAATTTGTTATTGGCGATTGGGTGTTTCTGAATGTATAGCCTATAAAGGGCTTGATGAGGTTCGGCAAGAAGGGAAAGCTTATCCGTAGGTACGTTGGATCATACAAGATTGTTAAGAGAATTGGGCAAATGGCTTACAGGATTGAATTACCCCCAGAGTTGGAGGCAGTTCATCCAGTATTTCATGTATATATGCTTCAAAAGTGTTTAGGAGATCCCTCCCGTATTACACTTGTAGAGGATGTCTAGATCACAGAGGACTTATCGTATGAGCAGATTCCTATTGCCATCTTATACCGTCAGGTATGTAACTTGCAGACCAAGGACGTAGCTTCAGTTAAAGTGCTTTAGAGGAATAACAATGTGGAAGAAATGACATGTGAGGATGAGGAAGACATGAAGTCTAAATATCCCCATTTGTTTCAGACTTCAGGTTTATAATGACACTCGTGCGATGCAACTTATTTATTTCTATCCTATCTATCGGTCTTATCTTGTACACCTTATTTATGTGATATTACTGAGGTAGATGTGACAGATGCAACCCCATTTTTAGTCGTTGACAGTTGAGGTGAGTTATGGCTAGCCCTTTTGATTTTTGAATAGATAGACGATCGTGTGGGGCTGATATTGCTATGTTATGCTATTTTATTTCCCAGTGTGGCAATAGATATGAATTCTAGCTGCTCGACAGGTTTTGAATCATCCTATTTACAGAGGAAACTATGCCAAATTTTTTATAAATCATAAGAGTTGGAGTCTTTTCTCAACATTCGATGAGGAATGTTTTAAGGGGGAAGAATGTTACACCCTGTAGTTTTTACGTCGGAAAGCGTTGTTATCTAATCTATGTAATAAGAGGAAGTATAAGACCTTATGTAAGGATAGTAGGGTGTTAAGGCAAGTTAAGGAATTGTCGAGAAGTATAATGGTTAAGTGAATCGAAAGAAATAAGTTGTCATAACTTGGACGATTTTCATGTTTTACGGTGGGAACTTACTGCTGTAAAATCATTTATGGGTCGTAAAAGTTTGAGACCTCCATCGCGAAACATAACAGAATGTTGGTGGAGGAAGAGTTGTTTTACGGTAGCCCAGTTACTGGCCTTAAAAGTTTTACAGTGAAAGTTGGCCAGTGTAAAACATTTTATGGCCGGATCCTCTGCCGTAAAAGTTGAGTCGGTGGCCGACCTTTGCTTGATTTAAATTCCTTACAACCTGCATAACTCATCATTTTCATCCCTAAAAAGTTCCTAAGAATCCCTAAATCCTCTCTATGGGTACCGTACTCATCCTATCTTGGTTCGGAAGGAAATAACGTGGATATTACGCCAAGAACCTCGTAGTATTGGTCTTCCTCTTATTCTTCCCCTTTGCTACTATTTTGAGTGGAATTCTTCAAACATCAAGTCATGGTTCAAGGTGGAAATTGGTGTCTAAGGTAAGGATTTACCCCTCCTTTACTTATGTACGTTATACAAGCTTTTGAGGTTTCATTTTGTTAATGAATCTAGAAGAAAGAAGTGAGAATTAAAGACTTTTGTTGTGTAGCTGGGTGAGCTGCATTTATGAATGTCTTCTATGAATATAAGTTATGAGTTTGAGGAATTACTGATGCGGTGGTTGTAGCTATTATTATTGAGTTGAAGGAGGAATTTTTTTTTAAAAAGATATAGTTCTATAATTAGATATCATGATTGCAACTCGTCAAGTTTAAGCTATTCACACTAGTGTTGTTATAAATTGTTGTGGATCGACGTGTAGAAAGAGGCGAGCTTGATCCTCCTCAATAGAACAACAACTATAAGGTATGTAAAGCTTATGTTCTTTATTTTGGCATGATCTTAGAAAGAAAATTCTATAGTAACATGACCATAGGCAAATATCCTATTCTTGATCGTGAAAGCTCATTACTCCCTATTTTGGAACCTTACATGTACTTATCCTTCATTTTTCAAGATTTCTCTTTGTATATTATGGCATCCTCTAGTTCGTGATTGATTCTACAAACTATTGTTTGATTGTAATGTTCGATGTATACAATAGGTGGAGGTTAATGACTTTAGGCCATTCCGCCCTATTCTTGTTGATGTTCTGAGGTGTTGCATTACACTTATATATATGTATCTATTTTCTTATTGAGCCTCACTATAGTTAGCCGGGTATGATAGTTATACGTGCACACCACTGTAGTTGGGTATGATATTATCGAGTCATTTTAAGGCCGGTTATATTATGATATAATTTTCCCCACATAGAGGCTTGTTACTATACTATATGGCACATAGAGTAGCCCAGTTTTAGTTTCATGCATATACTCATGATTATGACGATTGTATGACCTCAGTGGCTTTCTGAGTTATAGGTTGATTTATGTACCCTTCTCATACATTACATTTCTTATTTATATGTTTTACCTACCTTACATATTCGGTATATTATTTCGTACTGACGTCCCTTGCTGTGGCGCTGTGTTTCATGTCTACTGGTATGGATAGATAGGCCGACTTACCTCCACAGTAGGGTATCTTTTTTCAGCTGCTGGTAGTTGCACTCTACTTCTCCGGAGTTGTTGTACAGAGTCGGTAGGCACTGTTTCACATGTATATGATTATCTTGAGTATGTCGGGGCCCTGTCCTGGCATGACATATGTTAGTAATCTTAAAGGCTTGCAGACTGGTAGTCAGTGTATATTTGTTTTTCTTGGCCTTGTCGACCTCCTTGTTAGTTGTTAATATGATTGTTACGGCCTTGTCGGTCTTAGTTTATGTATATATAGTTGTTGGACTTCCTCTGCGTGTAGTGTATTATTGCATTCTATCTTATCATTGTTATTTGTAGGCCTTGTCGGCCTAAGTCTTGTGTCGTGTGGATTCATGTACTATAGTTGGTATGCTCCGGCCTTAGGGCTCCGGGTGCTGCCCCCAAGGTTGGGGTGTGAAAATTCAAAATAGTATTCCTTTTGTCCCAATTTATATAACACTCTTTTCTATATCTTGTAACAATTCAACTTTATATTTACCTTTATACCCTTAATGAAATTATTTCTAGCCACACAAATTTTTATGAGTTATTTTATAAAGTCTTCCTTTATTTCTTAAATTTTATGCCAAGTCAAAGCTCTTCATATAAAATGGGACGGAAAGTAATATAATTTATACTACTTTGCCATTAGATATTACACACCTTTTATTTTAGCTTGTCCAAAAGGAGATATATTCCTTTCTGGGAAATTATTTTTTATTTTGATCTCTATTTTTCATTAATTGAATTACTTATTGGGACAGTTACTGTCACTCATTTAAAATGAAAAAATATGTTCACATCATACCATTATTCATTTATAATAATCAATATTTTTGATACTTTGCATGTATTTGATTAGCATGCCAAAATTTTCTTTGGTATTTTAAAATCTATTTAATCATACACCTTCACATAACATAAGAATAATGGGAGTATATTTTATCAATTATAGTTAATAAATTATTAAGAAAAATAGTTGTAAAGTTAGTTTGATCAATAATATATCATATGAAATTCGAAACATGAATTACATTCTAATGATCAAAGGCGCATCTATGTAGGAATGTGGGGGCGTCACGACACGAGGATGCTTGACTAAAATTTATGTATACGCATAGGTGTATTGAAACAAAGTATATAAAGGGGTATTGCCACCAGCAATAACTCAATGTTATTTGGTGCATTAGTTAACGGTTAGGGTGCCAAGTGCAATGCTCTGATTGATTCTTGTTGGAATAATAATTCAAAGTTGTGAGAAATCAAAAGTGGTTATGATTTGATATTTTAATTCATGTTTATCTAGGATTTAGAGCTAAATTTTTATAGGATACGTTTTCCAATTTTGAGTTAAAGTAAGTTTCGTACTATTATAACTAGGGATGCTGCTAGCTATTTCCATAACAAGAGATATTGTGGACATTATAGAGAGCAGATTCATAAAGTTTATAACTAAGATATATCCCTTCAAACTGGTATAAGAGCTTCTACACTATTGGTAGAAAATCTAATATAGCTTTTGTTGCCGGCCGACGATACTAGCCGACGTGTGTCGCCCATCTGACCAATGATTATGTTGAAAAATGCCTAGCCAATGATATTTGCATGAAAAATAATCATGTTGAGTATTATTGAAAGAAATATTGCAGGTTTAATGAAGGAACAAACAAATATAGCACAAGAGGAAGAAACGATCTTCTCTAAAAAATGGAGAAATGGGTTAAAAAATTGTTGTTAGTGACAAAGTGTATCAACGGAGTTCAAGACAAGTAATTCAACAAAAGAAATTGGTGTTTGTTGATACGACGTCAGAGTAGAGACTGTCGGGCAACCTGTGAAGGAACTCACTGAGCAATCTCTAAAGCGAGGGTGTTTCTCGTCTTGAGCTTCGCTTAGCGAGACAAGGTGAGTCAGTAGGTGTATATATATATATATAGATAAGGATCAGAATAGTGGCTCATTTCTCCCAAGTTCCAATACAAAATTCTCTCCCAACTCTCTCTATGTCTCAGCACTTCAATAATGTTATTCCAAGGTGAGAGAAATAAAATTTCCTCTTCGATTCTCGTTAGAGTTCAAGAACTCTCATCATATCCTTCATTGGGGTTTGTATAACTTTTCATTCTTTATAGGCTCGGGGAAGATTCGGCTCGTTCAACCAAGTCAAAGGTATGTAAATTTTTTGTATCATCATAGAGAAGGTCGTAAGGATCGTTTTAGTAAGTTTATCCCATAGGGCTCACATGATAGTGATTGCAAGCAGTGAGTATGAGTTATTGAAATTGTTGTGGGCTGGTTGCGTTTTTTATTGGGGCTGCCTAGTTGTGTTGTTGTTGTTATGTAGTGTGGAAGGAAGAAGGATGGGGAGAAGTTTGATAGTAGTACTGTTATCGTTATTGTTAATTAACTTGTGAAGAAGGTTGATTATATCATTGTCAATGAAGTATCGTTAATAAGAGGTATGTAAAGACTATTTCCTTCCTTTTGATCGCATGAACCCGTAACAAGTAAGATCCGAACTTGCGTATAGGAGAAGACTTATTCAATGAGCTCTCATGTCTATGTTGTTCCATCTTGCTCATGTTATAGCTATCCCTTGTCGAGAGTTTATATTCAGTTTAGCATTGTCCCATGTCTAGTTGAGAAGTAGAGCTTATACATAGAGTATTACAACATATACACTTGCCTTCTGGGCCATATACACTTTCCTTTAGGGATATATATGTACACTTCTTCTTTGGGGCTATATACATTGACTTCAGGGCTATTCAGATACATATCGAGCCCTATATAAGGCCGGATAGTTTATTTCAGTATTACTCATTTGGTAGGAGTCAGAGACAGGTAAGTACTCCCGGATTATCACTGACTCCTCAGTTTACATTCAATATATTATGTATATCAGTTCATTTTCAGTTATTCAGGTCCCTTACATACTCGGTACATTATTTTGTACTGACATCTATTTTACCAGGAGGACTGCATTTCATGCCTGCAGGTATAGACAGACAGGTAGATAGGTGTCCTGACCCCTTTCAAGAATCATGGTTGCACCTACACTATCCCCCCGTTAGGCGAACCACTTCCATAACCCAATAACACCATTTAAGACTTAAGCGGAAAAAGAAAAAAATAATACTAAATTGTCTTGATATAGATAATAAGTCATAAAATACTGAAATTATCAAATTATTACACTTCCCAAAACGTTGTCTAAACAGTACAACAACATCTAGAATAAGGAATATAATGTGTGAATAATATTGTCTCAGAAATAAAATAAGAACAAAAGTAAATGAGATGAGAGACAAGGGTTGCTAAAGAACAGCAAGGCTCACCCTGAAATCTCTAAGTCAGCAGTGTCGAACGTCACCCTCTGGCACTGGTAGACGGTGTTGTATCTACATCCAAATAAGAATGCATCAAGTGTAGTATGAGTACAAAATAAACCCCCGCAAGCATCATAGGCCGACAACGACAGACCACATGTAACACATATAAAGATTGAGTTGACTCACAATACCCTAAAGACTACTCAGTTGTTGTCCCAACACATAAATCACTTCAGCACATAGAAGATTCAGATAGGAACATTTCACATAGGAAGTATGAATGATAATGTATGAAATACATTTATGTAGGATACCTCTTAACAACCTGGTATACACATACTACTGAATGTCGCCACATTGCTATGATCCATGGGGGACTCCGCGAGTCCATATACCGCTCACAACCAACCGGAATGATCAATCGAACTATTAAAGCATCAAATCACAAACTCATTTGACATGTCATTTCATATCATATCACCTTAGTATCCATATCATCTCATATAAGACTTATTTATCTTTATTTCCTAGTCTCATCAGGCCAAACAACATTCTATATCAGATCGATCTCAGTATTAATGATAATATAAATGCATGAATGCAAATTGGAAATACAACAATTAATCATGGTAGTATGAAATGAAAGTCATGTTTCAAGAGTTGACTAAACACATGTCTCAATATCATCCATATCACAATAATTCCAGATAATCAGTATTTCCATATTACGAGGCATAGAGTAATGAGATAAAACAATACAGACACCAAATAGAAGTTCACACATGACTATTATACCCAACATAATAGTTGAAGAACCAACCTAAGTGTGATCATCCCAAACAAAATACACATGTACAAACCCAAGTGTTCATTATAGTCCCCTAAGGCGGGACCCCGAACACGCCCAATACTCCTCAATAATTATATATATTACATGTATCTATCGGAGTCTAAATGAATAAACCATAGCCTACCTCATGGCTGACCAGGTGCCACAAACTCAATCCCGCACACCAACCCCACACACCGTAGCCAACCTCATACCTCATCGTAGTTTAATTTTATAGATTCTATGTTAACATATAATTCTAAACGCAACCATAAATATTAGTCCTTTCAATGAATTTCAATACCCGATCACAAAAGTGACCCCGGGCCCACAAGGGCAAAATCAGAACTTTAAATTAGAAAAATGCTACCCAAGGTCTATATAGTCATACCCTTAAGTTGGATAGAAAACTAGTCACATTTAGGCGTTCAATTGCCATAATTATCGAAACTCCCAAATTCAAGGAACCCTAAATTTTGACTTAGAAATAATGGAATTGAACTAGAAATTCAAGATTAGAATTAGTCTCCCTAATCCTCAACAAGTATAAATCTGAATAATCAACCATTAAAAACTAGTCCTCAGCACAAAATTTCATTAAATAAGCTCTCTTAACTTTTGGGGATAAACCCTAGATTTTTTACCCCTAAATCATAGCACAAACCATAAAATAATGAATAGAAAATATGACTAATTAATGGAGACATGGTGATAATCTTACCCAAAGATGAAATTATTGGAATCCCCTTGAATCCTCCCAAAACTGAACCTAGACTTGAAAGAAGAGTGATTTCGGACTTGGGGTCTTTTACTGATTCTGAAAACGTGACTCCGCTTATATGGAGTTTCTTCGCAGAAATAACCTCGCTTCTGTGGAACAATGATCGAAAAAGCGGTCCTACTTAATCTGCCATAATCGCGCAGGAGCGGCCAAAGTCAACAGAAGCGGCCTCGCACCTGCACATAAAACACCACAGAAGTGGTTTTTCCCATTCTCACAAGAGCTCACATCTGCAGACCAACTTCCAAAGAAACGGCTCCGCAGGTGAGGCCATACATCGCTGGTGCGATTACACCAGTAGCAGTAGCACTAATAAAACTTCAAATTCTCCATTCAACACCCGAATCTCACCCAAGACCTCCCGGATACAAACCAAGTATACTACATAAGTGTAAATGATGCTACAAACTTGCTTGCACCCTCAAAATACGTATCTGGCAATGCTAAAATGCATTTTTCTATCAAACTCCCCCAAATTTCCCAAACATCACAATTTAGAAAATAAGGAGTTAAAACATAACCGAACGCCTCAGGAAGCAAAACAATGAATTGACTAAGTCATAAATGACGATATGAACCTACCGAAAGTGACAAAACTCGAAAACAAACCCATTTACCCAAAAGTCAACTTTGAGTCAACTCACTCTATTTTAAAACTTCAAAGTTAGATTTTTCACCCGAAACCTCTAACTCACTTCAAGAATCATGCAACCCTTCCCCGTGAGTCACAAACCCTGAAACGAGTCTATAGGAAGGATATTATGGTCAAATAGAGTGTTATGACAAATTGACCAAATAGGTCATTACATCAGATACCAAACAAACGTTCATTCTCAAACGGAAAAGATATGGAAGAAAAAACATACCAGAATAAGTAAAGAGCTAAGGGTATCTACTCCGCATATCCGCCTCGGTCTCCCAAGTATCCTCCTCAACCGGACAATATTTTTGTTGTACCTTCATAGAACAATCTCTTTTGATCTCAACTTCCTCATGCCAATCTAAAATGGCCACAAACTCTTCCTCAAATCCCAAATGTTGGCCAAATAACACCGAATCCCATTGAATGATGTAGGACCCATCAGAATGGTATGTCATTAAACATGAAATACTGGATGAACAACCTGAAAGACCTGGTGGCAAAGCCAACTCATATACCACCTCACCGATTCTCAGAAGAATGTCAAATGACACAATATACATTAGACTAAACTTTCCCCTTCTTCCCAAACCTCATCACGCACTTAAAATGCGAAACCTTAAACATAACCCGATCACCAAACATGAACTCCATATCATAAACCTTCCGGTCCACATACTCCTTTTATCTATTATGAGCAGCTAGAAGCTTGTTCCGAATCAACTTCACCTTTTCCAAGGAGTCTCTCAATAGATCCGTACCCCATGGCCTCACCTCAAATGCATCAAACCAACCAATCGGAGAACGAAATTTGCCACCATATAAATCCTCAAATGGTTCCATCTCAATGCTGGAGTGATAACTGTTGTTGTAAGAGAACTTTGCCTAAGGCAAGAACTAGTCCCAATGACCACCAAAATGAATCACGCAAGCCCCTAACTTATCTTCCAAAACCTAAATGGTCTACTCGGACTAACCATGCGTCTGCGAGTGAAATGTTGTGCTGAGATCCAAATGAGTTCCCAATTCCTTTTGTAAAGTTTCCTAGAAATGAGAAGTGAACTGAGTGTCCGAGTTCGAAATGATAGAAATGGACACTCCATGCAACCGAAAAATCACCCTAATGTAGATCATTGCCAACTTCTTCGAATTGTAGGATGCCTGAACCATAATGAAGTGTGCGGACTTAGTCAACCTATCCACAATAACACAAATGGCATAAAACTTGCCCAAAGTCTTCGGTAGTCCAACTACGAAGTCCCTAGATATCCTTTCCCATCTTCATTTGGGTATCGACATCCTCTGAGTCATACTACCCGGTCTATGGTGCTCATACTTAACTTGTTGGAAATTCAAACACTGAGACACAAACTCTACAATAATCTTTTTTATCCTACCCCACCAATAATGCTGCTTCAAATCACGATACATCTTCGTTGAACCCGGATGGATAGAATACCTGGAACTGTGAGCCTCCTCCCTAATCAATTTGGTCAACCCTACAACACAAGGAATACAAACTCGCCCCTTAATCCTTAAGACTACCTCACTATCAAGAATTTCCTCCTTAGCTTCCCCTCGTAACACATTATCTCTTATCTTACTCAACATCATACTTAATTTGCTCCAAAATAGAGGACCTCGCCTCAACACAAGACAAAGTCCTGCCAGGTTTTGAAATATCAAGTCTCACCATGCTATTGGCCAAGGACTGAATATCTAATGGGTGGGTACCGATGTATTGTGTTTGGAGGATCATACTTAGGTTGATCCCGAGTACTGTTATGTAGGCTTGTCGCCATGATTGATCTTATTTGTGATTGTTAATTGAAATTACTCATCACTCTATGCCTCAGAATATGAAAAGACTGAATTGGGTGGAATTATGGGTTGTTGATAATAGTGATGCATGTGCTATTCATCTCTTGAACATGATTTCATCTTATACTTCATGATTACTTACTTTATTTACCGTTACATTCATACACTCATATTATCCTTGTATTGGTATGGAGTTGGTTATGGAATGTTGTTGGTCTGATGAGACTTGGAAACAAAGATAAATGATACTATTATGACATGATTAGGTTACTGAGATGATATGAATTGATGTGGATCGACAAATGAGTATGATATTTGATGCTTTATCCAGTCTGATGGATCATTCCGGTTGGTTGTGAGCGGTATATGGACTTTGCGGGTGCCCCATGGATCATGACGATGAGAAAACGTACTGTGGCATGTGTATACCAGGTTTGGAAGATGGACAATGCATCGCATTACATCTCATACCATTGAAAGCATTTTATCTGCACCACATGCTTATATGTTTTGTTGATGTGCTTACTTGTTATGTGTGCTTAGATAGTACAAGTTTGGAAATCGTTGGTGTTCCCCGTATAAATTGAGGATAATAATCGGTTCCTTAATGGCTTCAAACCTAGGGGATGGAACATTGGACCATAAAAAGAATAATTGCGTTAGTTAACATGAAGTCTAGACCATTAAGGAAACACCGTACTTGTTGTCATTACTTTTTTCGAATATCGTGTTGGCACCTTCATTTTTTCCACCGGCAAGCGAACCACTTTTCCAAATCAATACATATAATATAAGAATAAGCAGAAATAAGAAAATAATTATAAAGGATGTCTGATCATATCACAAATGGGGAATCAAATCCGAAAATATACTCAATACAACCCCAAAGATCTAGTTTGTAATACAAGAGAACTAAAAAGTGGAAATAATAAGTCTAAATGTCTAAATATGTCTCACGAATACGAGTAAAGACATAGGTGATAAAAAAAGCATCCAGGGCATGTTGAATGAAGGCTTGCTCACCCCAAACACAGTAATCCTCCAACTCCGGACTCAGTCACATAGTCCCGAACTGGTAGATTGCGCTATATTTGCATCCAAAAGGAATGCAACAAGTGTAGTATGAGTACACAATGTACCCCCATAGGCATCATAGGACGACAACGACAAAATATACATAATAGAAATAAACATAAAGTTGACTCTCAAGTAGACCTTATCCTGAACAGTCTAATGAATCACACAAGTAACCTTTTTCACATAGGAGTTTAATAACCAACAATTCATATATTATGAAGTTCCATCAACCAGATCCAATAATCATGATAATCACGCAGTCTCAATATTCAGTCAAATCACGTTACCAATCAATAAGTAATTAGTTTATATATGAATGTATCATATGAATGCAAGGTACCTTTCACAACCTAGTATACACACATTCAAATTCTATGACCTGTGACCCTTGGGGGACCCATGTCATCCATATACTACTCCCAGCCAAAATTCAACACAGATATATGATTAGAGCCCAAAACCCCTTTGGAGCCATATTAATCATTTCCATCATCTTAATGTTTCCAACCATCTCATTAGTATATCTTTACTTTTTCGGCCTCTTTGGACCTATATCATTTCCGTACCACTCCACTTTTAACATCATCAGAACCATGAGTGTATGAATGCAATAACAATATCAAGGCAAGTAACCATGATGTATGAGATGAAATCAAGTATAAAAGATGAATATCACATTCTTCAGAAACTCATTAACACATTATTCCATGTAATAAGTCTTTCATATCAGAAGCAATGTGATAAATAAACACAACAATTATCAATAATGGCGACAAGCCCAAATAACAGCAGTCGGAATTAACCTAAGGCTGATTCACCAAATCTCCCATCAACACAGTTCAACACCGGTACCCACTCTAGCATTCATTACAACCGCTAAGGTGGGACCCCCAAAATGCCCAATACCCCTCAACATTTATAACGACTATGTACTTCTATTGGAGTCTAAAAAGATAAACCGTATCCTATCTCGAAGTCGAGCAGGTGCCACAAACCTCAATCCTCGATGGAGGCCTTGCCCTTTGGACCCTCAGTTTCATAATTAAGCGAAAAGCCCCAAATTAAACCCTAGGTTTTTCCCCAATTTCCAAACACCAAATTAACCTTTCTAATACCATCACTTATCATTATCCAACATTAGGTTACAATATTACAACAATATAATCACTAAATAACCCCCAAATCATGAATCATAAGCATCTTATTTATCATAGAACCTAGGTTAAAATCTTCCCTAAATTAGGAATTACATAAGGATGAAAGGACCCAATAGATGATCAATAAATGAAAAGGGATGAGAACCCTTACCTCCAAGAAGAATAGTGATGAAAGCCCATAAATTCTCTCTCTACCGAGCTCCAATCCTAAGGAAAAGGTTTTTAGGGAAATGAAATCTTTTTGAGCATTAAATTCCAATTCTGGAAATAACGATTCTGCCAAAGCGGAATCGACGTCACTTAGGCGGACACGCATTGGCAAGAAATAGGCCATGGAGGCGGAGCAACTTAAAATGCCGGATGCGCGCAGAATTGGGAACAACTATGCACAGGCAGATTTCCTCTTCGAGGAACTGTCTGCAGAAGAAGAAACCTCAGACTTATACAAGGCCTGCATATTCAAGCCAACATCCACAGAGGCGGACTCACAGAATCGCCGAGACACCCGCAGATGCGGCACACCAGAAACTAGCAACATGAAACTTAGCCAAGTATCTATCAAACACATGAAACACTCTTGAGATACCCTGGATACAAACAAACACGCTATCCCAAGGTAAACTGTGGTAAAAACACGCTCGTGTACTCAGATTTTTCAAACGACTGGGCTAAGACATACTTTTCTACGAAATCACCCAAAATATCCAAATTCCACAAATTTACAAATAGAGTCATAAACTACACCCGAGTGCCTCAGGAAGTGAAACAATGACTCGACTAAGTTACAAATAACTCTCAGGAACAACCGAAAGTGACGGAACCTAGAAACGAACCCATATACCTGAAAGTCAACTTTGTGTCAAACCTATCGCTTCTAAACTATTCATTTTGGGTTTTCTTTCAAAAAATCACATAAAATGTATCAGAAACCGTAAACAACTGCGGGTATCAGCTCTGCATATCAGCCTTAGTCTCCCAAGTAGCCTCCTCAACAAGATGATGTTTCCATTGCACCTTCACAGTAGTGAACTCCTTCGATCACAACTTTCTCACCTGCCTGTCCATGATGGGCACATGCTCTTCTTTGACCTCCAAGTTCTGATAAAGCAATACATAGTCCTATTGTATAATGTAGGACCATCGGTATGGTACTTCTTCAACATAGAAACATGGAAAACTGAATGGACACTTGAAAAACCTGGTGGTAGAGCCAATTCTCCAACCCTCTGAAGAATTTCAAAAGGCCCGATGAACCTTGGACTTAACTTCCCTCCCTAGCTGAATCTCATCACGCCTTTCATAGGCGAGAACTTCAATAGAACCCAGTCACTAACCATGATTCCATATATTGTACCTTCTGGTCCGCATACTCCTTTTGGATACTCTGAGCTGTCAGGACCTTGTCCTAAATTGCCTTCACCTTCTCTAATAAATCCCTTAATAAGTTGGTACACCAAGGCCTCCCCTCAAACATATCAAACTACCCAATCAAAGAGAAATACCTCCTACCATATAAAGACTCAAAAGGCACCATGTCAATGCTAGAGTGATAGTTATAGTTGTATGCAAGCTCTGCCAAAGGTAAGAATTGGTTCTAATGACCACAAAATAAATCACAGCCTCGTAACATATCCTCCAATACCTGAATAGTCTACTTAGACTGACCGTCCAACTGTGGGTGGCACACTATACTAAGATCAAAATAAGTACCCAACTCCTTTTGCCAAGTCTCCCAGAAGGGAGAAGTAAACTGAGTACCCCGATTTGAGATGATAAAAATAGGTACCCCATGTAGAAGAACAATCTCATGAATATATATCTTGGCCAACTTCTCAAAATTGTAAGTCGTCTGGACTGAAATGAAATGCGCGGACCTGGTCAATCTATCAATAATGACCCAAATGACATCAAACTTGCCCAAAGTCATCGGCAACCCAGCAAAAAAATTCATGGCAATCTGCTGCCACTTCCACTAAGGAATGGGCATCCTCTGACTCACACCACTTGGTCACTAATGCTCATACTTAACCTATTGACAATTTTGACATTGAGGCACAAACTCCACAATGTCTCTTTTAATCCTGCCCCACCGGTAGTGCTTCTTTAGATCCCGATACATCTTTGTCGCACCCGAATGAATTAAATATCTAGACATGTGAGCCTCCTCCATAATCAACCTCGTCAAGTCTCCAACACAAGGAACTCACACTCTCCCTTTGATCCTCAAGACCCCTTGCCTTCAATCAAAGTCTCATTGGCTTCACCCTGCATCACCTTATCCCTGATATTTCATAACTTCATAACATCATACTGATGGGTCTTAATATGATCCAAAAGAGATGACCTCGCCTCAATACAAGAAAAAATCCTACTCGAATTTGAAATGTCAAGCTGCACGAAACTATTGGATAATGACAGAACCTCCAATGCAAAGGGATGCTTAGAACCAATCAGACGAGCCAAACTCCTGATACTAACTGTCTTTCAGCTCAAAGCATCTACCACCACATTGTGCTTTCCTGGATGGTATAAAATAGTCATATCATAGTCTATTAGCAACTATATCCACCAGCATTGTCTAGAATTCAAATCTCATTAATTAATCACGTGCTGAAGATAGTCATAAATGAATCCAAGTAAGGCTTGAATATCTCATTCATCAAATCCATGAACGTTGCAGGGGTATTGGTAAGTCCAAAGGACATCACCAAGAACTCGTAGTGTCCATACCGAGTCCTGAATACTGTCTTGGGAATATCATCTTCCCTGATCTTCAACTCGTGATACCCAGACCTCAAATCGATCTTCGAAAATATGGAAGCACCCTGAATTTGGTCTAACAAATCATTAATAAAAGGAATCAGATACTTGTTTTTTATGGTGATCTTGTTAAACTGTTTGTAGTCGATACATATGCACATGGTGCCATACTTCTTCTTCATAAACAATGCAGGAGCATCCTAAGGAGACACACTTGGTCAAATAAAACCCTTAGTCAATAAATCCTAAAGTTGTTCTATCAACTCTCTCAGCTCTGCTGAAGCCATACGGTACGAAGGAATTGAAATAGTTCGAGTACTCGACTTTAGATCAATACATAAATCAATATCTATATCCAGTGGCATACCCAAAAAATCCATCAGAAAGACCTCGAAGAACTCACTCACTATTAAAACATAATCAAGAGAAGGAGTATCCACACTCTTATCCCAAATATGCGCTAAGTACGCCAAGAAACCCTTATCCACTAACTTCATAGCCTGGAGGAAGGAAATAATCTTCTTAGGAGCAGGGCTAGGAGTGTCCTTCCATACTAACCTTGGAATACCGGTCATCGCTAGAGTGACCGCCTTGGCGTGATAGTCCAGAATTGCGTGGTACGGTGATCACTTGTCCATTCCTAAAATAATATCAAAATTAACCATGTCTAATATAAGTAAGTCTACCTAGGTATCATAACCCATAAAAGTAACCATATAGTGTCATAGACTCGATCTATAACAACTAAGTCACCAACTGGTGTGGACACATAAATAGGGACATCTAGCATATTACACCACAGGTCCAAATCAACAGAAAAGTATCTAGACACATAGGAGAAAGTAGACCCTAGATCAAATAGTGCTAAAGACCCTAAATTTTCACTTACAAATTTAATGAGTGTGTTCTACCACTCATTAAATGCCTCAGCATGTGATAAACGCATCTAATGCCTCAACCTTTGTCCTACCAAGGAAAGCATAATAATTAGTGCATTCTCCATAAATTTGAGCACCCTGATAGTCGCCTCAGTCTGAACGAGCCCCATCTCTACCTATATGAGACCCACCTCGACAGTCTTGATGACCACCATAGCCTAACTGGAATCCCCTCTACTAGAATGACCGCTACCTTATAATGTCTGTATTGGGGTCTTAGGTGTCTGGGATCCATCGGATCTAACCCTGGGACAATTTCTCATAAAATGCCCAATATTACCATAATTGTAACAAGCTCTGGCCTCCATAGGCTGCTGAATAGTCACAAAATCATCTAAATGACCACCACGGTCAGATTATCGAGACTAAGTACCTTTAGAAGACTGATCCCCACTATAACCGCTCTTCCCTCTCGAGGCACCATATGAAATTTGGAGAGCTGACTGGATCGGTCAACTAGACTGCGAATGTTGGAATCTACCCTGTTGTACATACCTACTTGAGGTAGACCCAATGTAGCACCCGTATCGGCAAACTCTCTTGTCGGATTCTAGTCTGGGCAACTTTCCCCTCACAAACTCAACCATCCTAGCATGCTCTGCCACCTCCTCAAAAGAAACCCAGAGGCCACTAATTGTAATATCGCCATCTAGAGGGGAATACTCAACCCTATCACAAAATATCTAGCATGCTCATCCTTTATATGTAGAAACGAATGCAACGAATGTTATTGCAACTAAGAGTTGGGATCCATTGAGAAATTCCGGATAAGTATATAGATGTTATGGGTCTCGCATGGGTGTGCAGATCATAGAATTTAAATGCATGTATACTGGAGATGAGAGGTACCTGTTATATGCATTGCATTCATATCATTCATACATTGTTATTTTTATTACTTGTTGATTGGTAAAGTGGTTTGGAATGGTTCATGAAACTGGATGACTTCTGGATAAGGGTCTTGATAATTGATCTCTTGATACTGGGCATATTATTTTGATTCAATTGTTGTCGGTCTATGATGCCTATGGGGGTACGTTGTGCACTCATGCTACACCTGCTGTATTTTTTTGGATGAAGATACAACACCTTCCAGTTCATGACCTCAAGGCTGAGTCTGAGCAGGCGGATTTTGAGTTTTCAGGGTTATAATGCTTCCTTCCAGCATGCCCTTGGATGCTCCTATCTTACTTCTATCTTTTATTCACCCGAGAGACATATTCCGACTTTTAGACTATATTACTATTATGTTGGATTCATGTATTTGGTTTTATACCTCTTGTATTGTTGATCATATTCATGGGGGTTGTATTGATGGTTCTTAGACTTATTTTTCTGCATTTATATGATGATTAGACAGTTTATCAAATATTTGTTAATTTCATATTTTTTATTTATATTTGTGTAGGTTAATTGGTGAGTGGTTCGCCTACCAATGAGAAAAGTACAGGTGCACCACGATTACTTAAAGGGGTTGTGACATATTTCATCATATTTTGTTCATAAATTTGAGTTTTAGGGCTCTGTTTGAGGTGAATTTTGTTGGTAAATTCTCATCTTTGAAAGGAGGTAAGTATCCAACCTTCATTTTTGTGTTTTCTCATAATTATTTCTGTTGGTTATCAATTTTATCCATATTTGGGTTGTAGTAAGTGGGGTTTTTGAGTCTTAGAGTTGAAAAGTGATAAATCTTTAATTTGTGTAACAACTTGTCTGGTTATTTTCCGCTAAAGACCCTCATGTGCCTATTTTATCCTTACTATGATCTTTAATTGGGTTTGTGATATGAGGGGATGGGTGGTATAGATTTCGAGGTATATTTATAAGAGTTTCAGATGAAAGCGCCAAAACTAGAACCTTAGAGCTGGATAGTTTGACTCAAGATTGACTTTTGGGTAGATGGGTTCATGTCCAGGTTCCGTCACTTTCGATAGATCTGGAGGGTCATTTATGACTTAGACGAGTCATTGGTTTTCTTCTTGAGACAATCAGATGTATTTTGTGGCCTTATTTGTAATATTTGGATTTATTATTATTCTGGATGATTCTTTAAAAAGTATGTCTTAGCTCGATTAAATTGGAAATTTGAGGGTACGAGTAAGTTTGTAGCACTGTTTACCTTAGACGAGCATTTTTGGTTTGTGTTCAGGGGGGTCTCGGGAGTGTTTTAGGTGTTTGATGAAAGTTTGGGTTGGTTTCATTATTTCTGGTGTCTGGTATCCGCCTCGGCGACATATTTCTTCGCTTCTGCGAGCCAACCTCGGGAGGAGGTTGGCTCGCAGAAGTTAGGGTTTGGTATCTATGGAATTTTCCGCCTTAGCAGATGAGACTTCTGCAGGGGCGGGTGCGCCTCAGTGGAGTCGGGCGCGCTGTGGTACTGAGGTGAGGTGTCAAGTGACACCACCTCAGTGAAGGTGATGTTTGTAGGAACGGCTCCGCGCCAGCGGAATCACTTGTCCAAGTACCCTATTTAAGTTCCCTAGGTCAGAATTCTTTTCCCAATTTAGAAAACCTCGATCCTAGAACCTCCAAAGAGCATTTTCAGAACTTTAAGAGAAAATTCATCTTTGGAATAAGAAATTATTTCATTTATGATTTGGTTATATGTTTCTAAGTCCTTTAATGGTGATATAGTATGTTTATAAGTTGGGGGAGATGAGTTGTATGTTTTTAGGAGATTAAGAGAGTTGTATTATTGATTTAAAAGGTGTTTATGGATTACATTACTTTGATTTTCATGAATTAGTGTTGTAATATGTTTGATAATTATATCGTGGGGCTTAATTTCAGTATAGAACCTAGTTAATTTAGGGGTAAATTTTAGGGTTTCCAAATTGGGGCTTTTTATATATTGTTCAATTGAAGGTCCAAATGAGTATAGTTTTCTAATTAACTTAAGGATATGATAACCTAGTATATATTGATGGTTTTTGGATGATAAAGTTTGAGTCTTGGTGACGTGGACCAGGGGTTGGTATTTATAGTCTTGCTTTGTTGTCTGAATTTTATATTAATGAATAGTATATGCGTGAGTAGACTTCGATTATCCCGAGGCACGATTGAAAGGCAAGACTATCTCCGAGAGTAGATTGGTTGGCTTCTAGAAGTAGGCTACAATTTAGTTTTTTGAGACTCTGATAGAAGTACATAATAGTTATAAATGTTGAAGGGTATTGGGCGTACCGCTATTGAACTACGATGATGGATGATTTGAGGAATCAACGTTAAGTTGATTACGACTAATGTTAATTGGGATTGTCGCCATTATGTGGGCTTGTCGCCATAATTGACATTGTCGTATTTATTTTTCACACATGCTTTGATACGATATCCCGATTGTACTTGAAATATTGTGTTCATACTATTTGGTATGATATCCTGATTGTACTTAGATTACTGGTTGTTTAACTTTGAGAGCCTGTGTAATTCATCTCCTATACGTGGTTGCATCTCATACATTATGATTCTTGCCTTGTATTGTCATTTGCTTTCATACACTCATGGTTCTGATCATATTGATATGAGAGTGGTATGAAAATGTTGTGGGTCTAAGAGACTTGGAAAGCAAAGTACTTATGAGATTATGAAAACATTGAAATGATGATGATATGGATGTCTCGGATTGCATGCCGCAATGGGTATGACGATATGTAATGGAGCGGATTGCACGCTAGCAATAATTATTATTTAACCAAGAGCTGGGCTCCGATGGGAAATTCTAGAGGGAGTATATAGACTTTTCGGGTCCTCCATAGGTATCATAACAAAAACTTGTCGTACTGTATAGTGGAGGAAAAGGTACCTGACATATGCATTGCATTCATATCATACACATCTCATTGCATTAATTATCCGTTAATTAGTAATGTAGATGGATTCTAGTGAACTGTGTTTACTGCCATGATTAGACACTTGGATAAATGTCTCGATTGTGTTGAAATTGAATTGGTTTCCATGTGTGACTGGACTTATGGTGTATGGATTTTGTGGTTTAAAATTTATAAGTCTAAGTATTTGATGTTAACTGTTGCTGTGTTCATAAATGTCAATATGTCAGTACTATTGTCTATAACGGGGGAAACTATGTGCATTTGTATATTGTTTGATAATTAATCGTATGACTGGGTAAAGAGTCTAGTAAGGAACATGTGATAAGTATTGCTATTTGAAAAGTAGCTATTGAATGATTTATATGTGTCAGACTGTAATTGCATAGAGACTTAACTAAATCTAAGGGCTAAGAATAATAATGGTGTTAATGTCATCATGGTTACCTTAAGTGTAATACTCTTAGAAAGCATTCTAAAAGGGTTGTTGTAATCTAAGTTTTGACTTGTTTATTTGGTGTGTTAAGTTGGATAAGTGGGATTGACATGGATATGATTTGTAGAAAGAGTACTAGTCGGTGGGTATTATGATAGTGAGTTCATGTATATATGTATGGATTGATTGTACTTGACTGTGATTGGAACTTTATGTGAACAATGTGACTTAATGAATAACTGAATTGATAAGTGTACAACTTAACTTATATAGGGTATTGAATTGTCTAGTATAGGCTTATATGGCTTCAACTTGATATTTATCTATGTTATGTATATTTCATCGTTTTCAGCCTATGATGTCTATGAGGGTAAGTTGTGTACTCATGCTACCCTTGCTGCATCTTTTCTGATGCAGATATAGATCACTCTACAAGTCCACGAGCTTGAGTGTGAGTCCGGGTAGGTGGATTTCAGTGTTTCAGGGTGAGGATGCTTCTTCCGGCATGCCCCAGAATTCTCATGTCTTATTTATGTATTTACTTGATTCTGGAGACACTTTTATACATTCTCAGTATGGTTATCCAGTTCTGGCACTGCGTTTTCCTTGACTTTCAGACTTGTATTCGGATTATTAGTGCTCTTGTATCGCATACCAGATTTTAGGCATTTGTATTGATGTTATGGCTTATGTTATGCATTTTCTTGTTATGATAAGACAAGAATTATTATTTATTTACTATTATTCCGCATTTATTTGTATATCTTAGTAAGATTGAGATTAGGAGTGGTTCACTTACTAGTGGGAATTGTAGGTACCACCACGATCCTTAAAAGTCGTGACAATTTGAGGGTCAATTCATGGATGAAATTGATTGATTTTATGCATTTACAACCTATGGGCTATGAATTACTCAATATTACAATGAACTTACATTTTTGACATTCGGGGCTCGGGATTAGCTTTTGGGGTTCATTTTGGGTTTTAAAATAAAGTATAGCAATATGGGTATTGTTGGACTCATATAACTCTATAAATTACTATTTTTACTAGATTGAACTCATTCGGTGAGGTTGGATAGGGTGGAGATTTCAGGAGGCTTAATCTTCGCGTGGATTGAATTTGGAATCTTTCGTGAGCTATGTGAATTCAAATATAAGGCAAGTTGAGACTTACTAGTCCTTAATATAGTGTTATGTGTTGGTAATTTAACTAATTATGGGGCGTAATGGGTAATTGGGGTTCCGTACTCATGAGGCGATGTGCACTTGTGTGGGTACCGGTGTACTTAAAGGGTAATTTAACAAGCTATGTATGTTGTACATGACAGAGATTAAGTGTTTCGCCGTCGGGCCATGTGCATGGTGCATAAATCCACTTAGGTTGGTATATTTGTTGCTTAATTGGACCATGTGAGCCATATTGATGATTCAGTGATTATGACTTGTCATGCATTCATCACTCTACATCTCGTCTAAATCTTGTAAATGAATTTATAATGTTAATTGAATTGATTTGTGATTTTGCATGGTGTACACATATCCATATAATTCATTCATATTATTATTGGAATTGAACTGTTGAGATACTCATAAAGCGGCTTGAAAGTCAGTTACTGGATATGGTACATGGTAAGAGTGATGATTGATGATGATACTATAGCCACGATGCTAGGATCCGATAGAAAATTCCAGATGGTTATATGGATCTCATGAGTCCCCCATGGGTAACGTGACATCTACTGCAGCACTCTTGTGTATATCGGGTACATATGGCCATTGCATTGCATACATATCATTTGCATTGCATCTCATTCATACTATTGATGTGTAATTTATTTCATGTGTGCTTGTTGATATAAACATGTGGGCTTTATGATCGTTTTGCTTCTAATGAAAGCAATAGTGAATCTTTAAAATGTATTCTTGATATAAGACTGAAATATGAAACTTTATGGGACTAGATGCCCTTAACGGGATTTAGGCTGGATCCGGTAGTAGTAAATTAGCTTTACTTTAGTATTGTTGGGAACTTTGGAATGACTTGTTAATACTGAATGATCTAAATGATCTAAATGATAGAAAGTCTTAATATTCATTAATATATCACCTTAAAGGTCTAATCTTTATGAACGTACATGCCTTAATTGATGCAAAGGTTGGACCCTTAGAGTAAACTTGCTAAATTTGATGAAAAGGTGGAATCTTTGTGGGTTTAGATGCCCTATTTGGGTATAGGTTGGAACCTTATTGCTAAACTTACCATAATTGAGGTAAAGTTGAAAACTTTAATATGATTCTTGAAAAGTAATGTACTTAATAACTTGGTTTGGCTGTAGAATTATTACTTAAGGAGTTGTAATACTTATAAGTAGTATATTTTAACTAACTACGCAAGAAGAGAAGTATTGGAAGTACCAACCCTCGCCATTGCTATAGTTAGGGTCAGTCGATGATGTTGTTGGGTACACATGCTTCCAGTACTCACTCTACACTTGTTGCAACTTCTGTGTGCACGTACTAATCTAGATTCGAGTGAAGCGTAGCAGCGTGAGCCTATTGGAGGGCTTACTTGGAGTCCAGGGTGATCTGTAGATGCCTTTCCAGCACCAGACTTCCTGTAGCTTATATTTTACTTTATGTCTTATGTATTTCAGACAGTATGTTGTATTACGTTTCAGACTCTACATTCTATTTAGTAGTTCTTGTACTCATGACAACCAGATTTTCGGGAATATTTCTAGTTTCTCATATTAAGCATTTTGAGACCTGTCAATACTTCCATTGGTCTTTACTTTTCCGCATTATATATCTAATGTTTACTGATTTGTATTGATGGGGTTCGCCTACGGGTTCAAGATAGGTTCCCTCAGGGTACAAATAAGATTTTGAGTCGTAACAATGACACTCCAAACCTATCGGAAGTGAAGAAACTCAGAAACGAACATGCTTACCTAAAAGTCAACTTTGAGTCAACTTACTCTTTTTCAAAACATAAAACATATGTTTTTCTTTCCGAAACCTATCTAACTCACTCGAGAACTATGACACACATCCCCGTAAGTCACAAATTCCGAAAAGAGTCTATAGGAAGGATATTTTGGTTAAGTAGAGTGTTTAGCCAAAACGAACGAATGGGTCGTTCCAACAGGATGCCACAGTAGACATTCTCGGATATCAGGTTTTTGGTAAGATCCATTTCATCTGGAGTTAGTAGATCCAGAGTTTTAGAGTTTTATGCTAAATATAGACATGTTGGGTAGGCTAGGGCCCTACCATAATACACTTATATATTCTCTTTAGAGGCTTATAGACGTGTTTTGTATATTCATTATATAAGCATGGTCACTTTTTCGACCCCTGTATATGTTTCTTTTGAATTTGCTATTTATAGACATCATGGTGACCTGGTCGGCCCGAATATATATTTATATATATCTTGTGGGAAAATTGAGACAGTGTTACTTACAAATTATTCTTAGTATGGCCTAGCTGACCTAAAATATTATTGTTTGATTTAAAGATTGGCCTAGTTCACCTAGATTTCATGTATACGTTCAAGACTTATGAGTTTCAGATTGGTACGCTCATGGTCAAGTAAGGCACCGGATGCCGGCCACGCCTCCCTAGATTTGAAGCGTGACAAAGTGCATCAATGGGGTTGAAGACACGTGCTTCAATAAAATTTGGTGTTGGTGACAAATGCATCAACGGGATTGGAGAAAAGTGCTTCAACGGGATTGAGTTAAAGTAGGTTTCATACTTTTTTAAAAAGGGGTGCTACTAGCTATTTTCATAACAAGAGATATTGTGGAGATTGTAGAGAGCATCCAGATATTCAAAGATTTTATAAATAAAATCTCCTTTCAAATTAGTATTAGAGCTTCTACGATATTGGTAGAAAATTAAATAACTTTTGATGCCGACAGTCGACACTAGTTGACATATGTCGCCCCCATCTGGCCATTGATTGTGTTGGAAAACGCCGGACAAATGATATTTGCATGAGAATTATCATGTTAAGTATTATTTGATGAGATATTACAGGTTTCAAAAAGGAACAAGAAAATACAACACAAGAGGAAGGAATAATCTTCCCTAACAATTGGAGAAGTAGATTAAAAAATATTGATGTTAGTGACAATATAAATCAACGGGGTTGGATACAAGTACTTAAACAAAAAAATAGTGTTGGTGATAAGTGCATCAATGTGATTGAACATGTGTGCTTCAACAAAACATAGTGTTGGTGACAAGTGCATCAACGGGGTTGGAGACAAGTACTTCAACCAAAATTTGATGTTGGTGACAAGTGCATCAACGGTGTTGGAGAAAAGTTCTTCAATAAAAATTGAAGGTTGGTGACAAGTACATCAACGGAGTTTGAGACAAGTTCTTCACAAAAAAAATGGTGTGGTGACAAGTGCATCAGTTGAGTTGAAGACAAGTACTTCAATAAAATGTGATGTTGGTGACAAGTGTAGCAACGGGGTTGAAGAAAAGTGCTTCAACAAAATTAGTGGTTGGTGACAAGTACATCAACGAGATTTGAGACAAGTGCATCAACAATTGGAAGATGGTCACAAGTACATCAAAAAGTGGATATGTAACTTTGAATTACGAGAGAATATTAGAATGATAATTAAGGTTGTAGAAAACCAAAATTGGTTAGGATATGATAATTTATTTCACGTCTGGCTAGAATTTATAGTAAATTTATATAGGAATAGATTCTCTTTTTGTGATAAAGTAGGTTTCATACTATTATAATTAGGGGCGTTGCTGTTAAAAAATAATAAAGAGAATATGAAGGAAAGACTTGAGGCGAGATATTATCACAGTCTCAAAAGAGTGATTGCCTATCTATGGGGTTAGCAGACAACGATAATTTGGAATACAACAAGCTTATTATCAGTTGAATTAAAAGTGACAAATATGAAGTAATTACGTCTTTATATATACAGAAGAGAAGTAGTTGAAATAGACACGTATTCGGAAAGATTCCGTTTGCAGAACAAATATGTCCAAAAATATTTCACCAATGGTACCATTTTAGTGATGGTATTGAAAACTTATTTCAATGATGGTACCTATTTTACCTATGGTACCAAACTATTATAGTACCCAAAATAATTATTTAAATAATTACTGTAGTATTTGGAGCCCACACCTAACTTAGTGATAGAGTATGTGATATGTTTCTTCCTCTCGACCGAATATGTTAAATAGATCCTGAGCCTATGGTATCATGTTACACTGATGGTTGAGTGAAAGTCTAAGCTTTTGGGATAATTGTAAGATGAAGATAAGTTGTAAAAGGGATATGTAGAAAGCCTCATTAGAATGTTCAGTAGCCCATAAGAATCTGCCCATTTCATGATGACCTTTGTCAATTAGAATTGGGGGATACGCGATGTACGCGCGATCCAAATTTTAACACCTTGCCTAAGGATGGATAAGGGGTGACCCGTGATAACATTAATGAGACTATGTGATAAAATAAAGGGTTCGAACTTAGCTTCTTAATTTAATGAATTGACCAAAGGATCTAGGGGTTCAAAGAATGGCCATTAACCCGTGATTGAGGGCCGAGAATGGCATGGATTATGGGGAGGACTAGGAGCCATAACTTAATGGCCTCCTAATGACAAGTTTATTCAGCCTTATGTGTTGGTCTTGGCCGAGATCTTTCTTTATGTTTTTTTTATCTTTAATTTCTATTCTATCTATTAGTCATATTAGGACATATTAAAGTCATGTAATAGCTCTTAGTTTGCCTTGGGACACATTCAATACTTGTAAGAAGATGGTGATGTTAAGAAAATGACATGGCCAAGGAATGCCAAGGTGGCATGGACAAAGGGATACTCGGCGGAGACAAGAAGCTTGCCAAGAAGAATATTTAAGAACCAAACAAGGAAAGGTCAAGCTCGACATAGAGAAGTGGAAGATACGATCGAGAATCATTCCATTGTACAATGAATGGAAGCTTCTATATTAATCCCAAGAAAATGAAGATTAGAGAGGCCGAGATTCATTTCCCCTCTACTCGGTTACTACAAGGGGTGTGTGAAGAGGATTGAGTTTACCCTTGTCTCCAAGAAAGACCAACATAATTCACATCGTGGTCACAATGACCGAAGGGGCTACTTCATTCCCAAGCTAACCCATCCCCTTCCCTTGTTCAAATTTCGGCTAAAGGGCCTTAGCTTTGTGTACAATTATTTTCCTTCTAGAATAGTTTCTAGGACACTATAAATAAAGACTTAGGATATTGTAAATAATCAAGTTTGAGTTTAAGATAGAACTAAATTTGTTATCAACTTGTGTGTTGAAACATATCGATCCTTTGTGGGTCGCCCCTCTCTTTAGTGTAAGACTTGGTTACGACTGTGTGACCTAATCATTTCCCAAACTTGAGGAACCCCCTTAGTGGTAAGAGAATGTTGGAACTTTGTGGACTAACCTAGCCTAAGATTTGGGTACCAAAAGGGCTTCGATCACCCTCACTTGGCTAGTTCACGGGCATTGCATTTAGCAAACCCCGATCTTGACCTTGTGGGATTAATCACATTATCCTTGGTGTCGAATCAGGCAAGAAATACCCCGTGTCTCTATCCTTGGGCTCATCGACTGATCCTCACTTCAACCACACCCACTAAACACTTAAACAAAATTAACACTTAACTAAAAGTCACCTTTCCTTCACTCGAGTTTGTATCCTACAACTCGTGTTCAACCGTCACTCAATATACTATATACCGGTTACCCCTACCTCCCACAATATCTCATTAACATCTCCACCAAAGGTTATCACCCGAATCAGCTCACAAATACCCGCCTAATCCAAATAACACCAAGTAGTATGTATACCACAACCTTCCGAGAACCATACTATCTTGGTTATGTTCCACCAGCCTGCCACTACCCAACCACCAAACCCCGACCATCACACTCACTCTCAACATTTCTAAAACCACCCCACAAACCCGATTCGTTCTACACTCCTGAAATCACCATCCAATACCCACTGTCCCGATAATCCGAGAACTCCATTTTGTAATCTAATTTCATGTCAAACTGAACATTCTCCACACCCGACACACTTATCCACTAACACCCCTCATTACTTACATCATATTGGTATCAGAACGAGGTCATCCCATCTCACGCTTTGACGCTATGGAGAAAGTAAGTGATGAAATTAAAAGGGCTTTATTCGAAATGGTTGCGGACCAAGTAAGGAGAGAATTTGCTAATCGTGCAGTCATTGATGATGTTGAATCAGGAGAGGAGGTTGCTCAAAACAACCTCATACATATTTAATATGATGCACAAGAGGCCCCAAGAATTGAAAGAGGAGGTGACCGGACATTACGGTTCGACCTTCCAACATTTGTAGGAAATTTGGATCCCGAGGAGTTCCTCGAATGGATAAGGGCCATCAAAAGGCTCTTTGAACTCAAGAACTATGATGATCACAAATGCTTTAAGATTTCCACGTTAAAGCTTAAGTCTTTTGCCTCCGTGTGGTATGAAAATTTGAAGGCAAGCCGGAAAAGACATGGCAAGTCCAAGATTGATTCATGGGAAAGATTGAAGAAACACTTAAATAAGAAATCCGTGCCCCGAGAGTATGAACAATATTTGTACCTTAAACTCACCAAGCTTCGGCAAGGTGGTCTTAAGGTTGAAGAATACAACCGGGAATTTGAGAAGGTCACAATGTTGTGTAACTTAGAAGAGAAGGAGCCGCAACACATTGCACGGTTCATTGGAGGACTAAGTGCGGCAGTTCAAGAAAAGGTAGAAGTATCCACTTACACAACATTTGAGGATGTGTTCCATTTGGCACTATGGTTCGAATGTCAACAGAAGAAGGTTGTCACTAGATCTTACACGAAGACTAAAAAAGGACAAGGGAAAAGTGGAAGTTGCCCAAGGTATTGATAAATGTGTCAAGAGATGTTTCAAGTGCCAAGGACTCGGACATTTTTGTAGGGAATGTCCCAACCCGAGGACCATGACACTAGAAGAATAAAAAGAAAGTGGCGATGCCTTTGTGGTAGATGAAACCGAGGTAGAAGAAGGCAAAGAGGAAGATGAGGCTATTGCAGAGGAAGGTGTGAGTCTAGTCCTTCAACACGTTCTAAGTGCACAATTGGAGGAGCTTGACGAAAATCAAAGGGAGCAAATTTTCTACACACAATGCAAAATAAAAGATAAAGTGTGTAGTGTGATTATTGACGGAGAGAGTTGTGCAAATATGGTATCCAATGGAGTGGTAGGCAAATTACAACTACCAATTCGTGAGCATCCTAAACCCTACAACCTCTGATGGGTGAACAAAGCGAATGGGCTCAAGGTTGCCACCCAATCCCTTATCAATTTTCGGATTGGAGGATACGTTGATGAAATTTAGTGTGATGTCCTTCTAATGGACGCATGCCATATCTTGTTGGGTAGGCCATGGTAATATGATCGAAGAACCATGCATGATGGATTTCATAACACTTACTCCTTTGACAAGGACGGTAGGGACTTCCGGCTAATAACATTGCCACAAAGTAAGGTAAGGGACATGAAGATCCAACAAGCCAAGTCCGAGGCACGGAAGGAGGATGAATCTAAGAAGGGGAGTTCCATGAGTGTGTTGACATATAGAGAAGAGGTCGATTCGAAGGAAAACTTAGAGGTTTCAGAAATGGTCAAGCCACATGATCCAACAACCGAACCACCACCTAACAATATTATTGATACTAATTGTGAGGTAACTCTCGGGAGATTCCTCCCTCCATGTGATGATCCAAAGGCAACAACCGAGCCAATGATTCAAGAAGACTTTACTCCATGCCATGATAGTGAAGAAACAATACAAGGTTTGACCTTCTCTTCCAATCCATTATAGAAAGTCGAGGGAATGGATAGTATCTTCATTAATCCATTATATGAGCAACCAAGGGTGGAAGAAGAAATTGGCATGGATTTTTCAAATAACAATGATTCCGGGATCTTTTCAAGGGAAGGTGGTGAACTCACTCTTGATTTATTTTCAAGAGGGTCATTATCTATTCACCAAGCCTATGTACTTGGAGAGCAAGAAGTATTGGGCGAGGAAAATGGCCAACGCTTCGACATAGCATTTGTCTTATGGTACCGGGACAAATGGAAGCATGGAATGATGTTGAATGTTTATAGTTTGTGTGGAATGCCATCAAAGCTCGGAAGTTGTTCGACGATGAAAATTTGAGAAGAAGTTGAGCGTAAGAAGAGCTCTAAGGAACTACCTAGTTGATACGGGTGTCTTGTGGTTTTTGACATCCAAGGAAGTGTTATACTGCCCTTATCATGGCTATGACAATGCAAGATCTTGAAAAGGTTAGAAACACCCTAGGCCAAGAGAAACAAGCTAAGGATGACAATGATGAATGGTTGTCGGGTACGCAAATTGGCACCTTGACTTACGATTCATTGGTCCAATTGGGAGAATACTTAAGGGATTGTCCCTTCAAGTTGCTAGCCAAGTTTAAAAAGGGTTCATACAAAGAGCAATGTCCGAGCGTAATATGTTATGTCCCTAAGATGCCTTCACACTTGAACCATCCGAATTTGAGGAAAAATTTTCTCTAAGAAGGGGAGATTGATGAAAGAAAGGGTCCGGACTTAGCTTCTCAATTTTATGAATTAACCAAAGGATCAAGGGGTTCAAACAATGGACATCAACCCATGGTTGAGGGCGGAGAATGACATGGATTATGGGGAGGATTATGAGCCATAACTTAATGGCCTCTTAATGACAAGTTTATTCGGCCTTATGTGTTGGTCTTGGCCAAGACCTTATTTTATATTTTGTTGTCTTTAATTTCTATTCTAGCAATTAGTCATATTAGGACATATTAAAGTCATGTAATAGCTATTAATTTCCTTGGGACACATTTAATACTTGTAAGAAGATGGTGATGCCGAGAAGATGACATGGCCAAGGAATGCCATGGTGGCACATACAAAGGGACACTTGGCCTAGACAAGAAGCTTACCAAGAAGAACATTCAAGAACCAAAAAAGGAAAGGTCAATCTCGGCATAGAGACGTGGAAGAGACGAGGGAGAACCATTCCATTGTACAATGAATGGAAGCTTCCATATTAATCCCAAGAAGATGAAGATGAGAGAGACCAATATTAATTTCCCCTCTACTTGGTTACTACAAGGGATGTGTGAAGAGGATTGAGTTTACCCTTGTCTCCAAAAAAGACCAACCTCATTCACACCGTGCTCACAATGATCGAAGGGGCTACTTTGTTCCTAAGCCACCATATCCCCTTCCCTTGTTCCCATTTCGGCCGAAGGGCCTTAGCTTTGTGTCCTTTTATTTTCCATGTTGAATAGTATCTAGGATACTATAAATGGAGCCTTAGGATATTGTAAATAATCAAGTTTGAGTTTAAGATAAAACTAAGTTTGTTTTCAACTTGTGTGTTGAAATATATCGGTCCATTGTGGGTCACCCCTCCCTTTAGTGTAAGACTTGGTTAGGACTGTGTGACCTAATCATTTCCCAAACTTGAGGAACCCCCTTAGTGGTAACCGAATATTGGAACGTTGTGGACCAACCTAGCCTAAGCTTTGGGTACCAAAAGGGCTTTGATCACCCTCAGTTGGTTAGTTCACGGGCATTGCATTTAGTAAACCCCGGTCTTGACCTTGTGGCATTGATCACATTATCCTTGGTGTTGAATCTGGAAATAAATCCTCCGTGTCTCTATCCTTGGGCTCATCGACCGATCCTCACTTCAACCACAACCACTAAACACTTAAACAATATCGACCAAATCAACACTTAACCAAAAGTCACCTTTACTTCACTCGAGTTTGTATCCTACAACTCGTGTTCAACCATCACTCAATACACTATAAACCAGTTACCCCTACCTCCCACAATACCTCATTTACATCTCCACCAAAGGTCATCACCCGAATCAGCCAACAAATACTCACCTAATCCAAACAACACAAAGTAGTCTGTATAACACAACCTTCCGAGAACCATACTGTCATGGTTCTGTTACACCAACCTGCCACTACCCAATCACCAAACCCCGATAATCACACTCACCCTCAACGTGTCTACAACCACCTTAAAACAAGCTAATAAATGATTTATATGGGCTACCGAAACATCCCCCAGAGCTTAGGGACGCCAAAGATGATTGTGGTAATAGGGCATGGTTAGTGTTGCATTTGGTGGATGAAGAGCACAGCAATAAAATCACATGGGATAATAAGAAATCTGGAGTCATGAAAAAATACTTCACTGCCGAGGCCAAGAGATGGCAGACACTCATCACTAGCAGGGTTCGTCTTTCACGTAACAAACTTGATTGCGCATACATTCCCGCTCTCATGGTAGCATGCCTTCTGGATGATGTCCTTGTAAATATGGGCTATCATATCGTTCGGGAGTGGATGGATTACCTACATAAGAAAGGGTCGATTTTAATGTTTCCTTCTTCAATTACTGATTTATGTCATAGAGCAGGTGTGCCGGATAAGCTTGATGAGAAATAGATCGATCTTGAGGGGGTATCCCACCCTCTAAAAGTGTCAGGAGTTGGTACACTTATGAAGAGTAAGAAAAGAAAGGTAGACCTGAACGTGAGTGGGGATGGTGAAACTGATGATGGGTGTCAGTCACAGTCACAGTCACAGTCGCATCCACATAGGCTACTCGGTGCCATGGGTTCACAGTTGCAAAAAATTAGAGACTTGGTTGTTGGACATCCTAGGCCTTCTTTCAGAGCTAGTTTTTCAGGTGTCTCTGCCGACTATTTCTCTTGCGAGGAGGTGAAAGAGTATCTTGAGTGATCTCTGCATGAGCTTTAAAAAGGAGAAAAAGAACAAGTCATGGGGAAAACTTCACGTGAAAATGTGGAGAGGTATCGAGGGCTTGTTTAAATACTTGGATGTTTCTGTTTTAGGTTGAAATCATTAGATGTTTGGGTATTTGGCTATCTGAATTTCATTGTTGATTATTTTCTATATTTTGGATTGACATGGTGTATTATATAATGCACAGGTTGAGTATGAAAAATAGGGGCATAACTCACTGGGTTTTGCCCAGTGATTCCGCTAGTGCGGAAATGATATCCGTTGAGGCGAACTCGCAAGGGCGGATTACAAATAGGGCACTGATGCTCACTGCAGCGGAGGATATTTTACAGTTGCGATCATGCCACGGCGGGCAACATTTCGCCGAGGCAAATTTCAGGAAACTAATATGCACTCTCCCTCGCGACTCACCATTCGCTGGTGCAGATTCACAGGTGCAGAAATATTCGCGCTAGGGCGGAATTCCTGAATTAGAATATAATCCAAATCACATAATTTTAGACTTCGCTGTATATTTCAGACATGATTCCCACACACGATCCAGCCTGAAGGGTGTCGAGATCAAAAACCAATTGGAATCGATTAGATACTAATTTGAATCAACGAGGTATAGAATTCAAATGATAAGTCACGATAGGAGTGAAAGAAGGGAATAGTGCTTAAAATGCTTCATAGCCTCCCGAGGATGGTTACATATGTCATCATACCAATCCGTAAGACTCTACTATATATTGTCTTTGTATTAGTGAGATCGGTGAACCTAGAGCTCTGATACCAACTTTGTAATGACCGAAATCATTGGCATCATTGTGGAACCTACACAATCCCCCAGTAGGCTAACCAAATTCCCAAACTAGTGTTTTAAAAGGTTTTTAACAATGCAGAATAGGATAAAATTACAATTGAAAAGAAATTCATTTAATCATAAGAACAACAGATTTATACAACATACTTTCTTCACCAGAACCTGGTCTAACTTCTACAAGGACTCTATGATACAACAATGGAAAGCTGAAAATAACACCACTGCTCGAAATGAAGGAACATTTTACATAAGATAGAAACCAAGGCCACTAAATAGAGTAGTCTGCCTCATTTTCCGATCCTCCAAACTACAACTCGATAGACCATATACTTGCATCTAGAAAAGATGCAGCAACTGTGGCATAAGACACAATATACCCCTGTAGACATCATAGGCCGAAAACGATGGAAGCTACACAATCAAAAATAAATATCAAGCTGAAACCACATAGTCCTATCACTAGCGAAACACTAAGCTGAATAATTAACAAGTCATCCTAATCATATAAAATTTCACTAAGCACATAGATTTTACAACATGTAAGTCTACCCTTTTAAAATGGCACTACACACACATCCAGTTATTTAAGTCATGGAGCTAACAATCCTCAAATATGTCATGAAACACTTAATTACATCTACGTTCATATTTTCCAGTAGCCCTCTAATCTCACACCTAGACTTAGTAAGGTCAGAAATCATATTAGACCTTACTACATTGGTTTGATAACACAAGTACGTAAAACACACGATTCATTGTTCCATTTCCTTAGACCGTCCACAATAAACCCTTAGGATAAAGAACACATTGTTTACAATTATACCTCTAGTCTTAAACCTATGTGTGGCCAAATCCAATTACAAATGAACACCCTTTTAGTATATTAAACTCTTACTGCAATTAAGAAGTAGTTCCCTAACCCTTACTTTTACCAGCAAACATCAATTATATATTAGACATCCTTAATCCAGACACACAACCTAGCCCACAATTATACCAACAATCCATGCAATAACTTTAATTGTTGAGATGGTCACCTACTATGCGATTACAAGCCCATGAATCTACTAACACATACATGTTCAATATCGACTACCAAACACATAAATGGTAGCCACACAGCCAGTTCCCCAAGAGCTTGCCAACATGCAACCATATAAATCCACATAATCAATTTAATCAATCATCTCATCTATGAGTAAATCACCCCTAGTTCCAATTACCAATTCAAGTCACAATATCACACCATAAGTAATCAGTGTATGGATGAATGTGTGAATCAGGATGCAATGCATATGCCATGTACCTTTGCATCAACCGGTATAGACACTTTACAGGGGTTTGCCGTATAAAAGTGACCCATGGGAGACCCTTGACAACCATATAACCCTCCACTTCAAAATAACTTGTTGGATTACGAAGCCCAGCTCTTGGCTATAATAATATCATATTGAAGGCGTGCAACTCCACTCCTCGCATATCAATATCATCATAGTGTTGTCATAATCTCAACAGTTTCTTACCATTTCTGGCCTCTTGGACCCACATCATAATCATACCACTCCAATATCAATATCACAGATCCATGAGTGTATGAAAGCAAATGTTAATTTAAGGCTAGATAGCATGATACAATGAGATACTACCAAGTAAGAGATTAAATATCACATGCTTTTAAGAATTCAATACATATATATAATCGAAGTACAATCCATGATGTCAAATTGAAAGCATGTGTGATGAGTAAATATATCAAGAAACTATGGAAACAAGCCCAAATAATCAGCAGTCGGAACTAGCACAAGGCTGATTCCCTAACCCCGTAATCACAGTTCAACATTGGTACCCACTCATGCATTCATCACAACCGCCTGAGTGGGAAACCCAAACATGCCCAATATCCCTCAATATTTATAACTAATTATGCACTTCTATCGAAGTCTCGTAAAGCTAAACCGTAGCCTACCATAATATCGAGCGAGAGCCATGAATAGTTGATCCTTAGTACGTGTTTCCAATTGTTTGGGCTTCTCGTGGTGAACACAGTCTAACACGTAAGTTCTACATATTAATGTCAAACAAGCATTTTTAAGGACATATCCCACAATGAAACATAAGACACCTACACCTCCATCCCGGGCCCACAGTGTCAAAATCCATACTTTATTACTCAAAATGGCTTTAAACGTGAATACTAGGTATAACCCAAAGTTAATTTGAGAAGCAAACTTATTTCGACCATCAATTTCTTATTACCAAACAACCCCCAATTCATAATCCTAGTTTTTCCCCAATTAAGAAAAAAAGTTTCTATAATCGAATAAAATATTACAACATGTTCGATTTTATCAACACAATGCTTACCTAGAAGGAAATAAGATTTTACCCACTTCTTTTACATCATAAACTCTTGATTTATCAATTTCAACTATCAAAGAGAGTCTTCAATTCATGTTTCTCATTACATGCTTTATCCCAAAAAACATAAGAATATAATAACAACAATAAGAAAGGAATGATTACCTTCCAAAAGGGATTTTTGGCAAAATGGAATGGGAGGCTCCTCAGGTCAGCTCCCATTTCGAGGAAAATAATTTTAGAGAAAAATAGGATAGTTTAGGGCTTTTAAACAAACTAATTGTCAGCGCTTCTGCCATGGCAGACTCAATTTTTCTAACATAGATGCACTGTGGAAAAGAATGGAACTGCAAAGACAAAGGCACTTGACACCTCGCCTTAGCACCAGGGCGAAAAGATGCTATGTTGGAGTGCACTCTCCTGGCTCATCGGGGCGGACACAATTTTGTTGGGGCGGAAATAGCTCCTTCAACAACACTTCACTTTAATAAATCTTCTACCTGAACTATAGCAGTTTCTTGACTAAGAATTTCTACAAATAAAGTCATCGGTGAATACCCAGAGAAACGTTATCACAGGAAATTAGGCGGAAGGATCATAATGACTGAATAGGTCATTATAGCCAGGATAGTTGAAGAGTCCAGTGGATGACTGTATGGAAATGAGTTATAGTTGTACGATCTGCAAGTTGGACATTCGTGACAGTTTTAGTATAATTATAGTTTTCGGTTAAGGTCGAGGCAGGGTTTACAAACCCCAATATCTCTGGGTAGAAGAGTGCTAGTCGAGTGAGGCCATCCTATCTAACTTGAAGGAACTATGGTCGGATGTATATGGGATCATGTTGTAAGGGTACAAGAGTTTTCTATGGGTGTGACAGGCGAGGCCACAAGGTACGTGAGTATCCATAGATGATCAATAAAGGTAAGGGTATGGGAATGGATGGAGCCTTATGGCCCAATGCCGTACGAGGTATATTATAATTACATTATTGTTGATATATCTACTTTTTATAGACTTAATATCATTCCATTTGTGTTGAAAAGTGTTAATAAGACCCTTATTTCAAGGACTAGTATAAGGCATCACTTGGGGGATTAGATACTCTTATGAGAATAGGTTATGAATGTAGGATTGAGACACTAATTAGATCCCCATATATATGTTGTTAGGTTGGGAGAAAGTTAAAACCCACTGATATAGTGACGGAATAGGTAATATGATTTTTTCTTTCAGACAATTTTGTTAAGTAGATACCGAATTTATGATGTTATGTTACTCTGATGACTTTACGAAAATCCAAGTCTTATGAGCAAAATGGTGAGAAAAAGATAAGTGTGAAAGTGGGATGTAGAGGGTGTCATTGAAAGGTTTAAAGAGGACTATCAGAATTCACCCGTTTCGCGATAACTTTCGTTGACATATATAAGTAAGTTCCTTACGAATATCTGACCCAATAGGCATGCCTTATTTAAGAAATTAGGGCTGACCTCAGGATGCTATTAATGTGAACAGTTGGTTTTGGATGGGTTATATTAAGGCTGGAGGTGGAGAATTATGAGATAAATGCGTAGAATGTCGCACTCGGAATGATCACCCCAAGTTATATAAGGGTTAGTTACCTGTAATGATAGGAGGTGGTAGAAGCCTTTTGTCTAGTCATAATGTTATGACTCATAATTCTACATTTCATCGGTGTTGTCGATTCATACAGGCATTCCGAAAAGATGTGACCTTACGGAAGGATAATGTGATTTTATAGATTGTTTACGAAAGTGTCAAGAGTGTATGGAAGTAAAATGAATCGAAGAAAATACGCTTCGACGAAATTTTGTGGAATTGCATTTTGACGGCCAAAAGGACAGACCGTAGATATTTGTACGGCCTGTCAAAATGTAGAACCTCACCATATTTTTAAGGGAAGATTATACGGTCCAAATTGACGGATCATACAAAATTGTACGGACCATCAAATTTTTCGGTGACCGACTTAGTTATGGATTTAAATGATTTTTAAGCCATTTTTATCCATTCTCGACCAAACACTCCCTCGACTCTCTCCATAACCCTACCAACCTACTTCCATGGTTTCAAAGTGATTCAATGCGATAACACCATAATTGTACATTCTAAAGCTAGGGTAAGTGAAGAAGAACACTTCTATGGAGTTGCTAGTCACTTGAGAGTTGTTCTTGGAACTAAGAAGATTGGATTCAAGGCTATGTTTGCTGTGTAAGGTAAGATTTACACTCCCTTCCTTGTGCTTATGTTTATTCATGTGTTAATTACGCATTTGGGAGAAGAATTTATGAGTTAGCACCTTAATTGATAAAATGATGCTAGGATTTATTGTTAGGTTGTATATATGACGGTTTATGACTGAAATTGGCGGGGTGTAACTTGATTATGTTGTTGACATTGTATAAAGTGTTGATTTTGATAATGGAACTACAAGCTACAAAAAGGAATAGCTATATATCACGTAAATGTTGTTTTGTTGTTCTTATCTAATGTTGGGCGGTGTGATTGAAAATAAGATTGGTATTAAGTCTAAAATCTTGTTAAATAGTTAATGGAGGATGTCCCTTTCTGGGGTAAATAGTTAAATAGTTAAGTCTTACATATTTAGTACATCTTTCGTGTTGATGTCCCTTTCTGGGGTAATGCGTTTTATGCATGCATGTACATATTGAGACGCAGATGAGTCCTTATAATAAGCGACTCGACTCAGGTAAAGGTTGTCACGCTCCTTTCTTACGGAGTTGTCGAGTGAGCGGATAGGTATAGTGGCTTCATATATGTATAGAGTTGGGTATGACGGGACACTGTCCCAACCAAATGTTATCGATATACTCTTTAGAGGCTTGTAGATAGTCGTGTAGTGTTGTATAGTTTTGTGTAGCATTATTGGCCTCTTCAGTAGACTTGTTGTGTTAATGTCAGACTTGTCGGCCTACATGTATTGTTTGGGCCTTTTCTGCGTGTAGGTAATTATGTCCTTATTCATAGAGTCAGTTATTAGAGACCTTGTTGGCCTATACGTTGTTGAGCATGTCACAGGTATCAGGGTTGGTATGCCCAGGCCTTAGGGAATCGGGTGCCTGCCACCCTCCCCCCCATGGTTTGGGTGTGATACATAAAGAAGTCATATCACATGCTAAAGGCGATGAAGTGAAAAAACTATCAAATTGATGGAACCTTTTTTTTTGTCATCAGTGTGGACAAGTGCACTATGGGCAATGTCCGGGTGATGTTGAGAAATGTTATTGGTGTGGGAGTAGAAGCTATAGAGTATATAGATGCCCGAGGTGGATTCAGGGGGAATAACAAGTCTTAATGTTACTTAGAGTTATGAAACTAATCAGGTATGTTGATAATTTTATTTAGAATAGATGTGTGTATGCTTATGATCTACCGGTTACCATTGATGTAGAAAGCGTGTCATACAGATGTATATAGACTGTTAATGGATAATAGAAGTGAAAGGTGAGAAGTGAAACTACAGTTATGTTCAAAGTTCTAAGTAAAATGACTCAAGAACCAACCATTTCTTAACTACATACATACCCAACACTCTTAGGTTCTGAAGCGTGCGTGATACTGGAACACAGAAGATATACGAATACGCGACTTAAAAAAATGGATACTCTCAAGTCCTATTAATTAAGGGAAACCCCAGAAGAATGATAAGCAAAATGGATTTCTGGGGATATGTTACTTAAAGCTTTGTGTCGGAAAGTAGTTAAAGAAAAGAGGCGCGAAATATCATGCCTAAAATAGTAACCCCCAACCCCTGCGCATGGATAGCGCCATTTAGGAAAATCATAAGACAGGATGAGTTTTGTCAATTAAAGGAAAACAATATACTTTTTTTATTGTAGCAATACGTGCATAGGTGGCAGTAAAAGATAGCAGGAATTTTTTATATTAAGTGATGAGATTTTTGAATCCTATAGTATAGTTTTATGTAGCGATTGGGCGAGAATAGCTAGTTGAAGATAGTTTGCGATAAAGGCTTGAGTTGACAAAAAATCTATGATAAGTGATAAACGTGTGTCTGGTAAACACAAATGAAAGTGTTAAGACAAAGTAATAAGGCTGAAGGATGTTTCTTACGCAAATAGACCGGCCGAAAGACAATAATTAAAAGAACATCGATAATGAGACTCGAATGGAACCCAGGACAACATGTCTACTATTAAAAGATAAGGATATTAGTAATGAAGTGGTACTTAAACTTTCCAAGCCAAAAATATAGTACATGACATCCATAATTGATGGTACCGGAAGTACACTAAGACGATGAATCTTTAATGGAATTCTAGACTGTAATGTACAAGTTGATTGGCTGAACGATGGGTAGAGAAGGGCTCTAATACAAATTAAGGGAAGGAATCCCAAATCAGTAGTAAGATAAAATCCAGCTACGATATGAATTTGAATATGTCAAGCACTAGTTCTACCACGAATGTCGACAAGACGTTTAAGGATATATAAGTGGAATTAAGATCAATGAAGCCCGATGTAAGCGTATGACGGGTTGATAAAGAAATGGTCTAAGATAGACAATAAGGAGAAGAGCTAAAGAATAAGGGCAAGAGAAGAATAGATAAATGGGCGCGTAATGGTAAATTTTAAACTGTTGAATGAACTAGAAACTCCCCAAAGAGGATAACGCAATAGTCATAAGGATAAAGACATTGGTTGCACATGAAGCCAGAATCAGGAAATAAAGGCAGAAGTGTTAACTCAAGTACAGTGACCACAGGGGCATCAAGTAGTTCAATGCCTTGCAGAGGTGAATCATTTGATAAAAAAAGGGGCAGAATCCCCTAGCATGGGCAATACAGAAAATAATACAATTATGTCAAATGTTTGTTTTGGGGAAGTTTTATAGGAGATACCCAATCAATGGATAGTCAAATATGACTTATGAAGAATCCCGGAGTTACAAGGGACAAGTATTGCCCCCTTAGTATGAAGTGAATGTTGTTTTTTTGAAAATACCAGTCCGGAGTTAGTAAAAAAAGTAGACCCTTAAGAAATAAGGCTAACAAAATGGGGAAATGACATCGAATGTGATAGAATGTCTTATTTCCACTATTTATCGGAAAAGAGAAACTAAGGTAAATAAAAAGGGGATGATGCAAATGGAGAAAGAATCTTGAGCAAATGTGGGATACAACTAAGGAATAATGAACCTTTTTTGGAATGAATAGAATTGCCTATAGAGTATGCAGATTGTACACGTTATAAGAAAAAAGAAGTTCCGACGTAATGAATAGGGAAATAGTGTATGATAGAGTCATGTACCATAGGAAAATTGGGCCATTATGAAGGCTACATGAAAGAATTAACCCAAGAGGTAATAAGTGGTCAACTATAATAGAATCCAGATTATGATAATTCCCTGAAGCATAAGGCAAATGAACTCTTCCTTATATTGGGAATTGTAGGAGCATCAAGGAAAATAACCCCGTCTAGAGTCGACTTGAAGGTATTGTGATACGGAGTAAAGGTAATAGAGAGAACCATATCAAGATCCATGAAATTAAGTATATCGACAACAACACTCGAGAAGATTTGCCAAGTTGAAGCATTACATAAGGACTATAGATTAGACCGATTATCATTTTGGGTAATCATATTACTATTGCAAGTTATTCTGGTCCAGGAGATTAACGCCTAGCTGATTCATCAATTTGCGCCATGACAACAAAGATTGCCGATACAATCAAAGTTTGATCGATTGTTTATCTTGAAGATATATCGAGACATGGTACAATCGCTCTTTAGGACAAAAAATTGATGGAGGAACTAGTTCGAAAGAGGCTCTGGATATTCAGGATTACCCACGCCCCATCCTAAGGGAGCCAATTAAATCTAAGGTTAATACCACCAGACACAGGTAGTGAGTTAATGTATAGAACTTGGAGGAAGTTATAAATAAGGATTAATGACTACTAAATGATATATTACCAGATCGATAAATAAGGAATTATATGTGGCAAGGGAATAGGACTCTTATTGAATAATGAAAAGGGAAGTGAACTGAAGTAACATTATAAGATTTGATGTAGTAAGTTATAAGAGAATGCTTGGAGTAACGCAGAAGTGTTTTCATATATTTGGTATTAGGAGCAGGATACGACTTGATAAAGAAAGAAGACTTCGCATGAAACACTCACGATCATAGTACCAAACATGGATGAGAAATACAGTGACTGGCAAGCAGAGTATATTCCTAACCATGGGTGTCTATTGACCAGTTACTCCAAGAGCTGCCCTGATGGAAATTTAAAGTGAGAAAGAACTTACAGAAGAAAGAAATTCCAAAACCAGCGAGTTGTCCCTAATTTAATTCTTAAAGTGTGACGATACAAATATAATAAGAAAAGAGGTGTATAAGGATATAACAGAAGGATGAAGAGGAAGAACATAAAGAGAAATGAATTCTAATAGCCCTATTAATTTCAAAACCCTTGACCTTAACGGTCATCTTGCCGCAATCTCTCATCATAATCTTACTTATGCTCCATACTTATGAACTCTATCACTTAAATTCCATCATGAGATGAAAGTTGTAACAAAGGAACGAAAAATGTTGTCCAGATGTCAAAATTCAATAGCGCAAATAAATTGCAGTTATTAAGAAAATTTGTAGAAGAAATATACGACCATGTGGAGGTCGATGATGTATCAACGGTGTTAATGATTGTGTAATCCTATGAGGAAATAGCTATGGCATCTGATTGCATGATAGTTGAGTTAGTCGTTTGTATAAAAGAACTCTGCCAGAATTGTAGAAGAACATATGAATCATTATAATCGAATGTTTCGAACTTCAGCTTTATGTTAATACTCGTGTGATATGATTCTTCTATTCATGTTCCATTTACCGTTGTTTATCCATGTACATTATTTAGACGGTGTTGTTGAAACAAGTGTAACAGGTGCAACTCAGATGTTAGCAGGAGAATGTGAAGGTGAGTTATGGCTAACTTTTCTCGGGTTATTGTAAGTATAACCGGCCGTGTGAGGCCGATGTGATTTTAACTGGTTATTATATTTCTCTATGTGGTATTGGAGATATACTTTAGTCGTTTGATAGGTTTTTGATAGTCTTGTTTACAAGGGAAACTCTGCCAATTTTGGAAAATGTGAGAGTCAGAATATCCTTAACATTTGCAGATGAATGTTTCTAAGGGAGAAAAGATGTTACACTGTGTAATTTTATGTTTCATCGCGTTGTCAATTGATACCAGCATTTCAAAAAGATATGTGACCTTACGGAAGGATAAGGAGAGTTTATAAGTTGTTTACGAAAGTGTCAGAGTGAATGGAAGTTAAACGGATCAAAGAAAATACTTTTTGATGAAAATTTGCGGAGATGCATTTTGGTGACCAAGAGGACAGACCGTACAAATTTGTACGTCCCGTCAAAATGTGGATACTCACTGTATTTTTAAGGGCATATTATACCGTCCAAATTGATGAACCGTACAAACTTGTACGGACCATCAAATTGGTCGGTGGCTGACTTAATTACGGGTTTAAATAATTTTCAAGCCATTTTTGATCCATTATTCACCAAACACTTCCCCAACCCTATCCCTAGACCTACCAACCTATGTCCACGGTTTCAAAGTGATTTCATGGGATAACACCATAATTTTACATCCTAATGCTAGGGTAAGTGAAGAAGATCACTTCTATGGAGTTATTAGTCACTTGAGAGTTGTTCTTGGAACTAAGAAAATTGGATTCAAGGCTATGTTGGCTGTGTAAGGTAATATTTACATTCCCTTTCTTGTGCTTATGTTTATTCATGTGTTAATTAAGCGTTTGGGTGAAGAACTTATGAGTTAGAACCTTAATTTATAAAAGGATTCTAGGGTTTGTTGTTGGGCTTTTTGAAGGTTGTATATATGACGGGTTATGACTGAAATTGGTGGGGTGTAACTTTATGATGTTGTAGATGTTGTTGTTGAGATTGTATAAAGTGTTGATTTCGATAATGGAACTACAAGTTACAAAAAGGAATAGTTATAAACCACGTAAAGGTTGTTTTTGTTTTTGTTATCTAATGTTGGGCTGTGTGATTGAAGATAAGCTTGTATTAAGTCATAAATCTTGTTAAATAGTTGACGGAGGAAGAAAGCGACCTAGAAGAAGCTAAGGATGTTATTCCGATATTGAATTGTCATTAACAAAAGGTATGAGAATATAAGCAAGTCAAGTGTTTAATGAAGTATCATGATAAAACCATCTTTAATTTATCAACTTAATATTGACCGAATTGTCTCTAATACATAGGTTATCGTTCGAAGGACGACCGGAGAATTGTAAGCTAGCATGGTCAAAGCAACAAATGTATGTAAGGCTCAGTTCTTTCTTTTCATGGCCTGATCAATATTCAAACGACGATTACGAAATGAAATACGGTAGAAACTCTACTCTTAAGTCCTTAAGAAAGTACCTGTGGTTTTCTTATTAATATGTTGTTGTGTAGTTCCATCGGTTGTCGATATTACATTTTCATTTCAAGGCCCTCTTTTGATTTCCATAAATGTAGACTCCTTATTGATTCCTGAAAGCTACGCTAATAGTGAGATTCATAGTTCATATGAAGTCGATTTGAAAGAGCACCGGGTAACATGTGACCCACATAAGGGAGTCGTAGGATCAACGACCTTTCGTCACTCCGACGGATTCAAAAGAGAATACCATATTCCATAAGAGGTCATCATATGCATCTATTGTATATTTATATTTCCCTTAGAGGCCTATGGAATTATATACACAGAAATACAGATATGATATTGATGATATTTCCACAGAAGCCTATGGCTTTTTATGCACAGTTTATATAGATATTAGACTGATGATACTACCCACAGTGGCCTATGGAGTTATATATGTGATTATATTTCAATTATGGCCTACAGTGGAACTCAGATTATATGTTATCTTTCTATTACTTTATCCTGTAGTTATGCATTCGGTTACAGTTTCAGCATATGTTTTATCTACAGTGTTATGCTTATTTATAGTTTCAACCTCACATATTCAATTCATATTTCGTACTGATGTCCCTTTCTAGGGCACTGTGTTTCATACCTGCAGGTAAAGATAGAGACACTGATGATTCTTCATAGTAGGTGCCTTGACTCAACTGAAGTTTTTCACGCTCTACGGAGCTGTCTAACTGGTAGGTATAGTGCTTGCATATGTGTATATTGTTTGGTATGGCGGGATCTTATCCTAACCATATATTTTTGATATACTCTTTAGAGGCTTGTAGATAATCGTGTATTATTTTATAATCTTGGGTAGACTTGTCAACCTTTTCAGTAGACTTCTTGTGTTCATCTCGGCCTTGTCAGCCTTATTATATCTATACATATATAGGTTGCGCCTTTTCTGTGTGTAGATAATTATGTCCTTATTCAGAGAATCAGTTATCAGAGGCCTTGTCGTCCTATACATTATGGAGCATGTCACATGTATCTAGGTTGATACACTCGGGCCTTAAGGCACCGAGTCCCTGCCACACCCCCTAAGGTTGGGGTGTGACACATAAAGTCATATCACATGATAAAGGCGATAAAATGAAGAAACCTTCAAATTGATCGAACAATGTGTTTTAATCCTAGATACACCGAGATTAGAACAATTTATTAGAACAAAAGATGGCATGAACCTTGGGACGATAGAGGAATGAGTAAAGGAAAGCAAAAATATTTAAGTAGTATGAATGGGAGGGCATGATGGAATGTTAAAACAAAAGTAGGTAAGCCGAGACAATGTAAGGGGAGTATTATGGATTCGTCAGCTAAAGGTGTCATACCTAAAATGTTTTAAAAGTCGGTATGATAATTATTTCTAAGATAAGGAACCCCCCTCGATAACGTGAACTGGAATAGTAAAAGTAATACAATTTAGCAATTGGGCTAGGAAACATTTGATTCTGGTAGGACAAGGAGATTTTGAAGAATCATTGAACAATGTAATGCCGCAAATTGAATTGAAATGTGTGACGACTTGTAGAAGGTATGTAGATGGGAATAAGAATTGGTACAACTTGAGATACTTAGATAAAGAAGCAAGGAAAATGGGGGACTATAAGCTTATTAATGTCAGGAAGGCGTTAGAAGGGTACGCTAAGGGGTATTAACCCGATAAGGAAAATGGAATGTTGAACAAGCAAAGATATCCGCTAGAATCTACGAATCGACTAAGGTGTATTTTACATAAAATACAAATAAGGTGGGAGCCTACGACTCAATGTTAATCAAGGAAATCTTTTCCTCAATACCATTAGCGAAAAATCTTAGCCATAAGGTAAGGGAAGAAGTCTGGATCTAAGGGCGACAACTGAGTTTGGATGTAACTAGATAGTGCTATAGAGTGTTAAACCCTTCAGAATCTAGTTGGACCTCACAAGGGACTAAGTAAACAATCCATTATTTAAGGGATAAAAATCATCACAGATAAAAAACAACTATAATTTTTTAGGCTATGTATGTATGCTAGGGCGTTTCAAAATGAACAATGTACGAGGGATAAGAGAATGAAAGGGGAAAGTGTAAACAAAAGTAAGGAAAGAAAGTCGCCTATAGCTACGAGTAATGAGAAGATACGAAGGAGTTTTCTTCCAGATCCTGAATAAGAATTTCGATGGAATTATCTATGGAGTAATCGCAGCTTATACATTGCCAGTCCTAAAGAGTTCAAATGTAGTGATCGTTAAATGAAGCTATGTTTTTCTTAAGGGTTTTATGTACCGATAGTCCGATATCACTGGAATTAGGTAGTATTGTAATTCATACAACAATCAGTGTAACTGCAATAGAGTGATTAGTGTGGAAGTTAAACAAAGGGAAGTAGTTTCAGGAATGTATCAATAAGTCAAGTGGAAGCTAATGAATGAATTCAGAGGATGGTACTTTTAAGATGCACAACTCGATAAAGTCAACCTTCATAAGGGAAGATAGGAAACATCAGGATAATGATTTCATCTGTGCGATTTGAGAGGGGTATATTAACAACAGAAAACCATAAATCCTTGAGCCTAACGGAAAAAGGGATCCTCAAGTACCATGATCATTGTGTACTCCAAGGCTAACAAAAAAATTGAAACAAGATTACTACAAAAGCCTCCCCGATCACTACACTAGTATTTATAGAGGATGTACTAAGGAATACCACGATGTTAAAGGGATGTATTAGTGGGATAGCATGAAAAAGGAACCCCCATAGGGGTTATTGCCAGTACGTTAATGGTCAGCAGGTAAAAGATCGCGCAAGAAGACAATGGATAAAATCAGAACATAAGGATCCCGAGATGGCTAGAAGATAGTTAAATATGAATATCTGTCAAAGTATTTATCTCTCCATCATCATGAGTTGAATCGTTCAGGTGATTACTAGTAAGAGAATTAGTCGATTAACTTTTGGCCAATCAAAACTATCAAAGTGGCTAAGGACTATGCGAGATTGTACAATTAAGAAGATGATTTACCTCCATGGTGCCTTGGGTGGTATGACTTTTGGCAAAGGTACTTAATTTATGACTAAATTCAGAAGATTATTCGAAAGGACTTTAAGGAACTCTGGTTAGCCTTACCTCAGATGAATATGTGGATTTAGCATATGATTCGAATGATTGAAGATACATTACATATTTTTGTAGTGGATCCTAAAGGAAATTTGGATGCCCACCTATCTCTTGGTAAATCGCGTGCCATAACGGCTATTGTGTACCATATGAAACTCGTAGTAAGAAAAGATGTTGAACCCCTATCAAATGGTTAGAAGTAAGTAAAACAAAGACAATGAGACTTGATTTATGGTATTAAGTCACAAAACAGATAGAATCTCTCAGCAAAGGATGTTGACTACCTAGAATCGACGGTGAATTGCCTACAGATGAATAATGACCGAACCTAGAATTCAACGTTAGTGATTCTTTGAAGTGTTGTCCAGAAGGGGCATGATGAGAATCGAAAGGGGGAGCAAGCTTACCCTCTGGTATGTTGAACTAGATGAGATTACTTAGAGAATTGGCCAGGTGACCTATAAACTTGAATTACCTCCGGGATTTAGAACAATTCGTCCAGTGTTTCATAAGACAGCCGCATCAGGAATATATAAGAAACCTTTGTCGTATTTTCCCTGTAGAGGATGTTTAAACTGCAGAAGACTCATTGTATGAAGGAATCTCGATTACTATTTAGACCCGTTAAATCTAGAAGTTTTAGGCCAACAATAATTAATTTTGCTACAGTTTGTGGGAAAGTAATAATACGGGAAGACATGAAATTCACATATCCCTGCTTGCTTTAGATAACAAGTTCACTCTATCATTCGTGCGATGTGATTCCCTTATCCTTTACACATCAAACTTATCATACGTTCTTCTATAAGTAATGTTATTGAGACAGATGTGGTAGATGCAACCTATAGTTCTAACTGTTGAGGTGTGTTATGGTTAACCCTTTTGATTTATTTTTTATTTGGTAAATAAAATAATTTTATTAATACCAAAGTGAAGAATTACAAATAATAATATGGCTGACCACCTATTTACTCTATCTAGCTGACTAAAGGTGCCTTACATGAAGCCTAACTACAAGTTACCAGCCAAGCAATAAAGAAACTCTACTCAGAAGTCAATGGATCCTCCCACTTCAGAAGGACACTACCTTGGATATGGATATATGCAACAATTTCTCTGCAGATACAATCACACTTGTACACCCCCTGTTGAAACTTGAGTCCATTTCTTTCCTTCCAGATAGCAGCAGCAACATAAGTAAAAATAGCACTTACAATCTCTCCCCTTCCAATTTTCTTTTTGGCCCAATTGTATACCCAAGCTACTTTTTTCTTGCCAATCACCAACACTTTTATAAGAAACCTAGCTAGAGTAAAATCCTATGCCACAATGCACTTGTGATAGGATATGAAAAGAACAGGTGCTCAAATGACTCTACTTGTGCATTGCAAAAGACACAGCCCATAGGAACCTGAATTCAAAACCTCTGCAGCCTTTCAATTGTTACTAGTCTACTCTAAACTACTAGCCATAAGGTAAACTTGTGCCTAGGGTGTATACTATATAACTGAGTTAGAAACTTCTAAGGAACCTTAGGAAGCACTGGTAGTAAAGGCAGATACACACTTTTAATAGATAATTCATTCCCCTTGACCATAGTGGCCAATCTAGCTTGTAACTTACCTTGGAGAGTTGGTAGTTGAAGGAAATGCTTCCTAGTCTCTATGATCATCCTGATCACGCATGTATCATTAGTAGGTATGATATAGTTCACAATTGATTCTTGCTTTAAATAGTAGCTATGTACCCATCTAACCCAAAGGCAGTCCTTCTTGTTACCTATTGCCCATAACTGTTTGCTAACTGCAACAATATTCCAGAAGCCCATATGCATGACATTAAGAACACCTGCTACCTTAGGAGTGCATGTTCTTGCCCAAGATACCAATGCTTTCTTGGTAATTTCAGTCGTACCAGACCTTAGGAAAGACCTACAGACAGTTTCAACCAGTTTTATTATCCTTTTTTGAAATATAAAAATTTGGGCCCAATAAGTCTGGATGACAAACAGAATCGGTTTGATTAGTTGCAGTCTATCAGCATAGGATAACATTTTAGCAGACCAACATCTCACTCTTTCTATTATTCTTTCTACTAAGGACATGCATTGTGCAACACATAACATTTTAGAAGATAGGGGCAAACCTAAATACATAAATGGTAGAGTCCCTTCATTGTAGCCAAGAGTGCTCAATATCATTTGCTTTAATTCAGTCTTAATACCTGACATATAAATGGAACTCTTGTCTGCATTAGCTTGGTGCACATACACTGCAGAAAACCTCATAAAAGCATCTTGAACAAGCTGAATGGATGGAAGGTCAGATTTACAAACACATTAAGAGGTCATCAGCAAAACATATGTGAGTCACCCCTAGACTTTTACATATTTGATGATATTTGATGATATTTGAAGGCCTTTTTAGTGACAACTGAGCTTAGCTCCCTCTGCAAGTACTCCATTGCTATGACAAATAGATAGGGTGACATAGGGTCACCCTGTATAATACCTCTTTTACTAGGAAAACGCTTAGCCAACCCTCCATTCAACACTAAAGGGTAGGAGATAGTGGATATGCATTCCATGTTCCATCTTATGAATTTATAAGGAAAACCAAGTTCAGCCATCATGCTTTTCAAAAAACACCACTTTATAGAATCATAAACTTTCCTAAAATCAACTTTCATGACACATCTTGGGGATATCCGTTTTCCTAGAGTACCATTTAAACAATTCATGACTAAAGATGATATTATCAACGATGCTCCTACCCTCCACAAAGGAAGACTAAGCAGGACTAATAATTGTACCTATAACAGTTTTGATCCTATTAGTCAGAACTTTGGTGATAATCTTATAGAAGGTGATACAACAAGTAATGGGTTGATAATATTTGACATGGGTTGGGCTTGTGACTTTTGTGATTAAAGTGATGGTAGTACCACTAAAAACTCTTAGAATTTTACTAGAATGGAAAAATACCTTCACAGCCCCAACACATCCTCCTTCACTACATCCCAATTCTTTATGAAAAATCTATCGAATAGCCATCAATACACGGGTATTTATCAGCAGGCATACCTTTAATTGCAACAAGAATTTCCATGTTAGTGACCTCTTTGATCAGGTCACATTTTTTTTAATAAGAGAGACATGTGCCACTTCTGATAGTGTCTAAATTTGGAACAGACATCACATCTACAGCAGTGCCCATGGGGTTAGTGAAAAAGGATATGAATTCGTTCTCCACTGCCTCAGGGTTAGTGATCTTATTTCCTTCATCAGCATAGACAGTGCTGATAGTATTGCTACATGCCTTTATCTTGCATTGAGCATGAAAACAATTAGAATTAGAATCACCACTCTTGATCCATGTGGCCCTAGACTTCTATATCAATGCTAACTCCTCAATAGTACTCCATTTTGCAATTTCCTCAAGTACTTGTTTCTCCTTATCTATCAGGACCTGGTTAATTATTTGGTTGTTCATAGTGAATTGTATAATCTCTAGAGTCTGCCTAGCATTTTAGGGCTTCTGACTATAATAGGCCATGCAAGTATTAATCTCCTTCAAACTTTCCATTAGATTCTTCCATAACACAAACATCTTAGTACCATCCACTCTTTGTGCCCATACAATTGTAAGCAAACTAGCAAAGTCAGGGTGCATCGTAATAGTAGAAAACAATTTGAATGGCTTAGGCTTAGTATGCAATTGGGGATGATAATGCAATAAAATTAGTGAATGGTCAGACATCCCTGGGTTGAGAAAATTAGCTTCCACATGGCTATAGGATTGAAGCCATTGGAAAGTGCCTAGGGCCCAGTCAATATTTAAATACACCCTACAATCAGCCTGATATTTGTTACAAAAGGTGAAATTCCATCCTATAGATTTTAGTGGGGTAAGTTGCAAAGAATATACACAGTCTCTAAAATCTTGAGTTTCAGCAAGCAATACAAGAGAGACAAGCTTGTCCTCAAAGGAGAACATAGTGTTAAAGTACCCACTAATGATCCATGCTTCTTGAATATGCTGCCCAAGCTGTACAAGATCAGACCATAATGTTTGTCTCTGCTGGAGCCTCATTATTTTAATAGACCACTGTTAGGAAAGCTGAAAAAGTAGAGTCCTCCACCTTGCAATGAATAAGTTGCTCAGTTATCAACAACACTTGTACCTGAATGGAAGATTGCCATAGCAACCAAATTCTACCATTATAGGTCATGGGATAGTTACAACAATGACACCACCCCATTGCAACCTTGGTCAGAAAGACCTTAGATTTTGGTTCTTTAACTCTCGTCTCTAAACAAGCAAACACTTCTATCTTATGCTTTTGCAGACAGAGCATCAACTCCTCTTTCTGTTTGAGGGGTGCATTAAAGCCCCTCACATTCAGAGTTGAGATGATCAAGGGGGTGCGTAACCCATGATTTTTGAAAGGAATTGGACAAGAATGCCATGAAACTTGGGATTATGACTATGTAGATTATGGGTAACGCATTTCTAACTTAAATTTCTGATATTACCCTTATAGGCCCGGGGTCATTTTTTGGATTTCAGATTAATGTATATCATTATGGGTGTTGTTAGATTCGTATGAACTCGTAGAATACTATTTTGATAATATTGAACTCGTTTTCTCAATAAAATTTCCATTTTGACCCTTCGGGTCTGGGACGAGGTTTTAGGTTTACTTTTGACCCCGAGTTCCTTACAAGACATGTTTGGTATTATTAGATTCATGGGTAATATAGAATTGTCCCTTATGTGTTGATTGAATGTGTGTGGTAACATAGGAACTTCATGCGCTTGTTTGAAGTACGACTGTCCGATGTTCACTCGGGAGGACCTATGGATTAGGAGTTTGTGGCTCCTGCTCGACTTTGAGGTAGGCTATGATTTAGTTTTTTTTACTCCAATAGAAGTATGTAGTAGTTATAAATGTTGAGAGGTATTGGGCATGTTTGGGAGTCTCACTCAGACAGTTATGATAAATGGGTGAGTGAGTACCGGTGTTGAACTGTGTTGATGGGTGATTTGGAGAATCAGACCTAAGTTGATGATGACTACTATTATATAGGCCTGTCTCCATTATTTGGCTCATCGCCATATTTTATATTATCGTGTTTATTCATCACACATGCTTGATATGATATCCTGATTGTATTTAGATTATTGTGGTTGGACTGTTGAATATGATATCCGGATTGTAGTTGGATTCTTGTGGTTGGACTATCTAATATGATATCCTGATTGTACTTGGATTATTGTGGTTGCACTGTTTAATATGATATCTTGATAGTACTTGGATTATTATGGATGGACTGTTGATATGATATCCGGAATATTGTACTTGGGTTACTTGTTGAATTCTTAAAGCATGTGTTATTCATTCCCTATACTTTGTTGCATCCCACACATCCTGATTTATTGCATTGTGTTGTTATTTGCATTCATTCACTCATGGTTCTAATAATATTGATATGAGAGTGATGTAAAAATATTATGGGTTTAAGAGACCGGGAAGGCAAGATACTTATCAAATTATTGGAAATATTGAGATAATGATAATATTACGGATGGCTTGGGTTCCACACCGCAATGGATATGATGATACACAAGGATCGGAGTTTCACACCCACAAAATGATATTATTATAGCCAAGAGATAGGCTTCGTGATCTGATGAGTTATTCTAGAGTGGAGGGGTATATGGACTTCGCGAGTCCCCCATGGGTCCCTTTTATATGGAAAACCCCTATAACATGTCATATGCTGAGTGGCTTGACATCTTTTTCAGTCGAGGAATTTCATAAAGGATGGTATATGAAATGTGCTAGATTTTTAGGAAAAGTTTTCATTTTTAAAGGTTTGAGTAATAATCGGGTGTCAGTAGTGAACATGATTGGAATGAATGGTGGAAATGTAAGGTTTGTGATAAATTCATCGTTGATCTAATTTGGATTGAGTAAGGTGCATATTCGAGATGGGAAAGGAATCACATTTAAAACAATGGGAATTCTTGGGTTAGATATAGATTATAGTGGCATTATTTTATCATCTTTTAGACCAGGTGAAATGGTTTGGTACGCTAGGAGGAGTAGGTCCATTATTGTCGGCTAAGGGTTATGGTGAATGTTCCATGAGGTTTGTGTTGGATGACCGATAGCAGACTGCGTTGGGACATTGTTAATTTCAGCTTGAATGAGCATTTCAGATAATGAAGAACTTGTAACAAATTAAGCAATGTCAGGTAAATGGAAGGTAAGGTTGATACGTCAGAAATTGGTAAGGCTGGTAATCAGCAAGTTGTAAAAAATAGAGGTTCGATAAGGTGTCTAGAGTGTGGGCGAGTTTAGAGAAAGTACAAGGAATATTTGATATATTTAGAGTTCGAGTGGTTCTATCGGACTTGCGTATCGGGTAGAAGTTGAGATACTTGAAAATTATAATCAAGGGTAAGGTTCGTTGGTGTTAAATTGATGAATTTGACTAGGAAGTTGTGGGGGATGACATGTGATTGATTGTTGATAAAGAAAGATATGCGAGAGGTCATAGCACGTTTACGGAAAACTTACTAGTTCATTTGGAATCAGTTTAGGTGGCTTCCGACGATATAGAAATTGAGCATTTTATTCCGGGTCAGATTTATTCATTTGAGGCAGGGTGGCTTGTGTTTATATTTCCCGGAGGACATATAGTATTTGACTTGAAAGGATAGGTGGAGCGATCCCCGAGACTTTCAGAGGAGTTTTTTTTATAAGGAAAGAGATATTTTGGAAATCCTTAAGTTATGAAATGAAGAAGTTTGACCAAAGTAAACATTGGAGGAAAATGCATCTTTTTTGATGTTTTGTGGATTTCATTAGCTTTGGAACGCGATTTATGACTTAGTCGAGTCATTGGTTCGGTTCCCGAAAGGTTTGGATTTGATTTAGGTGGTTGGTTGAGAAACTAGTTTTTCAGATGATTTGAAGTTGACAACGGTCAATATCGAGTAAAGATGGATCCGTTTGGGTATTTTGAGAGTTCGAGTTGCTTCGTATTATCATTCATGACTTGTAAGAACTTTCAAAATTTGATTTGTACTTCATTTGGTCTAGTTTAGGTGTATGGATCAAACTGTGTTAATACCATGAATTATGATTGGATTATGTTAGATTATCATGTTGTAAGTCTTAATTTGGTTTTAGAAACCTATTTTCTATTGGAGCAAAATTCTAGTGTTTCAAATTGGGATTTTTGATTATTGTCTAATTGGGGTTCAATTGTGGATAGTTTTCAAATTAACTTAATGATATGAATACCTAGTATGCAATAATGGTTTTTAGGAATTCAAGTTTGGGTATTGGTAAAGTGGGCCCCGAGTCGATATTGTAGTTTTGCTTTGTTAAAGGTTATGTCCTTATTTTGTGTAAGTCTTATATATTACCAAATAATATATGCCTGAATAGACTTTTATTATCACGAGGTGCGAAGGAATGGCAAAGCTATTGTTGGAGCTTGATCATTAGCGCACCTGTTCGGAACAAATGTAGGTTATAGTTTAGTTTTTTGAGACTCCGATAGATATCCTGATTGTACTTAGATTATTGTGGTTGGACTATTTGATATGATATCTTGATTTTACTTTGATTACTTGTTGTGGAATTCTGAAAGCATGTGTTATTCATCTCATATACTTGGTTGCATTTCATTCATTCTGATTTCTTGCCTTATATTGTCATTTACATTCATACACTCATGGTTTTGATGATATTGTGGATCCAAGAGATCGGGAAGGCAAGGCACATATGAGATTTTGGCAACATTTATATAATGATATTACAGATAGATCAGGTTGCATGTCACAACGGATTGATACACGGGGATCAGAGGTGCACTCCTGCACCATGATATTATTACATCCAAGAGCTAGGCTCTGTGATCCGATGAGTTATTCCGAAGCGGAGGGGTATATGGTCTTAGCGGGTCCCCCATGGGTCACTTTCATATGGAATACCCCTGTGAAGTGTGGATATCGGTTGATAAAAATGTACCTTGCATATGCATTGCATCCTCATTCATACATTCATCCATACATTGATTACTTGTGGTGTGATAACATGACTTGGATTGGTGATTGGAACTTTGGTGAAACCCTGATTTACTTGCATTTAATTGATTTTATTGCACCGGAATGTTCACTATGATTGAGCTTGGTTCTGTGGATACCTGGATAATTTGATCGATGAACCTTTGGATAAATATTAAATTTGTTGCCATGTGTGGCTTTATTTCTTATGCATGGGTTTTGTAACTATAATTTGTAAGTCTAAGTCTTTTCTGTCTACTGCTACCGTGGTCAGAAAGTGTCAATATATCAGGGCTATTATTTAGATTCAGGGAAAATATTTGATTTGTGTGTTTTTTGATAATTGACCGTGTGATTGGGTATCGAGTCTAACATGTGATACGTGCTGCTATAGAGGAACTAGACATGACTGATCTATGTGTGTCAGATGGTATTGGTATAAAATCTTAACTAAGTCTAAGGCTAATGATAATAAGGGTGTTAAAGTCTTCATGGCTAATTTAATTATAATACCCTTGGTAAGTATTCTTAAAAGGCAATCCTGATCTAAGTGTTTATTTTCTAATTGATGTGTTAAGTCGGATATATGTGGTTAAGATTGAATATGACTTGGACAAGAGAGATTACTAGTCGATAGGTATTATGATAGTAAGTTCTCTATTTATGTGAATGGATTGATTGTACTTAACTGTGATTGGAGCCTTAAGTGAACAATGTGACAAGCTGAGTTAGGTTATTAATGTGTACAATGTGACTTATGGACTACTGAACTGTCTAGTATAGGCTTATTTGGTGTGAACTTGATACTCATCTCTGTTACGTATCTTTCATCATTATCGGCCTATGATTTCTACGGGGGTACATTGTGTAATCATGCTACACCTGCTACATCTTTTCTGATGTAGACAAAGGTCCCTCTACTAGTTTGTGAGCTTGAGTGTGAGTTCAAGAAAGTGGATTTCGGCATTCCAGGGTGAGTATGCTTCTTCCGGCATGCATTGAATGCTTATTCTCTAATTCTGTCTTTACATTTTGGATTTGAAAGATGTAGTTAGATATCTTGGTTTATGTTATTCAGTTTTGGCCTTTATTGTCTTCATTCAGACTTGTATTCCGCAATATTGCTCTTGTATCACAGACCAAATTTTGGGAGTATATTGATGTTTGATTATATTTCCGCATTTATTTCATATTTTTTTGTTATTATGGGAAGTGGTTAGCCTACCGATGGGAACGTATAGGTACCGTCACGATTCCTAGAAAGGGCTCGTGACAAAGTTGGTATCAGATCTTTAGGTGAAACGATCTTAAATACAAGAGCAATGTATAGTATATTCTTGTAGATCGGTGTGGAGACATCCGTACTTATATTCGAGGGGCTATGGGACATTTATGAAACTTTGTTTTCTTCAATCCTTTCGTCAAAAGTCGAATCAAATTGGTATCTGAACTTGTTCTTCCTATTCTATCACCGATGGTAGTAACACGCTCTTTAATTCGTGCGTGAGTTGTTAGATATGATGTCATGTGGTAGGGTATCATATGTAATACCATGATTTATATGCGTGACCAAGTTCAGTCTTCAGTGATGATTTGAAGGTTCAATTGATTGGGGTTATGGATGTGACTTCTTAGTTCGGTGACATCCTTGGAAAGTGGGAATGATAATTCAGAGATGCAAGGAAAATATTTTGGATGGATCAATCTCCGCTATATGAAGGGAAAAATTGGTATCTCACATATTTGATAGATTATGTTGCAAGATGTCACATAGGTCATAAAGGGTTAAATTAGCTTTGATTTGAGAGAATTGTGATAGCAGGGTAGAATTAGTATTTATGAGTTCTTTCAAGGAATGATTATCTGTTCGAGATTAGGTTGCAATGTTACTTGTGGTGAGTGGAGCTTAATTGAATAGACTGTCACATTCTTTTACCTAAGAGTATGTTTTCGGGTTCACATGGCATTTCGAGGTTAGTGATGATAGGGGAGTTGTTGAAACTAAGAGATTGTTGATTCGTGAGTTAATTCACATGTTTTTTAGTATTGAGTGATCGTAAGAAGTCATATTTGCGTTGGTATGCTGGACTCATCATAAGCTAATGAGAGCCAGTGATTGACTAATAGGGAGGACTTTAGCACTGGATGATGTGAGGTTCTATCAGGGGATTACCGAGTTTTTCACTTAGTTCTTGGATAGGAATTGTGGGAATGATATGTAAAGATTGATACTTGAGAAGGTCGATAGTTATTGGTATAATGATTTTGGAGATGACCGAAGGACAGGGAAGTTGTGGTTAGTTGAATACATTATAGTTTGGCAAAATAAGGTAAATATTGGGTTTCACAGGCAAAAATCATATAGACTCTCTACTAAGGTATTGGTCATGGGAATATTTATGGTAATGGGTTGACAATGATTTGATGTAATTTTAGTTGTGAAAGGCTTCAGGTATCGATGATCGGGTCAGCAAACATATTAACTAGTAGAGAGAGAGGATTATTTCAGTCAAGGACTTTTGGCAAGGGTATTTCGATGAAACTATATAAGGATGTTAGCAGGAGTGTGTGTTCAGTAATTAGGGTTCACTTTCGGATTATGGATTGGTTCAGTGATGGTTCTGGTTATCATTTGGGTACTAAATGAATGTTGGTCTGAGTAACTAGAGAGGGTTGATGTCTTTTCTAGTCGAGGAATTTTATAAAAGATGGTACATGGAATGTGCCTTAATTTTTTGGAGAAGTTTCCATGTTTAAAGGTTTGAGTAATGATCTGTTGTTAGTGGTGAACATGACTGGTATGAATGGTGGAAATGTAATAAATTTAATAAATGTGTAGTAGACATAATTTGGATTGAGTAAGGTGCATCTTCGAGATGTGAAAGGATTCAGATTTGAAACAAGGGAAAACTCTTGGGTTAGTTGTGGATTATGTCAGCATTACCTTCGCATCTTTCAGATCGGGTGGAATGGTTTTATATGCTGGAAAGAGTAAGTTCACAGTGATTGACTAAGTGTTATGATGAATGGACTATGAAGTATGTGTTGGAGGACCAGTAGTAGACTGTGTTGAGGCATTGTTGAATGATAGCATGGATGAGTATTTAAGGTATTAAGAATTAGAAGTAATTACGTAATGAAAGGTAAGGTTGACACGTCAAAAAATTGTAAGGGTGGTAATTTCCATGATATGACCAATGGAGATTCGACAAGGTGTCTAGAGTATGGGCGAGTTTAGAGAAAGTACAGGGAAATTTTAATGTATTTAGAGTTCGTGTGGTTATATCAGACTTGCGCATCGGGTAAAAGTTGAGGCACGTGGAGAACACAATCAAGGGTATAGTTTGTTGGTGTTAATTAATGAATTAGATAGAATCCAACTTTTGAAGCTGTGAGTGATAGCACGTGATTGATTTTTCATGATAAAGGAGATGGGATAGGTCATAGCATGGTTATGGAAAGCTTACGAGCTAATTTGGAATCAGCTTGGGTGGCTATCGATGATTTAGAAATTGAGCATCCTATTCTAGGTCAGATTTGTTCATTTAGGGTGGGTGGCTCGTGCTTATGTTACGTGAAGAACTTATGGTATTCCATTAAACCACCGATAGGGGTTCGATGTACTTTGATTTAGAATGGAGGTATGACAGTTTTATGGGTTCTCATAGAAATTACAAGTAAGATTCGTGATATTCTTTAGATGATAACAACTCAGACAGTTCTAATTATTTGCACGGTTACTTGGTATGCATTGAGGAAGTATAATTGGTTATGTGAAGTCTTTAGAGGGATCAATCATTTTCTATGAAATTGGCATGGCAGGGTAATTAGTAAGTATATCTATAGTATAGTGGTTTGGAGATTCGAGGGAGATTGGGTTGTGATGTGTGTTTAAGTGTCTAGGAAATTTTTGTGCGAAGAACAACATTGATAGCTGAGAAGGAAGACTAGTAGAATCATATTACGTTATCGGTATAGGTTGGATTTTGGTTGTGGCTACACTAAGGGATGACGGTGATTGATGTGATAATTAATGATTCAATCAGGTGCGGATACGGGTAAGGTTTTGATTAAGTTAGGGATTTTGAGTAGAGTCACATCTTACATTCGTGGATCAGCTGTGAAAGAATTTCGATTATAAACAGTTATGAAATTTGGGTTATCGAGGTAAGTTATAGTAGCTTCTACTTGTTAAATGAATAGACGATGCTATCGTTCTTTTCTTGCCTATTGGGGCTATTATGATGTTATGATGGGAATCCCTTAATTACTCATCGGTTTTTGTGCTTTCCTTTTTCCGTTTAAGGACGGACCTTTGTTTAATTGGTATCTGATGTAACAACCCATATGGTCGTTTTAATCTAAAGACCCTTAATTTACTATTTTACCCTTTCTATAGCTTTTATGTGGGGTTTATGATGCGCGAGATGGGTGACACGGATCCCGAAGTCCATTTATATGAGTTTCAGATGAAAAACCCAAAGTCTAGAAATATAAAATTAGTTAGGTTGACTCAAAGTTATCTTTTGGCTAGATGGGTTTGTTTCCGGGTTCTATTGCTTCCGGGTTCCATTGCTTTTGATAGTTTTGGAGGTTCATTTATGACTTAGTTGAGTCATTGGTACGCTTCCAGAGGCAATCAGATGTATTTTGTGGCCTTATGTGTAAAGTTTGGATTTTGGTTTGGTCCCGGATGATTCTATAGAAAAGTATGCCTTAGCTTGGTTACTAATGAAATCTGAGGCTACCAATAAGTTTGTAGCACTTTTTACCTTAAATAACCATGTCTGGTTTGTGTCCGAGTGGTCTTGAGAGAGTCTCGGGTGTTGGATAGGAGTTTTGGTTATTTTTCCTTTACTGGTTTCTGGTGTCCACCGTGGAGGCACCAGTGTTCTCTCTGATGAGTCCGCCTCAGCGAGAGTTTTGCTCACCGAAGTGGATGTTTGGGTGATGATGGGTTTCCGTGCCAGTAGAGGATTCATCCGTCGGGATGAGTCAGCTGTTGTAGAGTTGTGTCCGCCATGGCAAGGGGTGAGATGTCATGTGACACCACCCCAATGAGGATCTGGTCCATCGCAGTAGGTCCTCATCGTTGGAGTCGATTCCCCTAGAGCAAAAGTACTATCTCAAGTGCATATAAATGCTTTCAAGTCAGAAATCCTTTCCCAAAAAATAGAAACATCGAGACCAAAGCTGTCATAAGAGAATTTTCAGAAACCTAGGAACAAATTCATCTTTGGGTTAAGTGGTTCTTCTTTTGTGGATTAATTTTATCCTTTTATGTTCTTCATTAATGGTGATATAGTATGAATATGAGTTGGGGAATATGAGTTATGCATGTTTAAGAGACTAAGACAGTTAAGTTGTTGATTTTAATAGAGGTTTATTGATCAAATTGTATAAATATCATGAATTAGGATTGGATTATGTTAGATTATCATGTTGTAAGTCTTAATTTGGTTGTAGAAAACTATTTTCAATTGGGGGAAAATTCTAGGGTTTCAAATTGGGTTTTTGATTATTTTCCAATTGGGGATTCAATTGTGGATAGTTTTTCAATTAACTTAAAGTTATGACTTCCTAATATGTAATAATGGTTTTTGGGTAATACGGTTTGGGTCTTGGTGAAGTGGGCCCGGGGTCAATATTGTGGTCTTGATTTGTTAAAAGTAATGTCCTTATTTTGTGTAAGTATCATATATTAACAAATAATATATGCATGAATAGAGTTTGATTATCACGAGGCGCGAAGGAAGGGCAAAGTTATTGCTAAGGCTTGATCGTTGGCGCACCTGTTCAGCAAAAAGGTAGGCTACGGTTTAGTTTTTTGAGACTCTGATAGAAGTACATAGTAGTTATAAATGTTAAGAGGTATTCGGCATGTTTGAAGGTCTAACTCAGATAGTTGTGATGAACGGTTGAGGGGGTATATGTGTTGAACTTTGTTGATGGGTGATTTTGGGAATCGGCCTTAAGTTGATTCTGACTGCTGTTATGTGGGCTTATCTCCATTATGTGGTCTCATCGCCATATTTAATATTGTTATTGTTACTCATCACACATGATTTGATAAGATATCCTGATTGTACTAGGATTGTTGTCGTTGGACTGTTTGATATGATATCCTGATTTTACTTGGATTACTTGTTGTTGAATTTTGAAAGTATGTGTTATTCATCTCCTATACTTGGTTGCATCTCATTCATTCTTATATCTTGCCTTATATTTTTATTTGCATTCATATACTCATAGTTCTGATGATATTGATATGAGAGTGGTATGAAAATGTTGTTGGTCTAAGAGACCGGGAAGGCAAAGAACTAATGAGGCTTTGGCAACATTGATATGATGATATTACGGATCGCTCAGGTTCCATGCCACAACAGATTGATATGTGGGGATCAGAGTTCCATCCCCGCAACATGATATTATCACAGCCAAGAGTTGGGCTCCGTGATTCGATGAGCTATTCCACAGCGGAGGGGTATATGGACTTCGTGTGTCCACCAAAAGTCACTTTCATATAGCATATCCATATGAAGCGTGTATAATGGTGATGGAAAGGTACTTTGCATATGCATTGCATCCTCATTCATACATTCATCCATACATTGATTACTTATGGTGTGATAACATGACTTGGATTGATGATTGGAACTTGGGTGAAACCCTGATTTACTTGGATTGAATTGATTATATTGGACTAGAATGGTCATTATGATTGAGCTTGTCTCTTTAGATACTTAGATAATTGGATGGATGAACCTATGGATAAATATTAAATTTTTTGCCAGGTGTGGCTTTATTTCTTATGCATGGGTTTTGAAAGTCAAAATCTTTGATGTCTACTGCTACCGTGGTCAGAAAGTATCAAAATATCATGGCTATTGTTTAGATCCAGGGAAAACACGTGCATTGTGTGTTGTATGATAATTGACTGTGTGATTAGGTATCATGTCTAACCTGTAATATGTGCTGCTATTGAGGAAGTAGACATGACTAATTTATGTTTGTCAGAATGTACTGGTACATAATCTTAACTAAGTCTAAGGCTTATGATAATAAGGGTGTTAAAGTATTCATGGATAATTTAATTATAATACCCTGGGTAAGTATTCTTAAAAGTTTATTGTGATCTAAGTGTTTATTTGTTAATTGATGTGTTAAGTCAGATATATAGGGTTAAGCTTGAATATGACTTGGACAAAAGAGATTACTAGTCGGTAGGTATTATGATAGTAAGGTCCCTGTTTATGTGAATGGATTGATTGTACTTGACTGTGATTGGAACCTTATTTGAACAATGTGACTTGCTGAATCAGGCTATTGATGTGTACAACATGAATTATGGGCTACTGAACTGTCTAGTATAGGCTTATCTAGTGTCAACTTGATATTTATCTCTGTTACGTATCATCCATCACTGTCAACCTATGATGTCTACGAGGGTACATTGTGTACTCATGCTACACTTGCTACATCTTTTCTGATGCAGTTACAGGTCCCTCTACTAGTTCGAGAGATCGAGTGTAAGTCTTGGGAGGTTGATTTCGGCGTTCTAGGTTGAGGATGCTTCTTCAGGCATGCCTTGGATACTTATTCTCTTACTTTGTCTTTACATTTGGATTTGAAAGATGTTGTTAGACATTTTGGTTTATGATATTAATTTTTGGCCTTTATTGCCTTCATTCTGACGTGTATTCCGCATTAGTGCTCTTGTATCACAGACCAGATTTTGGGGGTATATTGATGTTTGATTATATTTCCGCATTTCTTTCATATTGTTTTGTTTTAATGGAAAGTTGTTTGCCTACCGGTGGGAATGTGTAGGTACCACCACAATTCATGGAAAAGGGTTGTGACATTTGTTGTCCAAGAAAGGCTTTAAGATTTTCATAGAATTCATATGGTTCACTTTCACAACAACATACCCAGTATAATCCCAACAGGTGGGGTTTGGCGAGGGTAGAGTGTACACAAACCTTACCCCTATCCTTTTATAATTATGGATTCTTTTGATTTTACTATTTTTTAGAGTCGCCACCTAATTAATTTTCTAAAAATTAGGAAAACCAATCTTAAGGTTAATTATTTAAATAAAATAAAAAACTATTTTTATGTTAGAGTTTGGGTAAGTGTTCAAGTGATTTCCTGGGGAAGGTCTTAGGAAACCCGATATTAAGTATCCGTTGAATACGGTTGACATGCGGGTTTAAAAATTGTGGCTAAAAACAGTACATATTTCCTTAAAATGTGTTTAAGGGATATGTTTATAAAAATAGAAAGTTTATCGATATATTGCTCTTATTTGTCAACTCATGGACTTTTATGGAAGAAAAGACATGATAAACTTGTTTTGATTTTGAATAGAAAAGAGGTTTGAACATTATTCTAAGAATGTTGAGTAATTTTATACTTTATTTTTCTTGACCAAAACACACCCAAAGTTTCCTTTTCGCAGTGTTTTACTTCAATTTGGTCTAAAGTAGTACAATTTACTTTTATCGTGTGAATTAATTCAAGAAAAATGAATTGATGCATTTCGTTTATTATTTTTCAGAAGCCCATGGTTTGAAAAAATGAATGCAAAACACACTTATCTTTCTTTTCTTTAGAAGTGTACAAAATCCTTTGGTTTAATGTATATATAGTCCCAATTTAAAGGAAATCTACTTGTGGGTACAAAGCCCCAAATATCATTTTTTTAAATTTTTTTTATTACATAGGGGTATAGGAAGGGGAAATGTGGAGGGGATTACAACGTAGGGATTTTAACCTTCACCAACAACATGAATGTTCAGGCAGTCAACCAACTGAGCTACTAGATCCCTACGTTCCTCTTGTTGCATTGAGGCCCAAAGCGTATTTAAAAAATATTGTTTCGGTCTGTTTGTTTCAAACATGTCCAAACCCTTTTTAAAGATCAACTATTTTATGCTTAGTAAATGAAAAGTCTTGTTCCTAAAATCATTTATTTCTTTTCAAAAAAAGATCTGTAACGACCCTTCTGGTTATATTTAGAAAAAGTCCCTTATTTTTCTATTTTAACTACGACCCTTCTGGTTATTTTTAACAAAAGTCCCTTATTTTTCATTTTAACCTTTCTGTGGTCTTTATGTGTGGGGATGAGTGGTACGGATCCCGAGGTCCATTTATATTTGTTTTGGATGAAAACCCAAAAATAAGAACCTTAGAGTTGGATAGTTTGACTCTAGGTTGACTTTTTGAGCAAATGAGTTCATTTCTGGGTTTCGTTCTTCCTATTGTTTTTGAGGGTTATTTATGACTTAGTGTAGTCATTAGTTCAGTTCCTAAGATAATCAGATGTATTTTGTGACGTTATTTGTAATATTTGGATATTTAGTTTTTTCGGACTATTCTTTAGAAAAGTATGTCTTATCTCGGTTAAATTGGATATCCGAGGTCGCGAGTGAGTTCGTAGCACTGTTTACCTTAGGCGATCATGTCTGGATTGTGTCTAGGGGTCTCAGGAGTTTTTCGGATATTTGGTGGATGTTTGTACTAGTTTCATTATTGCTGGTGTCTGGTGTCCGCCTCGGCGACACTGGTGTTCGCTCCTGCACGTCTGCCTCTGCAGAGGTTGGCTCACAGAAGTGGGTTGGGATCCTTTGGTGAGATTTTGGTTTGGCGGAGGGAATTTCCACAAGGACGAGTGTGCCTCTGCATAATCGGGTTCACTATAGCGCTGGGGCGAGCTTTCAGGTGAGCTCCCTAGCAAGACCATTGTTCGCGGAAGAGGGATCGCGCCAGCGGAATTGCTGAAGTAGGAAACCTAAATAAATTCCTAGGTCGAGTCACTTTTCCAAAATTAGCTTTTCTCTAACCTAGAGCCGCAAAAATGGATTTTCTGGAGTTCGGGATTTAATTCATCTTTTAAGTAAAGATTTCCATCCTTTGTAATTTGGTTTCATAATGTAAGGTCCTTTGATGGTGTTATAGTATTCATGTGAATTGGAAAAGATGAGTTATAGGTTCTTATGAGATTAAGAAAGTTGGAACTTTGATTAAGAGTGTTTTATGGATTAGATTATATTAATTGTTATGAATTAGTGATGGAATATGTTAGATAGTCATATTCTGGAGTTTAATTTGATTAAAGAAATCTTTTTGATTTGAAAGAAATTCTAGGGTTTACAAATTGGGGCTTTTCTTAAATTATCCAATCCATGGTCCAAATGAGCATAGGTTTCTAATTAACTTAAGGATATGATTATCTAGTGTATGTTCTTGGTTTTTGGGTAATAAAGATCGAGTCTTGGTGACATGGGCCCGGGGTTGGTATTTGAAATTTTGATTTGTTTAAGGAATATGTCCTTGTGTTATGTGTAAGATTTATATTAACAAATAGTATATGTGTATTACACTTTGATTACCACGAGGCATAGCGGAAGGGCAAGGCTAGCACAGAGATTTGACTGTTCGAGACTTATGTTCGGCCGATAGGTAGGATAAGATTTGCTTTCACCAGACTATGATAAAAGTATGTAATCAGTTATAATTGTTGAGGGGTATTGGGCACGTTTGGGGTCCCACTCAAATGGTTGTGATGAATGTTTGAATGCGTACCAGTGTTGAACTATGATGATGGAAGATTTGTGGACTCGGCCTTACGCTGATTCCGACTACTGATTGATTGGGGTCGTCGCCATTCTGTGGGCTCATCGTCATACTCTTTATTGTTGTTCTTATTTATCACACATGCTTTGATATGATACCATAATTGTACTTGAATTAATTGTTGATGTATTCTTGAAATCATGTGATAATCATCTCTATACTTGGTTGCATCTCATTACATCATCATTTCTTGCCTTGTGTTGTCATTTGCATTCATACACTCACGGTTCTGATGATATTGATAGTGGAGTAGTTTGATATATGTTGTCGGTCAAAGGGACCAGAAAGGTAAGAACACTGTGAGATTATGATGATACGCGAGGATCGGGTTGCACGCTAGAGAAATTCCGGACGGGTATATGGATTTCATGGGTTCCCCATGGGTGTGCATTTCATAAAATTTGAGCATATGTATAATGTAGGATAAATGTACCTGTCATATGCATTGTATTCATATCATACAAACATCGTTTCATTGATTACCGTTGGTGGACTAAGTGTTGGATTGATTATTGATAACTTGGTTGAATTCATGAGTAAAGGAGGGCTGTTAATTGCTTATTAATACTTGGACTACAGTGATAGAAATTTTATGAAATTGGGTTACTTAAGTTATTATGAAGTCTTATTTGAATAAAGTGATATGTGAACTCTGTGAACTATTCTATGGACAACATGACATTACTTGGATTATTTAATTGTTTAGTATATGACTATTTGGTGTAAACTTGATATTTATCTCTTTTTGTGTATCTTCCGTCGGTTGTCGGCCTATGATGTCTTCAGGGGTACGTTGTGAACTCATGTTGTACTTGCTGCATCCTTTTAAAATGCAGATACAGATCCCTCTACCAGTTCATGAGCTCGAGTGTGAGTCTGTGAGGGCAGACTTCAGTATTCAGGATTAAGATGCTACCTCCCGCATGCCTTGGACGCTCTATCCTTTATTCTATCTTTTACTTATGATCGAGAGACATACTCAGACACTTATATTATCAGATTCAGTTTGGCTCATCTGCCTTATTTCTGACTTGCATCAGTTGTAGCGCTATTGTATGATTTACCATATTTTGGGGTTCATGTTTGATTCTCAGACTTATATTTCCGCATTTATATCATGAGAAAATTTTATCTAGTATTTTGTTATCTTTTTGATTTTTTTATATTATATCATGTGATTGATTCGTCTACCGGTGGGAATTGTGTAGGTGCAACCACGATCCCTAAAAGAGGTCATAACAAAGTTGGTATTAGATATTTAGGTTAAACGGTCTTAAATACAAGAGTAATGTCTAGTAGAGTCTTGTGGATCAGTGTGGAGACGTGCGTACTTATCTTTATAGCCGAGGCAGAGCCCGATGAGCTATACCAGGTCGGGGTGGGGCACAAAGAGACGGTCAGGCTCATGCTAGGTCAGAGTCCCCTGAACTGTATACTGAGCCTTAGGATGAGTTGCTTGAGAAGGAAATGGGGATAGCCTAGGATCAACCTGGATTTATTGCTACTCCGATTCTGCATGACACATTGGTCAAATTAGTGAGTGTTCTTGATGGTTTTGCGTAGGCAGGCATAGATTCGACTACTTCGGGTAGTTCTCATACCCATATGGGAGAGGGATAGACTCAAACTCCCGAGTTTCATACTCCCGGGTTTCAACCAACGACAATGTCAATACCACATATTGATGAGGTACATTGTCCAGAGTTTGGTCCCTGACCGGTTGCAGGGACAGCTATGACCCGCGATGAGTAGAATATTTGGAAGCACTTTTATAACATGAAGCCTCATGAGTTCTTTGAATTTCCCAAGGAGGATGCGTATGAGTTCATTGTGAAGAGCCGTGAGAGGTTGCATACTTTGGGTATTGTGGATTCGCATGAAGTCAGTTTTGTGGCCCTTCATCTTAGTCGAGACAGAAAATAGTGGTAGATGGCTCCAGAGGAACCAAGACAACAACACAATACCACCAGCCCTTTCCGTCTCTCCCTACTACTGTCTCCTTATTTTATTATTGTTAGGCGAATCTCCAATGAACTCTCTCGCTGTTGCTCTGACTCTGGGATTTTTTTGACTGTATTTTTACCTTTTATTATGTTTATTAATTATTTTGTGATGTTTTGTCGGATTCTTATTTTCTCGGTGAGCTAGTATTGCATTGCTATTGTTTGGTGTCCTTAGGACTGATTTCAAATTGTTTTTTATTTTATGATGAGGCGGGTATAGGCAGGTATTGGCGAGTGGCGGATATCCACTTGGGTCGTGGAGCGGATGTGGATTTAGGAATATACCCTCCTAGGCGAATATGGATGTTAAAAATTTACCCGCCGTGAGTGGCAAGTATGTGATGCGTATAAAATTTTCTGGCGGTTACGGGTGCGGGGTAGGGGGTACCCACATCCGCCCCGCCCAATTTCCATCCCTAGCTATGCCACCAGGCTATCCATTTATATGAGTTTCAGATGAAAAACCCAACTCTAAAGTTCTTAGGAATTTTCATCCGAAACGTATATAAATGTACCTCGAGATCCGTGCCACCCATCCCTGCACATCACAAACCTCACATAGAGACCACAAGTAGGGTATAATAGGAAAATAAGGATATTTATCTAAAAATGACCGAATGGGTTATTACATCAGATACCAATTAAAAAAACGTTCATCCTCAAATAAAGAGAAATGAATAAAGGAAATGTACTAAAATTTGTAAACAAGTCAGGATATCTGCTCTACGTGTCGGACTCTGTCTCCCAAGTTGCCTTCTCAACAAGATGACGCTTTCATTGAACCTTGATAGAAGCTAGCTCCTTCGAACTCAACTTTCTCACATGCCTGTCCAATATAGACACCGACTCCTCCTCGAACTCTCAATTCTAATCAAGAAATATGGAGTCCAACTGGATAATGTAAGAACCATCAACATGGTACTTCTTCAGCATAGACACATGGAAAACCGGATGGACACCTAAAAGACATGGTGGTAGAGCCAACTCATATGCCACATCTCTGACCCTCTAAAGAATCTCGAAAGGTCCTATATACCTCGGACTTTACTTCCCTCTCTTGTCGAATATCATCACACTCTTCATGGGTAAGACCTTCAATAGCACCCTATCACTAACCATATCAATACTAGAGTGATAGTTGTTGTTGTACGCAAACTCTTCCAGAGGTAATAACTGATCCCAATAACCACCAAAATCAATCACGCCGGCTCGTAACATATCTTTCATGACCTGAATGGTCCGCTCAGACTGACCGTCCGCCTGAGGGTGAAAAGCTGTATTGAGATCCAAGTGAGTAAACTGAGTACCTAGTCTGAGATGATGGAAATAGGTACACCATGAAGACGAAGAATCTCACGAATGTAGATCTTAGCCAATTTATTTGAATTGTAAGTCGTATGGAATAAAATGAAATGCGCGGACTTGGTCAACCTACATACAGTGACCTAAATAGCATCAACTTTCCCAACCTAAATGGCATCAAACTTGACATCCCACAACAAAGTCTATACAAATCCTCTCCCACTTCCACTCGGGAATGGGTATCTTATGCGACACACCACCGGGTCGCTGGTGCTTATACATGACTTGATGACAGTTCTGACACCAAGACAAAAACTCCTCAATGTCTTTTTTCATCCTCCCCACAAATAGTGCTGCTTCAAGTCACAGTACATCTTAGTAGCACCTAGATAAATCAAATATCTATAGCTATAGGCCTCCTCCATAATCAGTCTCATCAAATCACCAACTCTAGGAACACACACTCTACCTTTGATCCTCAAAACCCCCTCACCATCAATCATAACTTCTTTGGATTCACCACTCATCACCTTATCCGTAATTTTGCACAACTTCTCATCATCATACTGGTGGGTCCAAATCTGCTCCAAGAATGATGACATCACCTCTACATAAGGTAGAATCCTACCCAGATTCAAAATATCAAGCCTCACAAAATGGTTGGCTAAGGATTGGACCTCCAATACCAAAGGACGCTAAAAGCTATAAAATGAGCTAAAATTCACATGCTGAATACTTCAACAAATTCAGTCTAAGCCTATCCCTAACTGCCTTTATCTTCTTCAGATCAACCATAATCCAATCCTTTGAGACCACGAGTCATATAAATGCAACTAAACACAGCCAAAACTCATATTTGGATAACTTAGCATACTATTTCTTCTTCTTCAGTATCCCAAGAACCACCCTCAGATGCTGCTCATGGTCCTCCTCACTCCTCAAATAGATCAAGATTTCATCAATGAATACTATCACAAAAGAATCCAAACATGTCTTGAATATACCATTCATCAAGTCCATGAATGTTGAAGGGGAATTAGTAAGACCAAAGGATATCAATAGGAACTCATAATGACCATAACGAGTTCGGAAATCCATTTCAGGAACATCCCCGGCCTGAATCTTCAACTGGTGATATCCGAACCTCAATTCAATCTTCGAAAAAACTGAAGCACCCTGAATCTAGTCGAATAGATCATCAATACACAGAATAAGATACTTGTCTCTAATGGTGACCTTGTTTAACTGCCTATAATCAATGCACATACGCATGGTGCCATACTTCTTCTTTACGAACAACTTAGGAGAACCCCGTAGAGGCACACTCGGTCAAATAAACCCTTAGTCAACAAATTGTAAAATTGTTCCTTCAACTCTCCCAGCTTCGCTGAAGCGATATAACATGGTGTAATAGAAATAGGTCACGTACCCAGCTCTAAATCAATGGAAATGTCAATATTTTTATCCGGCTGCATACCCGATAATTTTGACAGAAAGACCTCGACAAACTAACTAACTATCGGAATTGACCCAATGAAATGAATCTCCACACTCGTATCCCGAATATGAGCAAAGTACACCATACAACCCTTGTTCACCAACTTCCTAGCATAGATGTAAGAAATTATCTTCTTAGGAATAGGGCTGGGAGTACCACTCCACTCTAACCTCGGAAGACCAGGCATAGCTAAGGTAATTATTTTGGCATGACAGTCCAGAATTGCGTGGTACGATGATAGACAATCCATTCCTAAAATAATATCAAAATCAACCATGTCTGAAATGACTAACTCCACCCAAGTATCGTTCCCCGTAAAAGTAATCATACAAAGTCGATAAACTCTATCTACAATCACAGAATCACCAACTGGTGTAGACACACGTATAAGGACCTCTAGCATATCACACAACATATTCAAATCAATAGAAAAATAGGCAGACACATAAGAAGCATCTGATAAACAAACACTAAAGCAGATAGATGATAAACTGAGATGATACCTATGATAAATGCATCTGATCGGTCAGCCTCTTGCCTACCATAAAAAGTATAGAAATGAGTGCATCCTCCATCGAACTGAGTACCCTGATGGCCACCTAAACATGAATGAGACCTATATGTCCCTATATGAGATCCACTACGACTAATCTGATGTCCTCCATTGCTTAACTAGGAACCTCATCTGCTAACCTGTCCACCGCCTCTGGATGGCTATGTTGGGGTCCTGGGTATATGGGATGTACTCGATACCAATTTAGGGCATTCTCTCTTGAAATGCCGAATGTCACCACACTTGTAACAAGTCCTAGACGGTAAGGGCTACTGCATAGAGATAGAAGAACCTGAATGATCCCCACAACCAGACTACCTAGACTGAGAATATCTATAAGACTAGCCCCTACTATATCCTATTGTCCATAACCATGAGAAGTAGACCCACTGAACTGCCCATATTACTTAGCCCTCTTGTTGGGCTCATGTCTTGGCAACTTTCCCATCATAGACTCAACCATCCTCACATGCTCTACCACTACCTCAAAAGATTCCATAGAGGCCACCAACTGCAACGTAGCCAAATAAAGTGGAATACTCAAACCTCTCACAAAACAACTAACTCGTTGAGACAATGTAGGTAGCAACAACGTTGTATAGCGCGATAAGGCATGGAAGCGAGTCTCATAATCTCCAACTACCAAACCCTGTTGCTCTAACCAGTGGAACTCATCACACTTGCAAAAACACAAGTTAAGAGGCATATACTTCTTTAGAAAAACCTAATAAATTCTAACCCAAGACAGTGGAGGAGACACCACAGGTCGACAATCAACATAAGCTATCCATCATTATTTTTCATCTCCCATAAACTAAAGGGACACAAAAAGGACTCTGTGCGACTCGATGATACCCAATGTATGTAGCCTCTCATGGATTCTCTCAATAAACTTATACGCATCCTCATCGGGCTAACCATAGAATACAAGAGGCTTTATGTTGGAAAATTGCTCTCATATATTATGTTCATCGCAGGTCACAGCTATCCGTACAACCAATCAGGGACAAAACTCGGGAGAAAAAATCTCATCAATACGGGGAACTAACATAGCAAGCAGCTGGCTGAACCCCGAGAGTACAAAACTCGTGAGTATGTCCCTCTCCTACCTAGGAGTGTAACCCTCTTGGAGTATTCAAATGCACGCCCGCCTAGGAAAAACCATCAAACACACTTAATAACCTGACCAAAGTGTCCTAAGAACTGGAGTAGTTGTAAATCCGGGTTGATCCTGTGTTGGCCCCATCTCCTAGTCCAACTGCTCATCCTGAGGCTCAATATACATTTTAGGGGAATATGATCTAAAATATGCATGACCGGTAATCTATTCTCCACCCCATGCCGGTGTATCTCCTCGGGCTCTACCTCGGCCTCAAACATGTCCTCTACCGTGGCCGAGCACTGTAGGTGCAAGTGCCTCGTCTCTTGCTACATAGGCATGAGTCAACACTATATGTGAGAGAATAGGAAACAAATGTTAGATAGCAATTTGATTCAACTTAGCACGAAAGGAATGAAGAAAGTGAAATTTCTTAAATGTCCCATGTCATCTCGAAGATATATACGGACGTCTCTGCACCGATCTGTAAGACTCTACTAGACATTGCTCTTGTATTTAAGACCATTTTACCTAAGGCTCTGATACAAACTTTGTCACTATCGCTTTTAGGAATCATGGTGGCACCAACACTTTTTCCACCGATAGTGATGTAAGTACGGAAAGCTTTCTATTGGTAAGTGGTTTGGGTCTTGGTGAGATTAGGGTTGACCCAAAATTAGACAAGGAAAATGGGGTTCTCGGTTTATCGGCAAGGTAGGAAGTGTGGTGGTTGAATGTTGTTCCAGATGGTTTGGCTTAAAAGCGTGAGTTGGCATTTTGGAAGGTGGTCCCGAGGGTCTTACGGGAGAGGGTGGTGGTGGTTGTTTGGTATTTTATTGGAGATAAGGTTATGGAAACAACCTGAGGTAGTGAGGGTCCGGTAGAGACGTTTGATGGGGACGTTCATGTGTTTGGTGGTATTTGTGTGGAGTTGCGTTTGGTTTCGGATGAAGGTCTTTTTGTGGAGATGGTAATGAGGTGTTATGGGAGGTAGAAATGTGGAAGGACAAGTAATTGGAGCACAGATTGTATACGGATTGTTGGAAACAATCTGAGACACAAATCAAGTCACAATTCGGTCGATATGGGTCCTTGGATTGTAACACGAGGAGTTAATTTCTTGTGTGGGCTCAAAGATGTTGTGATCAATTTCACAGGGACTAGCTTGAGGTTTGCTGCCCACTATGCTCAAGACTAACCTAGCAAGGGTGCTCAAAACCTTCAACACAAGGGTGGTTCTCCCGGAGAACCAAGCGACCCTCCCGGAGGATCAACTAAGTATAAAAATCCCAAATTGAAATGCCTAGCTAAATAAATGATTCTATTGGCCAACTAAGAAGTCACGGCCAAGGTGGAAACGCACGGTGTGAATCGTCCAAACCGTGTGTCAAACCGCGGACAACCTTTGAACTTCCCAAGTCACAATTTTGTTACTTCTAGGTGGGTAAAATCATGAACTTATAAAATTCATGAATTATCACTTTGGGAGCCGTAGGAATCTTACGTGGTGGGAAAGTCCTTGGCCACCTCTTCTCCCGGCCTAGTCATCCTTCATTATTACAAGGTTCTTTAATTGTGTCCTAACAAGAAATGATAATAAACTAGATATTACGATAAGCTAAAATAAAGTTGCAAGGTCTCGGTCAAGACCACATGAAAGCCAACAAAGCTTATGGAATCCTTGAGTCTTTAAGTTTTGTTTTCGACCCCGCTCCATATTCCATCCCAAGATAGACATGTTACCATCAGATGATTTTCAATGTTGGGCATCCCTATCAATCTGCTTCTCGATTCTTGTTGTGGGATTAAGGTTATTGGCTTACTTACATGATTCTCCCTTTCTTTGACGGAATTTGTCCTAAAATTCTCATCATCCAAATAGGGGGATAAATCTCCAACATTGAAGGTGGAACTAATGCCCCCGTACTCACTTGGTAATTCGATCTTGTAGGCACTTTCTCCAAATCTCGCTAATACCTAGAGTGGACCATCCGCCCAAGGCATTAATTTGTTTTTCCTTAGATTTGGAAAGCATTTTTCCTTAGATGTATCCAAACCAAGTTTCTGGGATAGAATTGTGGTTGAGTCTTTGATTTTTTCGCCTCCCTTTTGTATTTGTCATTGGCCTTCTAGATTTGCGCTTGAATTTGATCATGAAATTTTTTGAAAGCCTCAATTATGTCCTTAGCTGCGAAATTTAAGATTTCCTTCTATGGAATGGTAATTAGATCAAGGGGTATGAACGGATTCGTACCATACACAACATCGAATGGTGCCTTTCCTGTGGTGCGAGATGGACTTCGATTGTAGGCAAATTTCGTGTAAGCTAGTTTGATATCACAATCCTTGGTCGTCTTACTTACTAACCCCCTCAACAATGTATCGATGGTTCTATTAGTCACTTCTGTCTGACCATCCGTTTGATGATGGTGGGAAGTGATGAACAACAACTTGGTGCCAAGAAGCCTCCACAAAGTCTTCCAGAAATAACTTAGAAATTTGATGTCCCTATAAGACACAATTATTTTAGGTATATCATGCAATCTCACCACTTCCTTCAAGTATAAATCCGCAACGTGAGTTACATCGTCAGTTTTGTGGCAAGCGATGACATGTGCTATCTTGGAAAACCTATCCACGACCATCATGATGGAGTCCTTCCCACATTATGTTTTTGGTAAGCCGAGAATAAACTACAAACTCACACCTTCCCATGGTCTTTCCGGAACCGGGATATGAGTGTACAACCACTTATGAAAAATACTCTAGGCCTTTTGGCAAGTGGAACACCGACTCACTACTCCATGCACATCGTTACCCATCCTCGACCCATAAAAGTGTTCTTGGAAGATCTCCAATGTTTTCATTATGCCAAAATTACTGGTGATCCCCCTTGAGCGTACCTCATGCACAAGCAACTTTCTCGTGGAGCACTTAGGCACACATAACTTGTTCCCCTTGAAAAGGAACCCTTCTTCCAATGAATAAGACCCGTGAGCTCCATTTTTGCATTCGATCATCGCATCCTTGAACTCGGGGTATTGGTCATAAAATTCCTTAAGCACCTCAAATCCCATAAGCTTTGTTAACATGACATGGCGACGAGATAGGGCGTCTGCCACTACGCTAGATTTTCCATCCTTGTACTTTGTGGAAAATGTAAAGGTTTCCAAATAGGCTACCCATTTGGCATGCCTTGAATTTAACTTCCTTTACCCGTGCAAGTACTTGAAGGATTCGTGATCCGAATAGAGAACAAAATGTTGCGGCCTCAAGTAATGTTCCCATTGAGTCAAAGCCCTTATGATAGCATAGAATTCCTTATCATAAATGGAATAGTTGAGCCGCGCACCATTTAGATTTTCACTAAAGAATGCAAGAGGCCATTTCTCTTAGATTAAGACGGCACCAATACCGATTTCGCTCGCATCATACTCTACTTTAAAGAGTTTTTCGAATTATGGAATGACTAGAATCGATGTCTCACGCAATTGTGCCTTCAAAGTTTCAAAGGCCTTTTGAGCTTCGGGAGACCACTTAAACTCACCCTTTTTTGTGAGTTCTGTGATGGGAACCATAATGGTGCTAAAGTCCTGAATGAAACGATGGTAGAAAATAGCTAATCCATGAAAGCTCTGTACGTCGCTCACGGTTTTGGGTGTGGGCCAACTTCAAATTGATTCTACCTGGGAATGGTCCGCGTGAATGCCCTCCGAGGATACTATGTACCCTAGAAATGGGACGCTAGTGATTATGAAGGAACACTTCTCCAATTTACCATACAATTTCACTTCCATTAACCTTTTGAATACTGCTTCTAACTTTGCCAAGTGGGGCTTCTTGTCCCGACTATAAATCAAGATGTCGTCTAAATAGACCATGACAAACTTTTCTAAGAACGGTAGGAACACCTCGTGCATAAGTCTCATGAAAGAGCTCAAGGAATTACATAATTACAACGGCATTACAAGCCATTCATACAATCCATACTTTGTTTTGAAGGTCGTGTTCCATTCGTCACCCTCTCGGGTTCTCATTTGGTGATAGCCGCTTCTCAAATCGATTTTAGAGAACAATTTGGCGTCCTTCAATTCATTTAAGAGGTCATCCAACCTTGGCATCGGAAATTAATACTTTATGGTAATGTTGTTGACCTCTCGACTATCGATGCACATATGCCAAGTTCCATCCTTCTTTGGTACCAACAATGCGGGTACCGCACATGGGCTAAGACTTTCTCGGACAAAGCCCTTACCTAACAAGTCTTGGACTTGCCTTTGTAGTTCATTGGATTCCTCCGGATTACACTTATAGTCTTGTCGGTTTGGCAAAGAACATCCTGAAATGATGTTGATGGCATGCTCAATGCCCCTAATGGGTGGAAGGTCGGGGGCAAGGTTATTCAGGAATATTTCCTCGAATTTTTTTATGAGGTCCTTCAACTTAGGGTCCTCAACCTTTTCTCTCAAAAGGCTCTTCTTAGCCTCGTGTTTCAAAGCATGGAATGGACTCCCCTTCTTTAATTCCTCCTTGATCTCCCGTGCTTCAAGTGGTTGGATCTCGGATTCCACCCGAGGCTTGGTGTCTTGTCCCTATGTTTTTTTTAAACTCACTAGGCGGTAGTGGCACCAATCGGATTTTATGTCCATCCTTTTGAAAAGAATAAGTGTTTTTTCTCCACCGTGTCGTGCCTTTAGGTCGAATTGCCAAGAGCGACCTAAAAAATATGGAAAGTGTCCATGGGTAGGACATCACACCATAATTCATCCTCATATTTGGCGATCCGAAAGCCAACGAGGGCTTGGGTTGTGACCCTTAGTACTCCATCTTCATTTACCCATTGGAGATCATATGTCTTAGGGTGGTCACGAGTGGGAAACTCGAGTTTGTCCACTATTTCTTGGGAGGCGAAGTTAGAACTACTTCCTCCATCAATAATCAACTTAGACACCTTGTGTTTCACCTTGTACCGTGTGTAGAATAGTTGATTCCTTTGTGATTCTTTAGGTGTTTCGCGTGGAACCTCCAACTCAATTTGGAGTACCAAGCCTTCATGCTTTGGGCTGTTTGGTTCAGGCCCAGATTTGGTGCGGTTTCTCATGGTATGCCTAGCAAGTTCCTTTCTCAACGCTTGCACATGTTCCACAACTAACTCGAACATAACCCGCCTGAGTTCCTCGTTCATATTAGCCACAGCGTTGTTGCGCGCGATGGGAATGATTGGCTCTGATTACAAATATGGAGGAATTGAATTTGTAAGTGGTTCATATCTTGGTGAGATTTGGGTTGACACAAAATTAGACAAGGAAAATAGGGTTCTCGATTTATCGGCAAGGTAGGCAGTGTGGTGGTTGAAGGTTGTTTCGGATGGGTTGGCTTAAAAGCATAAGTTGGAATTTTGGGAGGTGGTCCCGAGGGTCTTGCTAGAGAGGGTGGTGGTGATGGTTTGGTATTTTAGTGGATCTAAGGTTGAGGAAACAACCTGAGGCATTGACGGTCCGGTAGACATTTGATAGGGATGTTAGTGTGTTTGGTGGTATTTGTGTGGAGTGCGTTTGATTTCGGATGGAGGCCTTTTTGTGTAGATGGTAATGAGGTGTTATGGGAGGTAGAAATGTAAAGGGACAGGTAATTGGAGCACGAATTGTATACGGATTGTTGGAAACAATCCGAGACACAAACCAAGTCACAATTCGGTCGATATGGGTCATTGGATGGTAACACGAGGAGTTAATTGCTCGTGTGGGCTCCAAGATGTTGTGATCAATTTCACAATGACTAGCTTAAGGTTTGCTGCCCGCAATGCTCATGACTAACCTAGCAAGGGTGATCGAAACCTTTGACACAAGGGTGGTTCTCCGGGAGATCCAAGTGACCCTCCCAGAGGATCAAGTAAGTATAAAAATCCCGGATTGAAATGCTTAGACAAATTGAGCTAACACACAAATTTTTCATTCAACAACAACTACTTTTTATAATAAAAAAAGTCCCTATTTATAGTACTAAATAAATGATTCTAGAGGCCAACTAAGAAGTCACGGCCAAGGTTGGAACGCACGGTGTGAATGGTCCAAACCATGTGGCAAAACTACGGCCAACCTTTGAACTTCCCAAGTCACCCTTTTGTTACTTCTTTGTGGATAGATTCATGAACTTATAAAATTCATGAATCATCACTTTAGGACCTATAGGAAGCTTCCGTGGTGAGAAATTCCTCGACCACCTCTTCTTCTAGCCTAGTCATCATTCGTTATTACAAGGTTCCTTAATTGTGTCCTAACAAGAACTAATAATACCCTAGATATTAAGATAAGATAAAAGAAAGTTGCAAGGTCTCGGCCAGGACAACATGAAAGCCGACAAAGCTTATGGCATCCTGGAGACTTCAAGTTCTGTTCTCGACCCCGCTCCATATCCATCCCAAGATAGACATGTTACCATCGGATGATTGGCAATGTTGGGCATCCCTAGCAAACCGCCTCTCAATTCTTGTTGTGGGATTAAGGTTATTGTCTTACTTACATCAGATAGGAGAACCATTCCCCAATTAAACAATATGAATATAAATAGAAATGCATAATTAACAAATCTTAAATAATTGTCTTACCATCATATAAATGCAGAAAGATAAGTCTACGAATCAAAGTACAACCCCCATAGATCTGGTTTATAATACAAGAGCATATAACTGTTAATATATAAATCAAAGAAGGGAACATAGTCTAATAATCCGAACATATATCTCGAAACCAAAGTAAAGAGAAGGAAAGAGATAAGAGCATCCAAGGCATGCTGGAAGCTAGCAACCTTAAATAATGATAATCAACTGGCTCGAACTTAAACTCGAGGTCCCAAAGTAGTAAAGGGAGTTGTATCTGCATCTAAAAAGAATGCATCAAGTGTAGCTTGAGTACACAATGTACCCCCTTAGGCATCATAGGCCGACAACGACAGAAGATACGCAATTAGAGATAAATATCAAGTTTACACCAAGTAATCCTATAACCCAAAGAAGTCACATCATCCACATAATAGTTCACTGAATCAACAAGTCACTTTGTTCATATAAGGTTCCATAATCATGTAATCATGGCACTTTTATCCTTATATGGCCCTCTTGGCTAGATTGTGCCACTCTTGTGGCACTTTTGTCCTTATATTACCCTCTTGTGTAGATTGTGCCACCCTTGTGGTATGTTTGTCCTTCTATGGCCCTCTTTGCCGGATATCGTACCTACAGAGACATAAACTTCTACTGCTCAACTAATCCAAATTCTTTCGTAACCATTCAAGGGAGTGAAAATCAAGATTGTTTTGTTGGAACTAACTATGACAATAAGAAATAAATAAAACTGAGTATTTTGCGACTGAGATAATTGTGACTAAGACTGTAAGATTTATCATATGAGAATGGAATCTAGGGTCATGGCTTTTGACAATCCATTTAAGTCTTCCGGTAGTTCTACCTATTTGATTTCTTCGGTTACTAGTTGATGGGTTGATGTTAACTTTATAAGTATCTCTCAAATTGCTCACAATCCTGTAGATGCTACTCTAACATCTATATCTCTATGATCAGTAGAAAATAATGAGAACGCTTTTAAATCTCTGTAACCAACTAAGAAAAGCTAATGGGTATATCTTTATCCTCAATAGCGAAACATATAATTATGAACAAGCACTATTTATTCATATTATAGAAGTAAGTTCATTTTCTCAAGTTCAACATACAAACCATAGAGAGTGTTTAACTAGTGATCGAGTAATTAAACAATTAAGCGCAAGAATAAATAAGCAACCAAATAACTGAAATCTAATAAGAAAAATCTATGATTAAACTAAATTTCATGTATTTTCCATAAACATAGAAAATAGAAGTTTAGCTACTTATGATTCGAAGAACAACAAATGAATTCATGAGAAAAACTAGGGTTCTATGATGAAAAATAAAGTATAGGGTAAGAATCTAAATTAAGGAAACCAAATCCTAAAAAATTTGGAAAACTGGTTGAGAACCTGCGTTGGACCCACGTCTCAGAGAATCAGAGAGATCTTTTTGCGCAATTGATAAATGACACACATCCAACGATGGATGCTTCCTCTGTGGCACATGCTCAACGCCTGTGGACTTCTAGTTCTCAGATTATTTCCTAGTGTTGCCCGCATCTTCTTTGTCACACCCCAAACTTGTGGGAGGGGGGTGGTCGACACCCGATACCCTGCTAGCTCGAGCGTACCATCCTGATGACTAAGCTTCTATACGAAAATACTTTTGGCAACAAGGATGTACTAAGATATATCACAACAACAACACTGAACAAGAGGGATCAACCCAACATGTATATACATAAAAGGACCGATAGGGTCACAACATTGTTTACCAAAAGACAACATAGTTGACAAGGCTATATATCAACACTTTACATACCAAAACAAGTTTTGGAGCCTATACTATATTGACATATAGCAGGGACAGGGCCCCGACCTACCCATATTGTACATAACTCCACAAAATATAGTCACTAACTGACTAAGAAGCTCCAAGAAGGATGACGCTTACTTACTGATGGCTGAACACAATATCTCATACAGTGGTAGTCTAGTTGAGTCCCTATCAGAACCTGCAACATGAACATGCAGTGCCCCCTATAAAAGGGACATCAATACGAAATAATGTACCGAGTATGTAAAGTATGAATAGTAGTATAAAACTATATGTTGCGGAACATGCAACCTGATCCAATATATGATCATGATTGTATGCATGATATAAAATTCCAATAATAAATATTTCAATACTAATGGGAAGGGTGTGGACAACATATTGTGACAACAATTGCTCTTTGGCCTATTTTGACACCCATAAACTCTTTGGCTTTGTCTGAACACGACTCGTGGTCGACTCCTTGGAATGCTTCTTTTTGATGACATATGAAAAAACCAGTAACCAACAACAAGGATCATAAGAATACGAATAATCAATGAACACTTCTTAACTAGAGACTTTGATAGGCAATATAGGAAGCTCTCAATGTTCTTTTCGAAAATGATAATTTTTTGGATTCATGCTATTGAAAAAATCGGATAGCCTTACATACCATATCCAGGAAGCTACAAGTCACCCTATAAGTCTTCATTTCCCTTACGATTTATTATCTATAGAAATAAAGTGTCGATATCAATATCAAATCCACATTCCAAATAAGAAACTTTATTTAGGCATCGTTATTGATAACCTTGAACACAAACGATTCTTGGACTTATTAACAAAGGGTACTTATGCATTCGATCCCATGATTCTCCAAAACATACTTTTTGAGGTTTACAATACAAACAATCAACTCACTAATCAATATCACCTCATAATTCAAGCAAAACAACCCACAAGTCTATAGACAATGATTTCATAACTTTAAGAGTCTCGATTATGAAAATCCTTGCACAACTTACTCCAAACGATCAATTAATCATAAACATAGATAAAGGAGGATAAATTTTTACCTCAATGTGTCAAAATCCTGTCAAAATAGCAACTTACCCAAATATCAAGTGTTTCAAAAATTGCTTCACTACGAGGAACATGATTTCTATGATTACTGCGGAAATTATAACGTTAATCATACGTGATTTGCCTTGGGATTGATCTTGGATGTTGTGGAATCCTTAGAGATGATTTAGGAGGTGCTCTAGGTCAGATTTGAGTGAAAAATGAAGTCCAAATCGTGAAACCCACTTATAAACTTGACTACAATTTTCCACCGCCGCAAGTTGATGGTAGGATTGATGGTCCATCAACCTCGACCGTAAAGTTGCCTGTTGATATCTCAAAAATGCAGGAACTTTGACGGTTCAAGTTGGCATTTTGAATGTATTTCGACGAAATGCTCTGGATTCTAGGAGGACTATAATGAGGAGGATGACAGACCCACTCACGATCTACTAAAGGACGCTTTTGGATATTCAATAAGATTCGACTACCAGTCTCCTGGTGGCTCGGGCGAGGTCAAAGTTGACATAATAAGGCGGATGGTGCCCTCCATGACATTGGAAAGGAACTTTTGGAACACCAATAGGAATCTTTTCCACGTAAGCTGGTTGTACAAAGTTTATTTGTTCATACATGCTCCGTCAATGTGGACCGTCAACCTTGCCATTGAACATGCCCAGTTTCCAATTTTGTCAAAACTATTTCCCTTGATCCGTTTAGCTTTCAAATGCCCTGAAACATCCATAAACAAGTCATAAGCCATTATTATCCTTTCGTATGGCCGTACTTCTTCCCGGGGCATAGGTATAAATTGACGATGTGATGGAACACGGAACTACAGGTGTAACACTCTCATCACCTCGTAGTGGTGCAAACACCTCCTATTCCTACCAAATAATGCTCGGTTATCCTTCATTTGTTATCGTTGTATCTACACACACAATACATACCACATAAATCCGAATACAATGATTTCTTTATAATTAATGAAATTAAAATGGTATGAATAAGAGCTAAAGTGACACAAAACATAGATATTTCTGCCAAATATCACCACCCCCATTTAGAATTTTCTCGCCCTTGATCAAACATTCACTACTACCAACCTATCACAAACTTACAACAATACCATTCAAATAGGTCTACTCGGGTTTCAGTTAATATGAAACTTTTTTAAAAATCTTTTCACAAACAAACATTGAGCCGATTCTCACAAAAGTCATGCCAATGAAAGTTTTCAATTTTAAAGGCCACAAACAACCTTCTCAATAAACAACTTCTTTTCAAAGGAATATATAACTCAAATATACCACTCAAAGCACAGTAATTATGCTACCTAACCAAGAATCCAACACTTCACTAATTTATTTGTCAACTATGTGCCCTGACCGAAATAGAGTTGTCCATCTATCACACAAATCAATATTATTTTACTTCAATGGACATGAAATCAACAAATACACCCACTCTCCCAAAGAAAATTACATGCCACATACAATGAACCATAGGCTTTCCCGTAGTGTAACCGCTCCACTAATATAAGTGTATTGAACCTAGGATCAAGTATGACTTAATGGGTTGTAACATAGGCTAAGATACAGGTCAAAATATTTTGGCTAAAATCGTGACTAGCCTCCCTAAGCACTTTAACACCTATTTCACCCAAAATCACCCAATTATTTATTTAAGCAATAACTTTTGACATCATAAGTTAGAAGGGAACCTTTTATTCTATTTTCTCTTTCTTTTTTCTTTTGGTTTATTTTTCTCTTTTTTCTTTCCTTTCCATTGAATTCCCAACTAACAAGCAAGATATTGTTTTTACTTTAGGTGCACCCATAGAGTTTACTATATTTCACCAACAAACACCCGGTTTTTAATTTCAAATCTAAACTCCCATTCCATCAGTTGATCATTAAAGTCCTCAACAATTATCTTGGATCAAATTTAGGCTAAATATAATGTAAGGGATGGGTTTATCGAATGTTACCAAAGAAAAAGGCTAAAGGCTCAATGGGGCTGACTAAGGATACATATACATATTGGTGGGACAAGTCGAATTTTAGGCTAACAAAGAAATGCCTCTATCACTTCATAAGTCACAACACACTTTATTTCATTTCACGAACACACAGGGCAAGTTCTAGAGATCAATATAAATGATGTATTATATAGCAAACAATCTCACACACATATGGCACATAATCAATGCAAGAAGGATCCATATCATCCCTCGAATTAAGAAACACATATCAATAATGCAAAATGGGTGGTCATAATTGAGTCAACAAAATCGAAGTTAAGTGTTTCGAGAAAGTTCATTCGTTTCCAAGGCATGTTTTTAATTAAACACCAAGAATCGCTCACTTTTCCATATTTTTCCTAACACGAGCACCTAACATTCAAATGGTCTAACAGGTTGGACTATTTTTCTTCAAGATGGTCATCATCCATCCATTATCGGGAAATTCCTCTCCTATGTCGAAAAGAAAACAAAACTCTTAACGGATACTTCATTCCACAACCAAAGATTCTATAAAACTAGAAAATAAAATATTTTTGCTTTTTTGAATTTTCTATTTTTTTCCATTTTTTACGACTCAACTACTCTAAAAATAAAAAATGAATCCTATCAAATAAAAAATACTAAGGCATATGTATCTTCTATCTCGAGACATACCTTCTACCCCACACTTATTTTATGCATTGTCCCGAATATATATGTAAATAGTAAAATAATTTCAAGGTGATAGGTACTCCGTGAGGGACATTAGGGCTTAGTCGTCATCCTCGATGTCATCATCTATATCCAGCAAGACCTCATCTTCATCCTCATCCTTAAGGGCTTGGGACTCAACTTTCTCCCTTGCCGCCAAATCAGCCTTAGTAAGATCCACCGAGTTAGCATCCTCATCGGCCAACATCCTCTTCTTATCTCCGAGAAGAGTTTGAGAGTGTGTAGTGTGTGGAGCTTCAATGAATACACTCGAGAATCCCATATCAAAGTGGTTTCCCGCAATCACTGACATCTTATGAAACTATGCGAGAAGTGTGGATTGGGTAGACTTCTCCACAAATTTGGTGAGATAATGCTTAATATTCAACTCCCGGGCCTTGACATTTGAGATTTCAAGCATATCCTCTGTCCTGGAAGAATTCTATCACAAGGCTTCGACAATCCATCATCAAGTATCGACAAACATGCAGTCGGTGTGTTCCCAAAGCTGATTCTTTTAGACTTGAATTCATGAACATTGATCATATCCTGGATCATCCAATATCTGATATTTACCGGCTGCCCTATCATGAGAAAGTATATCATGCATACTATTTCCTTTGACACATTAGTGTAATGATCGAGGTGCATGATTCTTTAAATTAGAAACTGCAACCAAACTCTCACCCATTCGATATAGTTACCCATTCTTAATTTTTTATGCTTCCTATATTTTTTTGGACGCCTGGTCTTGGTGGCCTCAGAATTAGGCCCACACAATGTCTCCCAGATATCCTTGTAGTTAAGCTTGTAGATTAAATAGTTTAGTTGCTCGATAGGTTGGTTTGGAACCCCCATTTGTGTACACAAGGTCTCTACTGTCATAGTGAAGTCACGCCCCTGTAAGTAAACTAAATCCAGCCATTGCTCCTCTATTGTCCTCCTGAGATGAATATTGTCATAGAATTCAAGAATTATGTCAATGTTGACTTGCCCCGACATTTCAAAAATAAATATCTATCTCATGGCTATGATTCGGTTAGAGACATCTCTAAATCAATGCTGCAAAGGGGCTTGGTTAATTGCCCTATCATGGACATAGATAGCTAAATTAACATAATCATCATAGAAGTCCACTATCAGAGGATGAGAAAGATATGCCCAGGACCCCCCCACTAGAACTCAAGGAATGGGGATTGTAGGTTGTTTGCCCCTGGTTGTGATTTGATGCTCTTTTTAGCCTTTTAAGGGTTAGCGCTACTCCTCTTCATGCCTTGAGATGATGAGGATGTGGCTACCTTTCCCGTACTCTTTGGTTAACCATATTTCCTGCAAATACCACACCAAAAGAGTGAGTTCAATTCAATATTAAGGGGGTCGTGGAATGACACTACACTTGTTTTAAAACAGGGGTGAAGAAACCCACTCTTATTTTCAACTAAGTTACTAAAATTGAAAAAAATAAGTTAACTAATATTTTTTCTTAATTTAATTATGCTCGTGTGGGCCTTTTATTAAAGTAAAACAAGTTCAATAATGCCGAAAATAAAATACACAGTTAGGCCCAAAAGTGTCCTGAGCCAAAATAAGCTCAAACTTGTGTATGTCCCAACCCATTCACCCATCATATCGATCTTAATTAGGTAATTGCCTTATTCAAGCCAACAACCCTCAAATATTTCGATAGGATATTGTTTTCTGCACCGCCGTGTCTTTGACTCCTCCTTTAATGATGAAATATTGCAAAATCTGAAGAGTGAGTGATCTAGTAAGAATCCTATGCGTTCTTGGGCCTCTATTTTCTAGATGTAATCTTGTGTCTCATTGTGTTCTTCTTTGTCCTTGTTGTACCTATTGGGTTATGACTTTTTCTTGTCTGTATGTGCTGGATCTGTTGACGAGGAGCTCACATCTTAATTTTTGGAGCTCATGATTATATCTCTTCTTTCTATGGTTGTTCCTTTCTCTCCCATCTTCATATACCTATTCTTTATCCTTTTATGGTCTCGCTGTTACTATAGATTTGTGTATTTTCTTGTTTCTTTCTTTGATTTTGACTGAATGTTGTAGTCAACCTTGTTGCAGTTTTTACTTTCATCATTGTGTATGCTCTTCCTAACATGACCCTTCCATGTTACAATTTACTTGCCATTTATGAGAGTGTTATGTGCTATTTTTCTTTGTTGTTGTGACCTCTTTGTGTAAAGACATTATTTTAACCTCTTCTGAATGTGTTCCTTAGTTTGTGTTGATATGTTATGGCCTAATACCTGCAAAAAACAATACACATAATTAGCCTAAAATACCACCATGGTCTCCTACAAAAGGATTTGATCATGATGGTTCTCTTATTTCTCCGTTGCTCCTTTCCAGCTCCATCATAACGATATGTATTCTCCATTGATTCTTCCATACTTTTCTCATATTTCCCCTTTATCCTACTCATCTGTTCCTAATAAGGAATTTGTAACTTGTCACTGTTAAGGATCCTTCTGCACATGATCGTTAGCTTATGAAATGAGTGACAATGAACTGTGTATTCATCAAAAGCCCGATTGTCTAAGGCATTAGCTAAGTTGTTAACTTCTCTCAGGATATGACTGAATGAAATATAATTTCCCTTGTCAGATCCTGAATCTCTTCAACCCAAATTGCAACGCCCCATAGAGGATTCCATACTTATTCCAGAATCTTGTATATCATTTCTACATATGTATGAATGATCACATTATCCAAACCTTGGTTTCTACAATACTTCAATGACTCCAAAATTGCTATTACTTTTGCCTCTGTGTTAGTAGTAATAACAATTTCTTCAGCTTGTGCATATATCACTATTTGCACCCCTTAAACAAAAACCATAGGAGCTCCTCTCTGGCTCTCCTCTTGAAGCCCCATTTGTATTGCATTTTATCCAGTTCATTAGAGGACGCTCCCAGGTGACCTTTGTGACTTTAACTCTTACTGTCCCTTTTTATATTAACTTGATAAAATCCTCTTATCTGTTAGGTAGCACCTTTACAGAAGGATTCATAATCTGCACGTGTCTCTAAATAGTAATATAACGCTTCCTAAAGACTTGTTTTCTCCATGCTTTATACTATTTCTCCTTTTCTACAATTCACAGATAATTATAGCTTGAATAGCTTTAGATATTTGCTTGAGCCTCCCTGTAATAGGTGTAGTCTACCATTTAACTATCAGTTGTTGCAATGATAGTCCCTCCATGGATATTCCTCCCTTAGAACAAAAATACAACCAAGTTATGTGAGGTGGTAAACAGATGTTGTGTTGTTTCCTCTCTAGAATTAATACAACACCAATATCTAGACACCATATTATAACTCATCTTCTTCAGAACATCATCCACTGGTATTTTGAATTCCCAACATCTCCATATGAAAAAGATATTTTGAAAGGCAGGCCTTTCATCCACATTCTTATAAATTTCTAATTCCTGGCATCACAATCTGACAAACTCCAAGGCAAACTTGACTATAAACTCTCCTCCATTGTCTAGTAGCCACCATGGCTTATCCATTCATCTATCTTCCACTGGAGGTGTTATAGTGCTTATAATATGTTAGACCATCTCTTCTGGTAGCACAAATGATAATTTATTGATATTCTGAATTCCATCCTATACTATGTTGGACCATCTCTTCTGGTATCCTCTCATCTTATACCTCCCAGGAGCAACATAGTATAAGGTACCCATCCCGATCCAATTGTTGAACCGGAACTGGGAATTTCCTATTTTAGCTTGCCACCATATCTAATGTTCTACCAATTCTCTTGTTTGTAATATTTTCTTCCAAGCTTAGGACCCATTATTCCATTGCACCACCACATCATTCTCTTTTCTACAATATTTGTTATTGATGAAGGCACTCCATAGTGATGGCTTTGTTCTGAAATTCCACCAAAGTTTAAAATATAAAGCCATATATACATCATGTAAAGATCTGAAACCCATCCCTCCTTCTTTGGTAGGTAAACATAAATGATTACATGAAGCCCAATTCCTACTTTTGCTTCCTATAGTATTATTGGAAAAAACTTGAGCAAACATCTATGCATCTGTTTGATCATATAATCAGGTGGGTTGACTGCTGATAACAGATATATTGGCATACTCTGAAGTACATGCTTAATCAATATATCACTTCCCCCAAAAGATAGCATCTTACCTTCCCAACTTTGTAACCTATTCATGATTTTGAGTAGACCATTCAAAAAATATTTCCTTCTCCTACTATGAAAAATAGGACATCCTGGGTATATGAAACGAAAATGTTTCCTTTCAATACCAGTTAAATTTCAATAGTAATGCTAATATCTCCTTGAACATTCTGTTGCATATACACTGCACTTTTTTGCTTACTATTTTTTTGTCCAGACACTTTTTCATAATTCTCCATTACCTCCATAATCATCTGTAGAGATAGAACATCGATAGATGAAAATATTATCATATCATCAGCACATGCCAGATGATTCACCTTGGGACTCCATTTGGGAATACTAAAGCCCCTGAATTGAGGACACTGGTGCAAGGTATTTAAAGTTCTTGTAAGCACCTCAGAGATCAGAATAAATAGAGTAGGGGATAAGGAGTCAGTTAACTAATCTATACTACAAAAAGAAAATAAACAAACAAAATAAGACATTTCATGTTTTAGGACTTAGGGTGGGTGTTCATTTTCAAAGTTTCAAACGTTAGTCCCAATTAGGTTCCCCAAGGGTTCGTGTTATCATCTAATGGAGCAACGCTACTCAAGTCTTCACAAATGCACAATAGTTTTATTGAAGAATTTTTATGAACATCTTATGGGCATAGGATCATCCGTATGAATTTGACAACGATTGAAGGTGGTTAACCACTCCAAATGGGAATATGAATTATTTTCTAGCCTAACACATTATGCAAAATCAATTATAAGCACACAATACCAAAACCCCACCCGAATTTTCCCAAAACCCTAGGTTTTACAACCCTTAAAACTCAAGAACTAGTGTAGAATTAATTAAAGGAAGTGATATTTTCATACCTTGATTACATGAATGGATGAATAATGGAAGGTCTTGAGTTGTCAAGGGGTTGAAAGAAGGGTTGGGAGAGGAATTTTAAGAGAATGATGTTGATAGAACCGAGTTTGAGAGTTTTGAAATAACAAATGATCGGCTCCGTTTTAATTTTTAAAAACTTTTCAAACTAATCCCCCATGTGTGTTGGGTCCAAATAGCGGACCTATTGCGAGTTTTCATCTTTCAATACTCCTTGGGGACCCCGTGCTGCATATGTGTCGGGGACCCATCGCGCAGAATTATCACTTTGTACTTTAATTTCTAACAGCATTAGACCCGCATCGCGTGTGCAATGCGAGTTTACAAAAATTTTAAAGTTATAAGTTACCATGCGTTAGGCACATGTTGTGGGCCCATCGCAAAGAGTACACACGCTGGACTTTTTTTCTGAGTGTGTTGGGCTCGCGTCACGGTTCTAATATGCAAAGCAAATCTCGAGTAGTTTTTTTATCATTTGACTATGCTTTGCGTTCCCGCTCCTTCCCTAATCCTGCAATCATGAAGAACTATGACACTATAATACAAAATTTGGGTTGCCTCCCAACAAGCGCCTTAGTTAAGATCGTGGCATGACATTTTTGTATTTTTGCTTATTATTTTCTACTTACTATTACAAACTCAGGTTGCCTCCTGAGAAACGCTTGATTTAACGTCACGACAAAATGTAGGCTTTCTCCAGACTCTTCAATGTCAAATGAGATCATCGCGTGATAAATGCCGTCTCCAAAGTATGGCTTCACTCGCTGCCCATTTACCAAGAAGGTCTCATCAGAATTTATCTTTTTAAGCTCAACCGTTCCATGGGCCAATACATGAACTATCTCGAATGGCCTAGACCATTTCCTTTTCAGCTTTCCACTAAACATCTTGAGCCGTGAACTATACAATAATGCTAACAACCCAGGATCAAACTTGCGGTATTGAATGTTTTTATCATGTATTATCTTGGTCTGTTCCTTGTAAAGTTTCACGTTCTCATATGCATGAAAGTGGAATACATCAAGCTGGAAAGGAAGGTGACAAGCTTTACCGAAGACAAACCTATAAGGAGAGGTTTCGATGGGCATTTTGTAGGCAGTCCTATATGCCCAGAGATCATGATCAAGCTTGAATGCCCAATCTTTCTTTTAACACTCACTGTCTTCGCAAGAATATGCTTTATCTCATAATTAGACACTTCTGTTTGACCACTCGTCTGAGGATGTTAAGCAGTCTCCACCTTGTGTTTCACCCCATACTTAGAAAGAATCTTATTGAAGAGCGGATTACAAAAATGCGTACCTTGGTCACTGATAATAGTTCAGAGGGGTTCCAAAGCGTGTAAAGATGTTATTTTCAGGAATCTCGCCACCATGTTAGCATCATTGGTTGGGAGTGGAATTACTTCCACCCACTTGGACACATAATCGACCGTAACAAGGATATACTTGTTTCTATTTGAGATAATAAATGGCCCCATGAAGTCCATACCCCAACAACAAAACACCTTGATCTCCAAGATACCATTCAATGACATTTCATGGCGCTTGGAGATGTTCCCCGTTCTCTAGCAATTATCACACTCTCTTACGAAAGCATGAGCATCCTTAAACAATGTCAGCCAATAGAAACCCGACTGAAGTACCTTTCCTGATGACCTTCTAACGTGTTGGTGACAAAGTAACCGGATAGAACTTTGGCTTGGATATAGTTAGATCACAAAAGTTCTAACTAGACTTACACCACAAAAGGACCAAGGTTTGCACCACAAAAGGATCGAGGGTTGGACCATAAAAGGACCGAGGGTTGGACCACAAAAGGACCAACTAAGATAACAACACAAAAGTTGAATAACTTAGCAAAGTTTGAGAAAACTCAAATATATTTCATAAAAATTCAATGTCTCCTTTCATCAACTACATCCCATTTTTATACTAGTTCTAAACCTTCTAGAAGAGGTAACAAGATAGACATAAAAAATGTATCTAGGCCGAATGGGAAAGGGGGAGAGGTTCGGCAAACTTTGGAGAGCGGAAAAGACCCAACTCTTCATATTCTCTAGGCCACCCTTTTGTGTCATCCATGTAGATAAGTGCATGACCTAGCTAGTTCATGAATTACCTTCTTGGGGAATGTTGAAAGCTTATCCTTCTAGATGGTTCTCGGCTTGGTCATCTTATCTTATTACATGGCATAGTAATTAAGCTATAAGGAGATCTAGTAATTAATCTAGGAATTAAAACAAGCTAAAATGTGGTCTCGGCCAAGTCCTACATAAAAGCCAAAAAAATATTTCCTTCTTTGATCTTCAAGTTATGTCTTCAACTCCACTCCACTCCACATTAATCATGTCACCATAGGACGGTTGGCAATGGAAACTTCCCCTTTTTTACTCTCAACCATTGCTGAGAAGAGAAAATGCTCAAGGTTCTATATATTCTTTCTTTATTCAATTCATTCTATTATTTCGATTTGTTATTTGTTATTGAATTGCGTGGGTTTGCATACGCATAAAGACCATAAAAAGAGTTTCGGGCACTTCTAGCAAATCACCTCGCGGCTCATGTTGGAAACTTATGTTCACGGCCTTCGTTTCATCATACACGATCGACAAGTAATATAGGATTTTGAAGTCCAAATATCATACACACATAGACTTAGACTTTCTATTGATCAACTAATCCATATTCTTTCGTAACTATTCAAGGTAGTAAAAATAAAGATTGTTTTGTTGGAAATAACTATGACTGAAAGAAATAAATAAAACTGGGTATTTTATCACTGAGACAATTGTGATTAGGACTGTAAGATTTATCATATGAGAATAGAATCCAAGGTCATGGCTTTTGACAATCCAGTTACATCTTCTAATAATTCTACTTATTTGATTTCCTGGGTTACTAGTCGATGGGTTGATGTTAACTTTATGAGTATCTCTCAAATTGCTCACAAGCCTGTAGATGCTACTCTAACGTATATATCTCTATGATAACTAGAAAATAAAAATAACGAACTTAAATCTTCATAACCAACTAAGCAATGCTAATGGGTATATCTCTATCATCAGTAGAAAAACGTATAAATACGACAAGCCCTATTTATTCTTATTACGAAAGTAAGTTCCCTTTCTTACGTTCAACTTACAAATCATCGATAATGTTTAACTAGTGATCAAGTAAGTAAATAATTAAGCACAAGAATAAATAAGCAACCAAATAATGGAAATCTAGTAAGAAAAATCTATCATTAAACTAACTTTCATGTCTTTGCCACAACCCTAGAAAAGAGAAGTTTAGCAACACAAGATTCAAAGAACGAAGAATGAATTCATGAGAAAATCTTGGGTTCTATGAAGAAAAATAAAGTAAAGACAACAGGAATGAGAGAAGGTGGCTGACAAGTCTTAGAATAAATCCCTGCATGCATATCTAATAATAAAAAATTCTATTTATAGTCTAGGGTAAGAATCTAAATTAAGGAAACAAAATACCAAAACAATTGGGAAAACTGGTTGAGAACCTACATTGGACCCGCGTCGCACATGCGACATGGGTGTCTTCTGAGTTTGCAGATTTTTGAGAATCAGAGAGATGTTTTCACGTGATTGATGTGCGATACATATACAAAGAATGGATGCTACCTCTGCGATGCATGCTCAATGGTTGTGGACTTCTAGTTCTCAGATTGTTTTCCTAAGTGTTGCGCACATCCTTCGCAAACACATCCAATTTCTATAAAAAAATTCTCGGTTATCCTTCGTTTGTTCTTGTTGTACCTACACACACAAAACATACCACATAAACCCGAATATAATGATTTCGTTATAATTAAGGTGATTAAAATGCTATGAATAAGAGTAAAAGTGACGTAAAACATAGATATTTCTGTCAAATATCACATTCACTATTTAATTTAAAGTACAAGTACACATAACATAACACAGATATCCGATACAAATGCTCATCACCTCACAAGTATCGATACCTCCTTATTATCCCTGTTAGCACTTCTTAATTAGTTTATTACACCAACCATAACGCTTAACATAAGGTATAAGATCCTAACTTGCCTGATTTGAAGCCCAAAGCTCAAGTGATCACCAAGTGTACGAGTCCGTAGACACCTATAGAGGTAATAATTTGGTTCCAAAAAGTCACAGAAAAAGTCAATCCCGAGCCCCGAAGGTTAAAACTATAATTTTATTATAGAATTAGGTCAATATTGTCAAAATAGTACTCTACGAGTTTAAATAAGTCCAATGACACCCATATGGCTATACTTTGATTCAAAATCCAAAAATGAACCAAACAAGCTAACCCTAAACCCCCAAGGGCAAAAATAGAATTATATTTCGAAATTAGTTTACCCATAGCTTAATTAATCTAAATCTAGAAAACCCATTCAATAATCCATCATCTCGATCCTCAAATTTAAGATTTACCACTTTTCAACTTTTGGGTTCAAAGCCCCTATTTTCCCTAACCAAACACAAATAAAACCGATAACCAATGAAAATAATTTTTAGGAAGAAACGAAATAAAGGTTAGATACATACTCTCTCGCTAAGACGAAAACAACGCTGTCCAATTAATCTAAATACTAAATATTTTGGATCTGTCCATTTAAACACTGTCCATGCATTATTTCCTTCATAGATATCGCGACATGCCACCTATTGCAATAGAGAAGGCCAAAAAATATATATAAATATATTTTACAAAATACACATGAAAACCAGTAGTGCATTTTTGAAGTAAAATGGTCATATCTCCCTCATAAAATGTCAAAACACGATGATTCTTATTGCTATAGTTCTGAAAAAAATGATACGGATCTAATGGTTCAATCGAAACGCAAATAAAAGCTCGTTTGCCCAAAATGGTACCATTTATGCTCAAAAGGATGTCGAAACAATAAATAAATGTCATACAACCCAAACTCATTCGTGACTCATAGGAATTTAACCAAAATTTGCTCATAAGTCCAATATCATCATACGAATTTGCTCGAAAACTCATAACAACCAAATAAGGTCGTCTTGACCCGATGTTGACCATGGTAAATTCCAAATTATCTTAAAAGCTAGTTTCTCAACCAACCACCACAATCACACCTGAACCTCTTGAGAATGAAGTAACAACTTGAGTAAGCCATAAATCACATTCCGGACCTTATGGAATCAACAATACTTCAATAAAGACTAATTTACCCCTGGTGTTGACTTTAGTCAACTAAATCCTTTCTGTAACTTAAGAACCTTCTAAAATCTACTTTCGTGTCCGAAACTCACCCAAATCACTCGAGACACATTCTAACTATCCATCTAAGTTAAAAGACATGTTCCAACTATCCATCTAAGTCAAGAGACATTTCTCAAACTTAGAACTTTAAAATTTTAAAACGTAGATTTCCTTCCATGATTTTTATTCGATTACCTCGAGATTCACACCACCTATCCTAGCAAGTCATAAATATTAATACGAAGCCAACATAATCAACAAATTTCCAATACGGGTCTTATTTCTTACAATGACCATCTTTTTGCCATAAATAAGCATATTAAGTACTAACACTGACTTAATTATCAAAAAATAGCCAAACAAACTCTAAAATTAGTTCTTTCAATTTCTACATGTCATAAATAAAATTACTATTCCAATGAAATATTCAACTCACCAATCTGAGCATATTTTCCCAAAATGAACAATTAATCCAAATAATTAAATACTAGGATTTCCAAAATGAAACCTTCTCCAAACATGAATCAAATGATATCTGTTTGACTTCAAATTTTTTAAGCAAGTCAAAATAATTATTAAGGAGCTTCTAGAATAGAATACATGAGAAACAGATCATCGGTTCACAAAATGACAGACTAGGTTGTTACATCATCCACCACTTAAACACACATTCGTTCTCGAACGTAAAGGGAAAGAAGATATCTGAACTATCAAAAAGCTGGGGATATACACCTCTCAAGTACAACTCGGTCTCCCAAGTTAACTCATCGATTGGATGATGCCTCTATTGAACCTTCACTGAAACTACCTCTTTGAATCTCAACCTCTGAATATGCCTATCCGAAATGGATACCGACTCTTCCACAAAAGTCAAATTCTAATCAAGCAACACTAAAACCCATCGAATCAAATAAGCACCATCCAAATAGTACTTCTTGAGCATTAAGATATGAAATACGTAATGAACACTCGACAAATCAGGTGGCAAAGCTAACTTATAGGCCACCTCACCAATATGCTAAACAATCTCAATGGGGTTAATATACCTCAAACTCAACTTGTCCTTCTTTTCGAACCTTATCACCTTTTAATGGGTGAAACCTTTAACAAAACCTGCTCGCCAACCATGAACTCCAAATTAAGGACATTCTAATTTGTAGAACTCTTTTTCCTACTATAAGCTATGAGAATCCTCTACTGAATAAATTTGACCTTTTCCAAAGAATCCCTCAACCAGTCTGCACTCCAAGTCCTAACCTCAAACACATGGAAACAACAACCATAGAACAACATCCCCAACCATGTAATATCTCAAATGGTGTCATCGCAATGCTCCAATGGTACCTATTATTTTAAGCAACACTTCCAAAGGCAGGAACCGATCCCATTGACCACCAAGGTCAATCATACACCACAACATATCCTGATGGATGTAAATAGTCCTCTCAGACTAGCCATATATCTGAGGGTGAAATGACGTGTACATTCCACCCGAATTATAAATAATTTGATCCAGTATGAAAAGAGGTAACATAGTCAAATGGTCCACAATGACCCAAGTAGCACCAAACATTCCCAAGGTCCATAGTAGTGATTGAAAATTAAAATACCCGCATTAGGAGGTCGGTGCCTGATTGAAATTAAAATACCAGCATTATGAGGTGGGCGCCTGATTAAAATTAAATACCAGCATTAGGAGGTGGGTGCCTGATTGAAAATAAAATACCCGCATTAGGAGGTGGGCGCCTGATTAAAAATAAAATACCTGCATTAGGAGGTGGGCGCCTGATTGAAATTGAAATATACGCATTAGAAGGTGGGTGCCTGATTGAAAATAAAATACCCGCATTAGAAGGTAGGTGCCTGATTGAAATTGAAATACCCGCATTAGAAGGTGAGTGCCTGATTGAAATTAAAATTCTCGCATAAGGAGGTGGGCGTCTGATTGAAATTAAAATACACGCATTAGAAGGTGGGCGCTTGATTTAAATTAAAATACCCGCATTAGGAGATGGGCGCCTGATTGAAACTAAAATACCCGCATTAGTAGGTGGGCTCCTGATTGAAATTGAAATACCCGCATTAAAAGGTGGGTGCCTGATTGAAATTGAAATACCCGCATTAGAAGGTGGGTGCCTGATTGAAATTAAAATACCCGCATTAGGAGGTGGATGAAAAATTGAAATTAAAATACCCGCATTAGGAGGTCGGCACCTGATTTAAATTAAAATACCCGCATTAGGAGGTGGGCGCCTAATTAAAAATAAAATACCCGCATTGGCAGGTGGATTCCTGATTGAAACTAAAATACCCGCATTAGGAGGTGGGCGCCTGATTTAAAATAAATTACCCGCATTGGAAGGTGGGTGCCTGATTGAAACTAAAATACTCGTATTAGGAGGTGAGCGCCTGATTTACGTCATTGTATTGACGTAATGCAAAGTGTAACCCTATGGTCGAACTGCTATGTCATCACTCTAGATGAAAAGTTAATGTGTGGGCATAGGTGATGCAAAAGTTGAGTAGATGAGAATGTGACCCTGTAAGTAGAAATACCGTTCTTCGAATGGACATAACGCGGTTGGACCCTGTAGGTCAACATGACATCTTTGTACTGTGACAAAATAGGAAAGTGATCCTTGTGGTGAGCTGCGATGCGGAGGTCTTTTGCGAATTTTAACATAAATGTTGCGGCTTCCCTGCTTCTTTCAACCTAAAGAACCTGTACTCAAAGACAATTTGTGAGTTTGGGGAGGGGCAGTTGATTCGCGTTTGCTTTATAGCTTTGGCTCTTGACACTTGCAAGCTCAGGTTGGTTTGGATTTAAGACTTAGTTGCCCGACACTTTTTCATGTCTATTGGCGTATTCTTGCAGTGAACCCTTAAAATTTGCCCAGTTCTGGTATATATGAACATGCTGAACTTTGAACTGGATAAAACCGAGTTTGTGTGGGCAGCTTGTTTGTCCTATTAGGCGATCATGTGGGCCTATTACGTTTTGTGCAAGCTAAGGGAAGAAAATTTCCAATGGTGTGACTGAAATCGATATAGGCCGCCTACGTATTTCGACAAGGGAAATCAGGTCATAACGTAGTTCATGTGGCAAAAGTAATTTGTAAAGGTTTTCTAAAAATGGGACCAAAGCCAATGTGGCCGCCTACATATCCCGCTGAGGGAATTAGGTCATAACATAGTTCATGTGGCAAAAGAGATTTGTAAGGGTTTTAAAAAAATGGGACCAAAGCTGATGTGGCCGCCTATGTATCCCGGCGAGGGAATCAGGTCATAACGTAGTTCATGTGGCGCGAGGGATTTGTATGGTTTTTCTAAAAAATAGGACCGAAGCAGATGTGGTTGCGCTGAGGGAATCAGGTCATAACGTAGTTCATGTGGCAAAAGGGATTTGTAAGGATTTTCTAAAAATGGGACCGAAGCTGATATGGCCGCCTAAGTATCCCACCGAGGGAATCAGGTCATAACGTAGTTCATGTCAAAAGGGATTTGTAAGTATTTTCTAAAAATGGGATCGAAGCTGATGTGGCCGCCTACGTATCCCGCCGAGAGAATCACGTCACAACGTAGTTCATGTCAAAAGGATTTTGTAAGAATTTTCTAAAAATGGGACTGAAGTTGATGTGGCCGCCTACGTATCCCGCCGAGGGAATCAGGTCAGAACGTAGTTCATGTCAAAAGGGATTTGTAAGGATTTTCTAAAAATGAGACCGAAGCTGATGTGGCCGCCTACGTATCCCTCCAATGGAATCAGGTCATAACGTAGTTCATGTTTTCTATCGGGGAATGTAAATCAAATTCTGGGTTGTTCACCCGAGACTCTGCGGTAAAAAAGAATTTGAGTTTGTAAAATGTTTTCTGGTAAAAGAGTGATTAGAGTTTTTTTTCTAAAATGATGCAATATATTTTGCAAGGTTTTTGATTTTTTTTTTGAAAAATATGAAAAGACAGAATCACGTCTTCACTTTAGTTGGTACAAAACAATTAGTATTGTACTTAGTGGTTCCCGTTATTTGCTTTCTGTCTAATCGAGACTGACTCCATGTAATTCCTACAGCTTCAGATGCTACCTCGGTATACCTAAGTATCGACAATTGCTTCAGATGCTACCTCAGAAAGTATATATGAATGTATGCTTGAAAAAGAATTCACCCATGATAGAATAATAAAAGTAAAAACTGTATAAAGAAGATGATTGTTCACTATGGGACGAATGCAAAGTAAAAAATGATTGTCCACGGTAGGATGAATGCAATGAAATAATAATTGTCCACAATAGAATGAATATAATTAAAAAATGATTGTCCATGATAGGATGAATGAAAAAATGGGTAAGCTAGATATGTCCATTTCTAAGGTGGACAAACCAAGTACATTCATTGTTAAGGTCGATGCGGAAGTATGTTCCTTTCTAAGGTGGACAGAGAAGTGCGTCCCCTTTTCAGGTGGACAAGGAAGTGCGTCCCTTTGGCAGGTTCGTTCCACTTTCGTTTGGTTCCACTATTCTGTTCCAAGATAAATTGACACAATGTCTCGGGGTTCATTTCTAACCCACCTTATTATTGGTCCTATTGGGTTCTTAAGATAAGGTTCATACTTTTTACAAGATTTAATTGTGTAACTAGCAGTTCAATATAGTTTGACATTAAGATATATACCTCTTTCTATGAGTTTAAAAATAAGACTCCCAATTGCTCTTCAGTTATTTTCGCTCAGACTAAACATCTAAGTTTCATGATGAGGAAAATGTTCGATACGGACAACCCTATAATTGTTATGCAAGAGATCATATCCAATTCTCATACTATCTTTTGAATCATTTAGGAATATTATTTTGTGATACCATGTTGATGGATCCCACAAGCTAAGATCAAGATTAGGATTATCCCATTTGTAGATGTGTTATTATCATTGCAAAAAAGGGCTAAAATTACCCCTGAACTATTTGAAATATGTAAACGTGTACAAGTATAACACTACAATCCCTACCCATAATTAGAATAGGATTCTAAACTAGGATTCGTCTTGTATTGGGAATATGATTCCTCTTGTATTGGGAATAGGATTCCTCTTGTATTGGGATTGTATATTGTACACTATATATATTGATATTAATGAGAAAGACTCCCCAAGGGAGATTAATATCATCTTACATGGTATCAAGAGCCAAAACTCTACTATAGAAAAAATGTAAATTATTTAAAATAAGATATAACGATGTGATAATAATAAAACATAATATTTGTGAAATGCTTAATGCTTAATAAAATGGAAATGCGATGCAATTTTGCTAAAATAAAATAACATAGAATATTAGGGTAAAATTATGATTATGATTTTAAAAAGGCAAAATGATAGTAAAAATGTGAATAATAATATTAATAATAAATAATAATATGTATATGCCTATATTAAAATTGTTTTTGAGGTGTAAAAAATATTTAAAATTGCAAATAAATCATAAAAGACATGACAAAATTGGGTGTCAACATTCGGGTCCGTCGTGGCGAGGGGTGAGGTGTCAAGTGACTCTCACCCCAGCGAAGGTTTTTTTATCGCAGCGGGTCCTCTCAGGTGGAGTCAATTTTGCTGGGGCAGAACACTTTTCAGCTGTCCTATAAATATTCGTAGGTCAGAAATTTCATTCCCAAAATACTCTATCTCGATACCAGCTCTATTTGGAAGTATAATTAGAGCCTTAAGATCAATTTCAACCCTTGGGTAAGAGTTTCTTTCATTCTTTGGTTTAGGTTAATGATTCTAAGCTTATTAATGGTGGTTAAGCATATTATCTGAGTTGAGGAAGATGAGTTATGCATGTTATAAGAATAAGAGAGCTATTGGGTGATTTTAATGGAGATTATGGATCAAATGGTGTTAATATCATGAATTAGGATTGGATTATATTAGATTATCATGTTATATGTCCTAATTTGTTTGAAAGTTTCCCTTTGGAGGAAATTTCTAGAGTTTCAATTGGAGCTTTTTAATTATTGTTCAATTGAGGTATCAAATGTTAATAAATTTTCAATTAACTCTAAGATATGACTACCTAGTATGTAATAATGTTTTTTGTATGATAAAGTTCGGGTCATGGTAGTGTGGGCCAGGGATAGGTATTTAAAGTCTTGTTTTTTATTGTTTTAGCTTATATTAATGATGTAATATGGGTGAATAGATTTCGATTATCACGAGCTGCAAATGAAGGGCAAGACTATCACTTAGGATTGATTTTATAGCACACCTGCTTGGCTATGAGGTAGGCTATAATTTAGCTTTTTGACACTCTGATAGAAGTACGTAAGTAGTTACAAATATTGAGTGGTATTGGACATGTTTGGGGTCCCACTCAGGCAGTTGTAATGAATGTATGAGTGGGTACCGGTGTTGAATTATGATAATGGGATGATTTTGGGAGTCGACCTTATACTTGTTGTGCAAGATTCAAGATAAGGTGATGAGTAGTGAGGCCAAAGAGGCCATGATTGATAGTAAGGGCATTCTAAGGATTAATGGTAGAGTGTGTGTGCCTAGTATGGGAGATTTGACTAGATTGATTATGAAGAAGGTCCACAGCTCTAGGTATTCAACTCACTCGAATGCTACTAAGATGTATCGTGATTTGAGGCAGCACTACTGGTGGGGAAGGATGAAGTGATACTTTGCTAATTTTGTGTCTCGGTGTCAGAATTGCCAGTAGGTCAAGTATGAGCACCAGCATCCTAATAGTGTATCTCAGAGGATGCCTATTCCCGAGTGGAAGTGGGGAGGATCGCTATGGACTTTTTTGTGGGATGTCAAGTTTCATGAGATTTAGGTTATTGTTGATAGATTGACCAAGTCCACGCATTTCATTCCAGTTCAGACAATGTATAATGCAGAGAAGTTGGCTAAGATCTACATCCGAGAGGTTGTTCATCTTCATGGGGTTCCTATTTCTATCATTGCGGATCAGGGTACTCAGTATACTTCACACTTCTGGGGGATTTTGCAGAAAGAGTTAGGTACTCGCTTGGATCTCAATACAACATTTCACCCTCAGACCGACTTTCAGTCTGAGCGGACTATTCAGGTATTGAAGGACATGTTACGAGCTTGCGTGATTGATTTTGGTGGTCATTGGGATCAGCACCCACCTTTGGAAGAGTTTGTGTACAACAACTATCACTCCATAATCGATATGACACCGTTCGAGGCCTTGTATGGTATGTGATGTCGATCTCTGATTGGTTGGTTTGATGTGTTTGAGGTCCGTCCTTAGGGTACTAATTTGTTGATGGAGTACTTAGAGAGAGTGAATGTGATTCAAGTTCCAATTTGATCCTCAAGGTGATAAGCTCAGAGTTCCAAAGATGGTTGATCATCTAATAATAATATGCTTAAAATAGCATGAAAAATGGAGCAAGATTGAAGATTGGACTTGAATATTTTAAGAAGAAGACATTTTATTCGGCATTCATATTGGTCTTGGCCGAGACCATCTTGTTTCCTTTAGCTTGTAATTAGTTCTTAGCTTGTCTTTTAGTTCTTATTAGGACATAATTAATAATCCATGTAATAAGGAAGGATGACTAGGCCATGTAATAAGGTGACTAGGCCAAGAAGTCTTGCAAAGAGATGATTAGGCTGAGAGGTTAAGGACAAGGTGGCAATGACAAGAATGATCTAGAAGATACGGCTTCCTAAAAGGCAATTCATGAACCAACTAGTTCATGAATTTGGCTACTTGAAGACATCAAAATCGCCAAGGGGATGATCTAGAGTTGGCCGAATAATTCATCAAAGCAAGTACAAAGAATGGAAGCTTCCAAACATATTCCAAGAAGATGAGATCTTTAAGAAGTCAAATTCATGCACTCTTCTACATGGAAACCACAAGGGAGTGTGAAAGAGATTGAGTTCATCCTTGTCCCCAAGAAAAGCCAAGACCTTTCCCCTTGAACCCACAATGGCCGAGAACACCCTTGACAACCAAGAAAACCCGAACCCTTTCCCATGTGTCCCCATTGGCCGAAAGTAGTTAGAGTTTGTGTCTTTTAATTTATCTTCTAGAAAGATGAATGTACTACTATAAATAGGACCCTTAGGATGTTGTAATAGGGTGGGATATTGTGTGAAATATAACTTGAGTGTTTTCAAAACGCCTATGCCCGACACCAAACAAAACTACCCAAAACAGGCACCCAACACCACATTGCTCGGCAAGCCTAGAACCCGAGACCCCCTACTTTAGCATCCAATTTTGGGTCAACCCGAATATAACCCAGAACTGACCCACTTACCCACCAACACCCCTCCTTACTTGCATCAGATTGGTATCAGAGCGAGGCTATCCCGTCTCACGCTTTGACGCTATGCCTCACATTAAAAAAGAAATACTAAGGAGGATCGTAAGTGACATTATAGCGGAACGTGCTCAAGCCTTGAAAGGGGAACTTGCGGAGCATGGCCCAAGGGATAAACCTAAACCCATGATTGTGTAAAGCAGCCCAAGGCATGAGAGGAGTTGTACATTGTTCACTAATCCATTGGATAGTCACAAAAGAGAGGATTCCCTTTTTATGGAGAAATCTGTAATCGAGGAGTTCATGGTAGAAAATGTTTCTCTTGCAAAGGAGTATGAAAATTTTGTACTCCAACATGTGTTGAGTGTTTTTGAAGAACATGAGGAGACACAAAGAGAGTCATTATTTTATACTTGTTGCGAGGTAAGTGATAGAGTGTGCAATATGATCATTGACGAAAGAAGTTGTGTTAACCTGGCTTCCGTAGAGATGGTGAAAAAATTCAATTTACCTTCCCGCAACCATCCTAACCCGTATACTCTCCAATAGTTAAACCAAGACAAAGGGCTAAGAGATGTAAAACAATCTCTTGTTAGCTTTCGGATTAGAATGTACGAAGATAAATTATGGTGTGACATCCTCCCTATGGATGCGTGTCATATTTTATTGGGACGACCTTGGCAACTTGATCAGAACGTGCAACATGATAAAGAAAGGAATACATATTCTTTTCAAAAGGATGACAACAAAATCCAATTGGTGCCATTATCACTGAGTAAGGTGAAAGGGATAAATATACGGAGAGCCGAGAAACACAATACCGAGGCTATCTCACTCTATGCACGAAGGATACAAGAAGAATCAAAGAAGGGGAGTCCAATAGACTCATTTGCATACAAGGAAGGCCTCGTGGAGGACATAGTTGGAAATGCCGACCCTAAGGAACTCTTGAGGGATGCATGTGCGGATGAACTTGCAACCGGACCACTACCGGTGGAAAATGTTGAAACTAGTCTTGGTTTATTTCTGAGACGTTTATTACCCAACCTTTAAGCTTATGAGAACATTCCGGTAAGAGCTAAGGAAATGCAACAACAAGGGCAAGCACCACAAGATGAGGACTTTGTCCAAGAGAAGTCTAGTCTGTGTCTAATGTTCGTCTTATTGGTACTAAAAAAAAATGAGACTTGGCACCCATGTGTTAATATCCAAGCAGCCAACAACATCATTATGGAGTGCAAGCATCCTATACCGAGATTTAAATATTTATTTGATGAGTTGAGTGGAGTCAAGTGGTTCTCCAAGATAGATTCAAGGAGAGGAGGCCGTCTACGGGGAATCCAAGAAGGATTTGAATGGAAAATGATTTTCAAATCCACGCATGGTTTATCCAAGTGGCTCATGATTCATTGGGGTTGTGGAATGTTCCAAGCTCTTCCATGGGTTTCATGCATATGGTACCACAATCATACGTAGTATCACCAAGGATTTTTGTATTTATTAATCGAACGTACGAGGTGGAGGTGACTGTGATGTTAAAAGATTGGTATCGGTTCAATTCAAGACAAGGAATCCATTTCCTTCTCTAGTGGAAGATAGGATGATGCACAAATCAATTCTTTAACCTACAACAAGGAACTTTATATGGTGAAGCCCTTGAACAATAGGGAATGTTTTATTTGGCTTGTCTCAGCCTGGCTTGTATTCGGATCATGTGATCTGATCACACTTACGAAGGAAGGAATAATCTTATGCCATGGATGTATGGTCCTTGCAAAATATTGGCCTTTAAGATCGAGTACGGTTTGAACAAATGGCCTGCAATGCCATTTAGATCGTGAGATGCTCCAAGCTCTTCCTTACACGAGGTACTTCGACCATCCTTAGGATACATAACATCATCCAAGGATAATCAAAGTAATCCACCCAAATTGGAGACTATCAAGAGTTGGACCGAGCATGCTAATTTAAGTGTGATAAAAAACTTCCATGGCTTGACTTCTTTTTGTCAACCTTTTATTCAAGATTGTATCCCTTTTGCTGCTCCTATCCCGAACATGAAAGTATTATGTGAAGTTGAAGGTGATACTATCTAAATTCCAGACGAAGGAGTCATTGTTTTCTCTAACGATAAATTGGATGGTACACGACTCGGTTATCCTACTTACGGCAGAGACATTGACTTAGATCCGAAACCTTTTTGCTTGTATGTGGATCCTTACTACAAAGAGTAACTCCCGGGTGGATGTGGAAGTTCACCGTCTCATGGTGGACACTTATCAATATATTTAGATGACGAGAATTCAAGGTTGACTTCTTTTGAACAAGGGGAGTATGACGTAAAAATCCCAGTGAGCTTAAAGTTCCAATTTGATCCTCTAGGTGATAAGCTCGGAGTTCCAAAGATGGTTGATCATCCAATGATAATATGCTTAAAGTGGAATGGAATATGGAGCGAGATTGAAGATTGGACTTGAAGATTTTAAGATGAAGACATTTTATTCGTCTTCTTGCTGGTCTTGGTCGATACCATCTTGTTTCCTTTAGCTTGTCTTTAATTCTTAGCTTAGCTTTTAGTTATTATTAGGACATAATTAATAAGCCATATAATAAGGAAGGATGACAAGGCCATACAATAAGGTGACTAGGCCAAGAAGTGTTCCAAAGAGATGATTAGGCCAAGAGGTTAAGGACAAGAATGATCTAGAAGATAAGGCTTCCTGAAAGTCAATTCATGAACCAACTAGTTCATGAATATGTCCACTTGAAGACATCAAAATTGGCCAAGGGGAAGATCAAGAGTTGGCCGAATAATTCATTAAAGCAAGAAGATGTTATCTTTGAGAAGTCAAATTCATGCACTCTTCTATATAGAACCACAAAGGGGTGTGAAAGAGATTGAGTTCATCCTTGTCCCCAAGAAAAGCCAATACCTTTCCCATTGTTCCCACAATGGCCGAGAACACCCTTGGACACCAAGAAAACCCAAACCCTTTCCCACGTGTCCCCATTGGCCGAGAATGCACCTTTCCCATTGTAGCCAAAAGTAGTTAGAGTTTGTGTCCTTTAATTTGTCTTTTAGAAAGTTCCATGTACTACCCTAAATAGGACCCTTAGGATGTTGTAATAAGGTTGGATATTGAGTGAAATATAAACTTGAGTGTTTTTAACTTGTGTGTTGATTAAATAAATCGGTCCTTGTGTGGACCACGGTTCTTGTGTGAACCAACCTCCGTTCGGTGTAAGCTTGGTTAAGACTTGTGTGACTTAGCTAAGTCCAATAGTAATGAACCCCCTTGGTTGAAAGTGAACGTTGAAACTTGTGTGATCCAACCTAACCTAAGACTAGGGTCTATCTTAAGGTTTCTGGCTACCCTTTCTTGGTTTGTATTCGGGCATGTACTTAGCAACCCCAATCAAGTCCTTGTGAAATTTGTCACCTTCATGTTGGTGTCGACTCGAGCATTAAAACCCCTATTCCCATATCCTTTACATATCAACCGTACCTCACTTAAACAATAACAACCGAACCAAACACTTAACCAAATCAAACCTTCAACACTTGGTGTGTACTTGGACTTGCACCTCACATTCCGTGTTCATCCCTTGTTCAAAACACTTCAATACTTTCACTACCACATCCAAAAACACCTCCCTAACATCCACTAAAAAGTTCACCACCCGAGACCATACGTATCCAACCGTCCAAGCCCAACAGCAACAAATAGTCCACCAAAACCAACTGTGCCGATACCTCACTGTTTCGGTTCATTTCCGTGACCTTCCCACCACCAAACTAGCAAGGCCCGATCATCACCCTGACCCCCAACACACCATTGGAAACTACACAAAACGCCTAAGGCCGAGTCCAAACACAACTACCCGAAACAGCCACCAAACACCACACTTTTTGGCCAAGCAGAGAACCCGAGACCCCCTACTATATCATCAAATTTCGGGTCAACCCGAATATAAACAAGCCCTGAGCCACTTACCCACCAACACCCCTCCTTACTTGCATCAGATTGGTATCATAGCGAGGCCATCCTATCCCACATTTTGACGCCATGGCTCATGTAAAAAAAGAAAGACTAAGAAGGATCATAAGTGGCATTCTTGCAAAATGTGCACAAGCCTTGAAAAGGGAACTTGAGGATAATGCCGCAAGGGATAAAGCTAAACCTAGGATTGTATAAATTAGCCCAAGGCATGAGAGGAGATGTACCTTGTTCACTAATCCATTGGATAGTCACAAAAGAGAGGATTCCCTTTTTATGGAGAAATCTGTAATCGAGGAGTTCGTGGAAGAAAATGTTACTCTTGCAAAGGAGCATGAAAAATTTGGTACTCCAACATGTGTTTATTGTTCTTGAAGAACATGAGGAGACACAAGAAGAGTCATTATTTTATACTTGTTGCGAGGTAAGTGATAGAGTGTGCAACATGATTATTGACTATGGATACATATCATATTTTATTGGGACGACCTTGGCAACTTGATCGGAAGGTGAAATATGATAAAGAAAGGAATACATATTATTTTTGAAAGGATGACAACAAAATCAGATTGGTGCCATTGTCACCGAGTGGTGAAAGAGATAAAAATCCAGTGTGCCAAGAAACGCAAGACCGAGGCTCTCTCACTTGATGCACGAAGGATAGAAGAAGAATCAATTAAGGGGAGTCCCATAGACTCATTGGTATGCAAGTGAAGGCCTCGTGGAGGACACGGTTGGAAATGCCGACCCTAAGGAACTCTTGAGGGATGCATGTGCGGATGTACTTGTAACCGGACCACTGCCGGTGGAAAATGTTGAAACTACACTTGGTTTATTTCCAAGAGGTTCATTACCCAACCTTCAAGCTTATGAGAATAATCCAGTAAGAGTTAAGGAAGTGAAACAACAAGGGAAAGAACCACTAGACGAGGACTTTGTCAGAGAGAAGTCTAGTCCGTGTATAATATCCGGCTTGTTGGTACCAAAAGAAGATGAGACTTGGCACTTGTGTGTTAATATCCAAGCAGCCGACAACATCATCCTGGAGTGCAAACTTCCTATGCCGAGATTGAAAGATTTCTTTGATGAGTCGAGTGGAGTCAAGTGGTTCTCCAAGATAGATTCAGGGAGATGAGGCCGTCTAGGGGGAATCCAAGAAAGAGTTGAATGAAAAATAGTTTTATAGCCACGCGTGGTTTATCCAAGTGGCTCATGATTCCATTTGGGTTTTGGAATATTCCATGTTCTTCCATGGGTTTCACACACACGGTACCACAATCATACATAGTATCACTTGAGGATTTCCGTATGTATCAATACAAGGTATGAGGTGGAGCTGACCATGATGTTAAATGAATTAGTATCGGTTAAATGCAAGACAAGGAATCCATTGCCTTCTCTAGTGGAAGATTGGATGATGCACAAATCAATTCTTTTACCTACAATAAGGAATTTTATATGGTGAAGCCCTTGAACAAAAGGGAACATTTTGTTTAGCTTGGTTGCCTGGCTTGTATTCGGATTGTGTGATCTGACCGCACTTACGGAATGAAGGAATAATCTTATGCCATGGACGGATGGTCCTTGCGAAATATTGGCCTTCAAGATCGACTACGGTTTGAACGAATGGCTTGTAATGCCATTTGGATCGTGTGATGCTCCAAGCTCTTCCTTAAATGGGGTACTTCGGCCATCCTTCTGATACACAACATCATCCAAGGACATTCAAGTTAATCCACCAAAAGTTGAGACTATCCGGAGTTGGACCGAGCGTGCTATTTTAAGTGTGATAAAAAACTTTCATGGCTTGACTTCTTTTTGTCAACCTTTTATTCAAGATTGAGTCCCTTTTGCTGCTCCTATCCCGAACATGAAAGTAATTTGTGAAGTTGATGGTGATATTATCTAAATTCAAAACGAAGGAGCCGTTGTTTTCTCTAACGATAAATTGGATGGTACACGGCTCGGTTATCCTATTTACAGCAAGGACATTGACTTATTACCGAAACCTTTTTGCTTGTATATGGATCCTTCCTACTAAGAGAAACTCCCGGGTGGATGTGGAAGTTCACCGTCTCATGGTGGATACTTATCAATATATTTAGATGACGAGAATTCGAGAATGAATTCTTTGATCATCTAATTTGATCCTCAAGGTGATAAGCCCGTGAGCTTAAAGTTCCAATTTATTCTCAAGGTGATAAGCTCGGAGTTCCAAAGATGGTTGATCATTCAATTCTAATATGCTTAAAATGGCATGGAATATGGAGCGGGATTGAAGATTGGACTTAAAGATTTTAAGAATAAGACATTTTATTCGGCTTCTTGTTGGTCTTGGCCGAGACCATCTTGTATCCTTTAGCTAGTCTTTAATTCTTAGCTTAGCTTTTAGTTCCTATTGGGACATAATTAATAAGCCATGTAATATGGAAGGATGACTAGGCCATGTATTAAGGTGACTCGGCCAAGAAGTCTTCCAAAGAGATGATTAGGCCGAGAGGTTAAGGACAAGGTGGTAAGGACAAGAATGATCTATAAGATAAGGCTTCCTATAAGGCAATTCATGAACCAACTAGTTCATGAATTTGTCTACTTGACGACATAAAAATTGGCCAAGGGGAGGATCAAGAATTGGCCGAATAATTCATCAAAGCTAGTACCAAGAATGGAAGCTTCCAAACATATTTCAAGAAGATGAGATCTTTGAGAAGTCAAATTCATGCACTCTTCTACATGGGAACCACAAAGGGGTGTGAAATAGATTGAGTTCATCCTTGTACCCAAGAAAAGCCAAGACATTTCCCATCCCACAATGGCTGAGAACACCCTTGGACACCAAGAAAACCCGAACCCTTTCCCACGTGTCCCCATTGGCCGAGAATGAACCTTTCCCATTGTAGCCAAAAGTAGTTAGAGTTTGTGTCCATTACTTTTTATTCTAGAAAGGTCCATGTACTACTCTAAATAGGACCCTTATGATGTTTTAATAAGGTGGGATATTGAGTGAAATATTAACTTGAGTGTTTTCAACTTGTGTGTTGATTACATAACGGTCCTTGTATGGACCACGGTTCTTCTGTTAACCACCCTCCCTACGGTGTAAGCTTGGTTAAGACTTATGTGACTTAGATAACCCCATGCTTAAGGAACCTCCTTAGTTTCAAGTGAATGTTGGAACTTGTGTGAACCAACCTAACCTAAGCCTAAGGTCTATCTTAAGGTTTCCGGCCACCCTTACTTGGCTTGTATTCAGGCTTGTACTTAGCAACCCCGATCAAGTCCTTGTGAAATTGGTCACCTTCATCTTGGTGTCAACTCGGGTGTTAAAACCCCCGTGTCTATATCCTTGACATATCAACTGTACCTCACTTAAACCATAACAAATGAACCAAATACTTAACCAAATCAAACCTCTAACACCTGGTGTGTATGTGGACTTGCACCTCGTATACCGTGTTCATCCCTCATCAAAACCAGTTCAATCATTTCACCCTCACGTCCCAAAAAACCTCCATAACTTCCACTATAAAGGTCACTACCTGAGACCATACGTATCCAACCTTCCATGCCCAACAACAACAAATAGTCCACCAAAACCAACTGTACCGAGACCTCACTATTTCGGTTCAATTTTATGGCCTTACCACCACCAAACCACCAAGTTTGAATCATCACCATGACCCTCAACACACCCGTGACAACTCCACAAATTGCCTAAGCCTGACTCCAAACACAACTACCCGAAACAACCACCAAATACCACACTACCCAGCCAAGCCGAGAACCCGAGACCCCCTACTATGTTATCCAAGTTTGGGTCAACGCAAATATAACCAAGACCCTACCCACTTACCCACCAACACCTCTCCTTACTTGCATAACCTACCTTTGATAGAGTTCGCGTATAACAACTATCACTCCAGTATCGATATGACACCGTTCGAGGCCTTGTATAGTAGGAGACGTCGATCTTTAATTGGTTGGTTTGATGTGTTGGAGGTCTATTCTTAGGGTACTAATTTGTTGATGGAGTCCTTATAGAGAGTGAAGGTGATTCAAGACAAGCTCTAGCAGCGCAAAGCATAAATAATGAGTATATGGACCTGAAGGTCAGAGATTTAGAGTTCATGGTTGGTGACAAGGTTCTTCTGATGGTTTCATCCATAAAGGGTATGATGATATTCATAAAGAGAGGGAAGTTGATTCTGAGGTATACCGGACCGTTTGAGGTTCTTCAGAGAGTGTGAGATGCGGTATATGAGTTGGCTCTGCCACCTGGTCTTCAGGCATTTATCTAGTCTTTCGTGTGTCAATATTGAAGAAGTATTATGTCGATGGTTCTTACATTATATAGTAGGACTTAATGTTTCTTGATCAGAGTCTAGAGTAAGATGAGGAACTTATGGCAATTTTAGACAGTCGTGTGAGGAAGTTGAGATCGAAGGCGATAACTTCAGTGAATATTCAATGGAGGTATCATATTGTCGAGGAGGGAACTTAGGAGACTGATTCTGATATGCAAAGAAGATATCATAGCTTGTTCACTTCTTCTGGTACATTTCCTTTGTTCATTCTCACCGTTCCAGGAAAAATATTGTTTAAATTACTATATAACGTAATGACCCATCCAATCGTTATTAGCTAAAGATATTTATGTTCCTATTACACCCTTCTTGTGGTCTTTGTGTGGGGTTTGTGATGTGCGGGGATGGGTGGAATTGATATCGAAGTCAATTTACATGAGTTTCAGATGAAAAAGCCCAAGTCTAAAAACTTAAAGTTGGTTAGTTTGACAGAATGTTGACTTTTGGCTATATGGGTTCGTTTCTAGGTTCTATCACTTTCGGTAGTTCCAGAGGGTCATTTATGACTTAGTCGAGTCATTGGATTGCTTTCTGAGGCAATTAGATGTATTTTGTGGCCTTATTTGTAAGTTCGGATTTTTGGTTTTCTCGGATGATTTTTTAGAAAATTATGCCTTAGCTCGATTATATATGAACTTCAGAGTACGAGCAAGTTCGTAGCACTGTTTACCTTGGGCGAGCATGTCTGGTTTGTGTCCGGGGTCTGAGAGTGTTTCGGGTATTGGATGGAGGATTAAGCTATTTTACCACTGCTGGTGTCTGGTGTCCACCACGGCGACACCAGTATCTCTTCAGGTGAGTCTGCCTCTGCGCGAGGTTGGCTCACCTGAGCAGAAGTTGGGGATTGGGTAGTTTCCACCACAACAGAGTTGGGTCCGCCGTGGCATGGGGTGAGGTGTCTAGTGAGTCTCGCCCCGACGTAGAGTTTTCTGTCACAGCGGGTCCGCTCCAGCTGAGTTGATTTTGCTGGGGCAGAACACTGTTCAGGTGTCCTATAAATATTCTTAGGTCAAAAATTTCTTTACCAAAATAGTCTATCTCGATACCGACGCCGTTTGGAGTATAACCAGAGCCTTAAGAGCAATTTCAACCCTTGGATAAGAGTTTCCTTCATTATTTGGTTTATGTTTATGATTCTAAGCTTATTAATGGTGGTTTAGCATATTATTTTAGTTGGGGAATTTGAGTTATGCATGTTGTGAGAATAATATAGCTATATAAGTGATTTTAATGGAGATTTATAGATCAAATGGTGTTAATATCATGAATTGGGATTGAATTTTGTTAGATTATCATGTTATAAGTCCTAATTTGATTGTAGAAACATGTTTTCAATTGGGGGAAATTTCTAGGGTTTCAATTGGGCTTTTTTATTATTGTTCAATTGAGGTATCAAATGTTAATAGATTTTCAATTAACTCTAGGATATGACTACCTAGTATGTAATAATGATTTTTGTCTAGTTCGGGTCATGGTTGCGTGGGCATGGGATGTGTATTTAATGTCCTATTTTTGTTGTGTTAGCTTTATATTAAAAATGTAATATGTGTGAATAGGCTTCAATTATCACGAGGCGCAAAGGAAGGGCATGACTATCACCGAGGATTAATTTTGTAGCGCACCTTCTCGACTATGAGGTAGGTTACAATTTAGCTTTTTGACACTTCGATAAAAGTATGTAATTAATTATAAATATTGAGAGGTATTGGGCGTGTTTAGGGGTCCCATTCAGGAAGTTGTGATGAACGTCTGAGTGGGTACCAGTGATGAACTACTCGGCTATTGCTGATTATTTGGGCTTGTCTCCATATGTGGGCTTGTCACACATGCTATGTTATTGTTTGTTTACTCATCACACATGCTATCTATTTTTTAACTCATCGCACATAAATTCATAGAAAGCATGTGTATATCATCTCTATATTTGATTGCATCTCATTATATCATGACATTTTGCCTTGTGTTGTCATTGCATACATACACTCATGGTTCTATGTCTTGATGTGAAAGTGGTATGGATATATTATGGTCTAATAGACCGGAAATGTAAAAATAATATGAGATTATAGCACTTGAGATGATATTGATACACGGGGAGAGGAGTTGCATGGGTGCAACATGATTGATACTCGACAAATGAGTCATGGGTTCTAGTCAGATTCGTGTGTGGAATTCTGGCTATCTAGGAGCGGTATGTAGACTTCGCAGGTCCCCTATAGGTGTATGTATCATGTCTAAACCTTGATGTACTATATACCAGGTTGAGAATGGTACCTTGCATATGCAATGCATTCATATCATACATACATATACCATTTCATTGATGAATTGTGATGAACTGTGCATTGAGTGATTATGAACACAATGGTTGGATTCTAAACTTGAAAGGTTATTTATTGTTACTGATATTTGATATACTTCTGAACTTTGTGAACATGTTGACTATGTGACGTACTTGTGTTATTAAACTGTTAGCATAGGATTATTTGGTGTTAACTTGGTATTTATCTCTAATTATATATCTTCCGTCGTTGTCGGCCTATGATGTCTACGGGGGTATGTTGTGTACTCATGCTACACTTGTTGCATTCTTTTTAGATGCAGATTCAGTGCCTTTCACCTCTGCAGGACCACGTGGCTGAGTCTGAGCTATGATCATCAGTATACAGGGTGAGGATGGTTCTTCCAGCATGCCCTTGGATACTCTATCTCTACTTATTTTCATGTTCGTATTGGAGAGACATATTCAAACTATGTATTTGAGTTTGTCATGCGTGCCCATTAACTCAGACTTATATTGTTTATACTAGTTCTCTTGTATGATCGGACTAGATCACTTGGGGGTGTTGTTGGATGTTTCAGACTATCATTTTCTTCCGCGTTATTTTATGAGACTAATATTATAGTTTTTGTATTCTTCCACTTATTTATATAATATCTTGAGAAAGATTTGGGAAATGGTTCGCCTACCGGTGGGGATTATGTAAGTGCCACCACGACTCTTGAAAAGGGGTCGTAACAAATTATAACCATAACTCTAAACGTAGTTGGTTGATCACACATTTGACATCATAGTCGCCACAATCTTTTAGCTCAAGCCGCAATCCATTATCAAACATGTACCCGTAAAGTACCCTGATTATACTTATCTTTCTTCCATACCTTTTAAATTCATCTTTAGTACGAGGAATCTCTAGAAAGCACTTTGTCACACACCGCAAGTCTAAATCAGGACTCTCTCTGATCAGAAAAGAATTTGTTCTTGCACTTACCCAATTTTATGAATTTTCATCCAAAAATTGATCTTATCCAAGGTTGATTACGCAAATTCCAAATAATTTAGTTTTTTTACGATGAGCTGAAACTACTGAGTCAACATCATCGTCCAATTCCTCTTATTCATACAAATAACATACTATGCCTGTCATCTTGGTAATTATCTTATTGTGCCAAATTTGTAGAAATCAACTAAGCACTCCAAAGACTTCTTGTATACATATGTTCCTCCTCTAAAACATCACCAAATATCCACCTAGAACATTAGAATTATCCGCATAGTTACCATCAACAAAATATTATCAAATCTCCTTATAAATTCACATAATGCTCAGTAAATATGCCATACCTCTATTCCGAATAAAAATCCATCAATCCTTCAGAAATGGGTTACTAGAATAACCATAAATCTTTGGAGTAATATATCCATAAGCCACTAGGCTTTAAATGAACGAACTTGATCCGGTTAAAAAGGCACTGTTCCCTGAACCTCATCAATAATCACCCAAACTGTTTTGAAATATTTATAAAATAAAAAGTAAGCCTTTCATAAATCTGTGGTGACCTATTCTAATCTATTGTTCATGAATACACAACCTCGTGGTATCGTTCCCACCTCAAAAGCTGAAATTTGCCCAAATCATCAACTAAGTAATGATGATTATACCATATGACTTTGAATCATCAGAGAATCTAATTATGTCAAACTATCTTCCTTGTACTTTCAGAGCTCTCCACTTGTTTCATATGTGCTAGTCGGAGTCAGTATGATTTTATATATATTGTTATGGGTATTCGGTCCTTGTCCTGACATGATGATGTTCATGTATTCCTTAGAGGCTTGTAGACAGTTGTCCTATGTGTCAAATTCATGTATGGCCTCGCTAGATCTCTGTTAGCTAGTTGATATGTATTGTGGCCTTGTCGGCCTCCTTCGTATTTATATATATGTTGGGCATTTCTACTTCCACCGGTTGACATGTCTTATTTGTTTTGTGAGAGTTATTTTGAGGCCTTGTTGGCCAAAATACGTGTGTATCCAGGGTACAGACAAGATGTGGTACACTAGGGCCGTTAGGCACCGTGTTCCGGCCACCCCCCCCAAGGTTTTCGTATGACAAAATAGGTATCAGAGCATGTCTATCCTAGGGATGTCTACAAGTCGTGTCTAGTAGAGTCTTGTTTATTGGTGTGTAGCGCGCCACACTTATAAATAGGAGGATATAGGACATTTAGGATGGTTACCTTCCTTTCATGGTCTAGATCGTGTGATGGAACTGAGTCGTATGAAATCGAGTCTAATGTAAGTGTGGACATACGTTGTACATAGACGTCCATACCCAAAGGAGATATGATACAATTAGTTGGGATTTCAAGGAAGGACTAAGTAAGGACTTCATGGGATGTACACCCTCTATTGAAATTGGTCCATTTAAGGCTCAATGTGATTCACTCCCTTTGACAGCCCGGTTCCACTAGCACTAAAGGAGACAAGGGAAGTTTTGGTATCAGTAGCCCTATTAGTATCACTCACAGTTCCATCTGACCGAGATATGATGAAAACGGTATAGGTAATAGTGCAGTTGTTTGCCTTGTTGGCCTAGCGTCACTGAAGGCCCTATGTAGTGTAGAGCTCATGGGATTTGGGAATTCACAGCTCAAGAAATACGAAAGTGGGAGTTATTTATGTTACCAGGAGATGATTTCAGTGGGAATTCTGGGGCGAACAAAAGAGGCTAGGACAGTTGATGATTTTAGAGGAAGAAGTTGATAGCGAGAGGATATTTTGCTATAAGTACCTCGACTAAGGCAATAAGTACTTGCGGTAATAATAGAATGATGTAAAGATATGTGAGACATCTAAGTAAATTTGAGCAGCGGCATAGAGTTGTAAGGTAAAGTATAATAATGCGACAGGTTCGTAATCGAGTAAACCAAAAGGTAAGAAGAAGTAAATGTTAAGTTGAGAAGAAAAAATGTGTTATGAGACTAGATTTCTTTTATGAAATTTGAAATGACATAGTTGAACAGAATGTACAGATCATATGATTTAGCTTCCTGAGTTAAGAAGTACAGATAATGGAAAGTGTCTTAAGCTAAGTGAAATATGAGTCGGAGAATCGAGAGATTGTTATAATAAAATATATTATGAAGTTGTAAGATAAGCAACTAGACAGGTAAGAGAATAAAATGCAATAGGGAGATATTTAGAGGTTGTTTAAAAGGAAGCGCCCTAAGACTAACGTCTTTATTAGAGGATGAAAAATTTATCAAGATTGAGCATGTCAGTTACCAGTACATGGAATTTTACCCGTGCAAATGATTAAGTAATACCTAGTAAGAAGGAATTGTTTTGGGGCAAATTGTAAGTTGTTAAGGGATCGCAGAATTTCAGAATGTGTTGAGGCAACAATGTGGCTTTTCGAGAAGGAAATCCCCAACCGCAGAAAGTGTCCCTCCTCCTATAAAGGAGATAGTATGATAAAGAATCAATATAGAACTGACATGATAATAGGAGGTGGTATAAACCCCTCGTCTAGTCGTAAAGAAGTCAAATTGTTTACTATTAGAATTGTTATATCATTGTGCTAGTAAGCCAAAGCTTGCAATGGGAACCTTCAAACTTATCGGCCAACATGACATAATTTAGATACCCTTGGATTAAAATAGTTTGTAAAAGACAAATAATGACGAGGACTTCGGGATAGTCAAAATCAACTAGGGGAGTCCTGCAAAGGGAGTATGAGCACGAAAGGGATGACATGACAAAGTGTTGGAATAAAAATGGGTATGTTTATGATAAACGGGTAGACCGTGATGAGAAGGATAAAAGTGAATGAGTCCATGACTTATAGGTTTCATAAAGGTGTGAAGTACCCCAAAGCTATCTAAGAGCCATAGTGAGAAAGGGTAATATGTATTCTTCGACCAAAGGTACTACACCTTTGACGTTCGGGAAGTCGGCATGAGGAGTATATTAAGGAAAAAAAATCCCTTCCCCCATGATAACCTAAAATGGAAGTGGAAAGGTAAGAATAAGACGATTGGACCATCGGTTGGTGAAAGGCCTAATCATGGCAAGAAAAGGAGATTTGGACACACCCTGAATTGGATTAAAACATGTGATAACTCTCAAAAAGTACAAAGATTAAAGTAACAATGAGTAAAGTTTGAAATCCACATATAAAGAAGTGAGAAAAAGGGGCCAACGAGCCTTAAAATATCAGCTAAATATTAGAAAGGTACGGTAAGTAATAATGGTATGCTAGGAAAGATATAAAAATCGAGCAAGTAAGGGTATCTGCGAGAATTCTTGAATTGACCAATGGTTTAACCAGATAGGTATAGTAATGGGTATGGCACAACCTGATTAAGGAAAATCTCTTCTCATAGCGCCATCGGTGGAAAGTCTTATCCATAAGGCAAGTGAAGAAATTTGGATTTTAGTAGGAAAATAAGATTTGGATATAACTGAACAATGCTATGTAGTATTGAATCATCCAAAATTTTGTTTGGACTCCATATAGGAATGAATTAACGATCCATTCTTTACAAGATATGTACCATAAAGGATAAGAACCAGTAGTAATGTTTGAGACTATGGTTGTATAGCAGGAAACCTAAGAATGAATGACGTATGATAAATAAGAGAACGAGTAGGAAAATGTTAAAAGAAGTAAAGGAACAAAGTCACTTATAACGATGAGTGATGAAAAAGTATGAAGAGGTTTCCTTCTAAACCTCGAACGAGGATTTCGATAATACTACCTATAGGATATTCACGACTGAGGAACTAAGAACCATAAGACTTCTTATACACTGACCAATGAGCGAGGTTAAGTTTATGAAGGGAGTGAAGGTTTGAGTATTCTAAAGGGTCTCATCTACCGATAATTCTATATTGTTGGAATTAAGTAGAATCGTAATCAGTACAACTGGCCGTATATCCACAAGCAATCTGACAAATGTAAAAGTCAAGGAAAGGAATTAGTCTAAAGTATATATCAGTTAACCTAGTGGAAGCTTGACTCAAGAATTCATTAGATGATACTCTAAATATGTAAGACTCAATAGAGTTATCCTTCATATGGAGAGGTAAGGAACATCAGGATAAAGACCCCATTGTCAGGAAAATAAATATGGGAGGATACTTAACAAAAGATAGCCACAAACCCCTTCACCTAATAGGAGAGGAACACTCAAGTACCATGTCCATTTGTATGTCCCCAATTATCACACCACAACCTTGGGGAGGAGGAATCGGCACTTGGCACCCTAAGGCCCGAGCATACCAACTATAACACCTGAACCATATGACATGAATCCTAGGATGACAAGGCATTCAAATAACAATTATAAAATAGAAGCAACAATAACCTGCACACAAAAAAGGCCCAACACATTGCCTTGTCGGCCCTTGTCATCTGTTGATACACTTTTTACGGCCTTATCCACCTCAGTTTATATTATATATATATATATATATATATATATATATATATATATATATATGAACTGAGGCCGACAAGGCCATAACAAGTGTATCAGCAACTGTCAAAGGCCGACAAGGCAACACAATACATATGTACAACAACCTCTAGTCTGCAAGCCTCTAGGAGTACTAAAATGCATCATCAAGTCTTGAAAGGGCCCCGACATACCAAATACAATCATATACATATGCAATAACACCTACCGACTGTGTGTAGCAACTCCAAAGAAGTGGTGTAAAACTACCAATAACTCAAAGCAGATGTCCTACTATGGAGATGAGTTAGTCTATCTACCTGTACCTGCGGGCATGAAATACAATGCCCCAGAAAGGGATGTTTGTACGAAAGGTGTACTGAATATGTAAGGCAAGTAATGTAAATAAAAAAATGTAATACTAGCGAAGGGTATAAAAATCAACCTGAAACTCAGAAAAAGGATGCTGAGGGCATACAACTTATATAACCATGAAGATATGCATGTAAGTAAAGTCGGGCCACTCTATGGAGCCATATACTATATTATCAAGTCCCTATGTGAAGTAAGCACATCATAAACTGTCCATCCATGTAGGACATGGTAATATTTTCCCAACTGATCAGTGGTATGCATATATAAGTATTCTCCTAGCCAACTATAGCATGGCGCGATAAGAAAATAGTTACATATATATAATTTTAATGTAAGACTAACCTCAAGGCACACCATGAATAAAATCGGAGTGACCTATGGTCGTTATCCTCTGACTATCATTACTATCGCTACGTTCATCAATTTTTCAAGTCATTAACAAGTGCATATGAAATACGGTAAGTACTCCCAACAAGAAATCAGAAGGAATATATAGGAAATATGAACAACTTTAACAAGAGAGGAACATGGTTGTCTCAGGCATAACGTGACAAAATTAGTTTCAAGGAATGTTTATACCAAGTCATGCTAAAGAATGAAATTAGCCCTACATACCTTGTCGTCGTAGCTATTGAAGTTCCACATGTACCGGTATGCTCTACGAACAATTATCTACATTATACAAATAATTTGTATGAATAGTGAATCCATATCTTATAAGGAAGTTCATTTTGTCATTTTGTCGAACAACATATGTGCATATCGTTGCAAAATCGTTTGCAGCTTAAATTCTACACATATGAACACCACAACCCTTACTACTACTTCTACTCCTTTTTGCAACTCAATCCACAACTTCATAACTTCGTATGGCAACTTCGATTCACACAACAACAAGACTCAACTTTAAGGTCTACAAATACTTGTCCTGTAAGAATCCTCCAACAATTCCATCCTAAACACTTGTAAAATATTAAGAAGATGATGAAGAATATGAACTTACCTTAAAATAAAAGAAACACTCCAATTCAAGATTACATCACCACCATACATCCTCCAAAATCATTAGAACAAGGAATGATATGACCTAGCGATGTTCCCATCCTTCTTTATGTCGGATTTATGTAACTTCTCTTTTGTTTCACCTTAGTTCTCTTCGAATTACTTAGAGAGAGTATTATATATTCTTAGGGTTATAAAATGAAGTGAAATGAGGTTTAATTAGAATTAGGGACATATATATAGGTGAGATAAAATTAGCTACCGACCTTTCCCGAGACAGGTCCTACGACTCACAGGACATGTCTTGAGCCCTAGAATTTTCTGTCTATTCCTGCGATCCTCCTGTGTCTCGCAGGCAGTTCCTGTGAGTCGCATATTGTGCCTCGGAATTCACATAATGCTTCAGGAGGTGACACGTTGTCAACTTCCGCTGAAGCATATTTTTGTTGATCTAATAAGTCTGAAACCTTCCACAAAATTACTCTATATATTTGTAAGCCTTCATAAATATCATGGAGAGGTCCTACCACATTTGGACCCATGTTGGGGTGTTGTCGATGAATGAAAACACGAGGTGTAACATCCTTTCCCCTTAGGAACATTTGTCCTTGAATGTAGGGTTAATATCCCTTTAGGATCCTAACTCTTAAGGATTTTTTGAAAATTTCAGCAAAGTTTCCTTTATAATAGGACTATGCAAAAACTGTCAAGTAGTCTAAAATATATATCCAATGCCACACAGGGCCAAAAATAATGAAAAATACAATAATATTAGCTTCTCACGACCATCACCCAAAGAGGAATAGTAGTAAGAGGATCAATTATTCTCTCTCTAGGTGCACGTTAAGCGAGGATTGCTAACATACATTGTTGCACTGAAAATGATGACCCAACAACTATCTGGTATCGGAAAATCTATAACAAATTTGATGGTGATGGTTACGCCATAGGAAAGCTACTCAATCTGACCCATGACATTAATTTTTGGAAACTTCCTGCCTCTCCATTTCCAATCCATTGTGGAAGAGGGTTAGGAAAGTGGGTCGAAGTCTGATTCGCAAGGTTCTGTACATCTAGAGTTGTATGTTGTCCTAAAAACTGCTATGACACCGGTGGTGCGTCACCTTCAATTCTCCGAGGTTTATCTTAACAACTACAAGCACAATCATTTGGAACAGAAGGGTAAGTGACTCACTTATTTTCCTCCTATGACTAAATATGGGAAGATATTCATATTTTTTAGAGGATATCAAACCCCATGATGAATAAATGAAAATTACATTAATTGGTTACATTGTTGGTTATACACCATATATGAAGTCATTAGAAGCCTATGTTGCTAATGCTTGGTAGTTTGTTAAGCATCCCCAAATTCTGGCTCACGATGAGGGATATTACATATTTAGGTTTGCTTCTATGGAGGATTGTGAGAAGGTGAATGATGCATGCCCTTACACATTTCATAACAAGCCATTTATTCTTCAACCATGGGTCAAATATTCTATGTTTAATCTGGACTGTCTTACTACTATTCCTCTTTGGGTGGTATTTCCTGGATTACCAGTGGATTATTGGTCTATTGTAGCATTAAGCAAAGTGGAAAGTGCAATTATTAGTCCTAAGTATACTGATAAGTTCGCAGCCAACATGGAGAAGATCTCTCATGCAATAATTCTGGTGGATGTAGATGTCTCTCAACCACGTAGGGATTCTATTGAGCTGCAAACATCACAAGGGCCTTTTATATTAAGTTGTGGAATATGATTGTAAACCTAAGTTTTGTACTAATTACATGACATTTGGTCATGTTGAGGAAAACTGCTGGAATTCCATCCAGGAACCAATGGAAAATGAGTATTAGGAGAGGCCAATGATAAGGAGGAGGAAAAATAAAATAGCTAGAGTGCCCACACAAAATTGGGAACCAAATAAGGAGCAACAGGTGGTGGGTGAAATAACACAACAAATGCACACCACTACTGGTATATGTGTGATCCCACAAGAGGATGTTGTAGTCATTCAAATAGAACCACAAAGATCACCTAAAGGGGCTATAGGTATGAACCAAGGAGTTGTTAAGACTACTAATAATTTTGAGGTGCTGGGGAGAATGCAACTCAGGAAAGCTCTAACCCCAATTCAGCCTCCAATTTTATGACTTTGTTAAAACACTTTTGTGTCAAAAACCCATAAATCGAATGTTTGTAAATTTTAGATTTAAATCGTATTTTTGTTAGAAATAGTTTACCCAAGGTTTAAACATGTCAAAAACTTAGAATTTACTTAAATTCAATAATAATTCATTGAAGAAAACTCAAATTTCAACTTCGGGTTTAAAACCCCCAATTTTCCCCAATCAAACACGGATAAAATCGATAACCACCGGAAATACTTTTAAAGTAATATCAAAATAAAGGTTGGATACTTAATCCCTTGTTGAGATGAGAACAACACCGTGAAAATCACCTCAAATAGAGCTCTAGAACTCAAGTTATCTGCAAAATACTAAATGGACGCAGTTTGATTTTTAATAGACATACATTTCTGCTTCGGCAGATCAATTTCCGCCCCTGCTCCAGCGCCTGGAAGTCCGCCCCAGCGTACACAAGAAACCAACAATTTTCCCAAAAATTAAAATGGGCACAACTCCCTCATTCGGTGTCGGAATTCGATGATTCAAGTTGCTACGAATCACAAATTTTGATACACATATATTCCAACAATCAAACCTCAATTCTAAAATCAAATTAATATAATGACATATCGAAGCATTGAAGTCGAGCAACTTATGCCAATAACCAAACACCTAAACTAGACCAAATGAAGTCCAAATCTAATTCCAAAATTTCTTAAAAGTGACAAATAATCGTACGAAGTAGCTCGAACTCGCAGACCACCCAAACGGATCCGTCTTGAATCAACGCTGACCGTTGTCAACTCCAAATCATCTCAAAGTCTAGTTTCTCAACCAACCACCTTAATCACATCTTAACCTCTCGGGCACCGACCAAAAACTCGACTAATTCATAAATCGTGTTCCGGAGCTAATGAAATCCACAAAACTTTGAAAAAGATGAATTTGTCCCCGATGTTCACTTTGGTCAAACTTCTTTATTTCTTAACTTAAGGATTTCCAAAATATCCTTTTCCTTATCAAAAAATCCCCTGAAAGTCTCAGGGATCACTCCACCCATCCCCACATGTCGAATTCACTCTAACAATGCTAGGTGAAGGGTCAATAGGGGTAAAAGGGTAAAATTCCTAAATGATTAAATGGGTTGTTACATCAGATATCAATAAACAAACTTCATCCTCGAACGGAAAAAGAAATTTACAAAAGTCGATGAGTAATCAAGGAATATCCATCATCATAAGAAATATATTGACAGTACTGCTTGATCATTTTATCATTCAAATTGCCGTTAACTAAGCTCAAAGACTCAAATCTCCATTTCTTCATAACCGAAATTTCTTTCACAACTGATTCTCGAATGTAATACCTTACACTGCTTGAATTACCTGATTTGATCACAATTGTACCTCTTTACTCATTCATTTGAATCCACTAGTATCACAATAATCACCCTCATTCTTTAGTTGTAGCCCCAACAAAAATCCAGCATGTACCTAATAACATAGTCTGATTATACTAGCCTTTCTTGTCAACTATCAAAGTCGTCATTGGACAAAATCCCTCAGAAACACATAAACACACGTCACATGTATAATTTTCCTCGAATCTCCAAATCACCATACTATAAGCATACCTACTAACTACCTTATCATTCCATATCCATAGAAAATCAATTGATCGATATACAAACTTCCCATAACCATTTGTACCTCTTCAATACATATCCAAGTACCCGTGTAAACCATTCGAATTGTCTGAATTATTGCCATCCAAAAATATTATGAATCTTACTTGCAAACTTTAATGAGAACCAGTAACGCTGTCATACCTCCATTCCGAGTTGAAATCCATCGAGCCCCTGTCGATGGCTTACTAAAATACTAAAAGTCCTCAAGGAAACATAAGCATAAGCCACCCTGCCTCAAATTAATAAATATGACCCAAAATAAAATGCTCAATTTCTATATCATTGGTAGCCACCCAAACTTATTCCAAATGAACCAGTAAACTTTCCATGAATGTGTTATGACCTCTTCCATCTCTTTTCTTCATGAACAATCGATCACGTGTCATAACCAATAACTTCTAAGTCGAATTCTATCCAAGTCATCAATTTAACACTGACGAACCATACCCTTGATTATAATTTTCAATTTTCTCTACTCCTACCCGATACGTAAGTCCGATAGAACTACTCGAACTCTAAATATATCAAATCTTCCTTGTACTATCTCTAAACTCACCCACACTCAAGACACCTTATCCAACCTCTATCTGTCATATCTTGCTGATTACCAGCCTTACCAATTTCTGACGTATCAACCTTACCTTCCATTTACCTAACATTGCTTAATTTCTTACACGTTCTTCATTACCTAATATATTCGTTCAAGCTGAAAAATCAACAATGTCCCAGCACAATCTACTACCAGTTATCCAACACAAACCTCATGAGACATTTACCATAACCCTTAGCTAACTATAATGGACCTACTCCTCCGAGCGTACCAAATCATTTCAATAGATCTAAAATATGCGAAAATACTGCCACTATAATCTATATTTAACCCAAGAATTCCCATTATTTCAAATCTGATTCCTTTCCCATCTCGAAAATGCACCTTACTCAATCCAAATTTGATCAGCGAATAGATTATCGCAAACCTTAGATTTTCACAATTCATTCCAATCATGTTCACTACTGACAATCGATCATTACTCAAATGTTTAAAAATGGAAACATTTCCCAAAAATCTAGCACATTTCGTGTACCATCCTTTATGAAATTCCTCGACTGGAAAAGACGTCAACCCACTCGGCCTATGACACATTATAAGGGTTTGCCATATAAAAGTGACCATGGGGGACCCGCAAAGTCTATATACTCCTCCACTCTAGAATAACTCATCGGATCACGAAGCCCAACTCTTGGCTATAATAATATCATGTTGCGGGCGTGCAACTCTGATCCATGTGTATCATCATATGCATTGAGGAATGCAACCTGAGCCATCCATAATATTATCATCATCACAATGTTTCCAATAATCTCATAAGTACCTTTCCTTATAGATCTCTTAAACCCACAACATTATCACATCACTCTCATATCAATATTATCAGAACTATGCGTGTAATGCAAATGACTACACAATGCAATAAATAAATATGTAAGAGATGGAAACAAGTACAGGGGACTAATAACACATTCTTTTAGAATTCAACAAGTAACCCAAGTACAATAATCCAGATATCATATCAACAGTCCATCCACAATAATCCAAGTACTATCAAGATATTATATTAAATAGTCCAACCACAATAATCCAAGTACAATTAGGATATCATATTAGACAGTCCAACCACAAAAATCCAACTTCAATCAAGATATCATATTCAACAGTCCAACCACAATAATTCAAGTACAATCAGGATATCATATCAAGAATGTGTGATGAATAAACACGATAAATATCAAATATGTTGAAGATCCCAAATAATGATGACAAGCCCACAGAACAGCAGTGCCTATGTTACCACACACATTCAATCAACACATAAGGCCAATTCTATATTACACATGATTCTAATGATACCAAATATGTCGTGTAAGGAGCTCAGGGTAAAAAGTAAATCTAAAACCCCGTTCCAGACCCCAAGGGTCAAAATGGTGATTTTATTGAAAACATTAGTTCAATATTATCAAAATAGTGTTCTACGGGATTATACGAATCTAACAACACCCATATTGATATACTTTAATTTGAAATCCAAAAACAGACCTCAAGGCGATAAGGGTAAAATCAAAAGTTTAAGTTAGAAACGCGTTACCCATAATCTACATAGTCATAATCCCAAGTTTCATGGTATTGTAACCCCAATTAAGCCTCCAATTTTATGACTTTGTCAAAATCCTCTTTGTGTCAAAACTCATAAATCGAATGTTTGTAAAATCTGGACTGAAATTGAATTTATGTTAGAAATAGTATACCCAAGGTTTAAACAAGCCAAAAACTTTGAATTTACTCAAATTCAACAATAATTAATTGAAGAAAATTCAAATTTCAACCTAGGGTTTAAAAACCCTGATATCCCCAATCAAACACGAATAAAATGGATAACCAACAAAAATAATCTAAAAGAAATGTCAAAATAAAGGTTTGATACTTAACCCCTTGTTGAGATGAGAACAACACTGTGAAAATCACCTCAATCGGAGCTCTAGAACTCAAGTTATGTGCAAAATATGAAATCGACGCATTCTGATTTTTAATATACAAACATTTCTACTTGAGCTGACCAATTTCTGCCCGGCGGATCCGCTTCGGCGCCTGGAAGTCCGCCCATGCACACACTAGAAACCATCAATTGTTGCCAGAACTAAAATGGGCATAACTCCCTCATACGGTGTCGGAACTCGACGGATCACAAAATTCGATATGTGTCTATTTCAACAATCAAAACTCAATTCTAACATCAATTAATATAATGACATATCGAAGCGTCAAAGGCGAGTGACTTATACCAATGACCCAGACATCTAAACTAGACCAAATGAAGTTGAAATCCAATTTTGAAAGTTCCTACAAGTCATAAATGATCATACGAAGCAGCTCGAACTCTCAAAACACTTAAACAGATTTCTCTTGACCTGATGTTGACCTTGGTCAATTCCAAATCATCTCAAAAGCTAGTTTCTTAACCAACCACCTTAATCACATCCGAACCTCTCAGAAACCTAACCAACAACTTGACAAAGTCATAAATCGCATTTTGAAGCTAATAAAATTGACAAAACTTTGAAAAAGACACATTTCCCCTGATGTTGACTTTAGTAAACTTCTTCATTTCATAACATATCAATTCCCAAAATATTATTTTCCTTATCCTAAACTCCTCTGAAAGTCTCGGGGATCACTTCACTAATTCCCACAAGTCAAACACACTCTAACAATGCTAGGGGAAGGGTCAATAGGGGTAAAAGGTTAAAATACCTGAATAACCAAATGGATCGTTACATCAGATACCAATTAAATAAACTTTCATCCTCGAATGGAAAAAGGAAAGTATGAAAAGCTGACGAGTAACCAAGGTATATTCATCATAATAGGAAATATACTAACAATACTGTTTGTTCACTATATCATTAAAATTGTCGTTAACTTAGCTCCACGACACAAATCTCCATTCCTTCATAATCAAAATTTCTTTCCCAATTGATTCTCGAATGTAAGACCTGACTCTGATCAAATACCCCAATTTGATAACAATTGTACCTCTTTATGCATTCAATTGAATCCACCATTATCACAATAATCACCCTCATTCTTTAGTCTTCGCCCCAACGAAAATCCAACATGTACTTGATAACATAGTCTGATTCTACTAGCCTTCCTTCTTAATTATCGAAGTCATCCGTGTAAAAAATCCCTTAAAAACACATAAATACACGTCACAAGTCCAATTTTCCTCGAATCTCCAAATCACCATACTTTAAGCATACCTACTGATTACATTTTCATGCCAGATCAGAGGAAAATCAACTGATCACTATACAGACTTCCCATAACCATTTGAAACTCCTAAATACATCGCCAAATATTGTCCGAATCATTGTCATCCGAACTGTCTGAATCATTATCATCCAAAAAATGTAATGAATCTTACTTGCTAACTTCAATGAGAACCGGTAACACTGTCATACCTTCATTCTGAGTGGAAATCCATCGAGCCTCTATCAGTGGTTTACTAAAATACTATAAGTCCTCCAGGCAACATAAACACAAGCCACCCTGCATCAAATGAACAAATCTGACCCGAAAAAAAATACTCAATTTCTATATCGTTGGTAGCCACCTAAACTGATTCCAAATGAACTAGTAAGCATTCCATAAATGTGATATGACCTCCTCTATCTCTTTTGTTTATGAATAATCGATCACATGTCATCACCCATATCTTCAAAGTAAAATTCTATCCAAGTCATCGATTTAGCATCGATGAATCATATCCTTCATTATAATTTCTAAGTTCCTCAACTCCTACCCGATATAAATGTCTAATAGAACCACTGGAACTGTAAATACATCAAATCATCCTTGTACGTTATATAAACTCTCCCACACTCTTGACACCTTATCGAACCTCAATCTATCGTATCTTACTGATTACCAGCCTTACCAATTTCTGACGTATCAACCTTACCTTCCATTAAACTGACATTGCTCAATTTCTTACTAGTTCTTCACTACCTGAAATACTCATTCAAGCTGAAAATGAATAATGTCCCAACACAGTCTGATATCGGTCGTCCAACACAAACCTCATGGAACATTCACCATAACCCTTAGCCAAATATAATTGACCTACTCCTCCAAGTGTACCAAACCATTTCACCTGATCTAAAGTATGGGAAAATATTGCCACTCTAATCTATATCTAACGCAAGAATTCCCATTGTTTCAAATCTGATTCATTTCCTATCTCGAAGATGCACCTTACCCAATCAAAACTAGACCAACCACAAATTTATCGTAAACCTTACATTTCCACCATTTATTCCAATCATGCTCACTAGAGACACCTGATCATTACTCGAACCTTTAAACATGGAAACGTTTCCTAAAAATCTAACACATTTCATGTACCATCCTTTATGAAATTCCTCGACTGGAAAAGACGTCAACCCACTCTGGTTACTCTGACCAATACTCATTTAGTACCTAAACAATAACTTGAACCATCATTGAACCTATCCATAATCCGAAAGTGATGCTTAATTACCGAACTTACACTCCTTATAACATCCTCACATAGTTTTGTCGAAATACCTTTGTCAAAAATCCATAACTGAAACAATCCTTCATTTATCTTAGTTCATATACTCACTAACCCTATCATCGATACTCGAAGCTTTTCACAATCAGAATTTAATCAAATCATTATTAATCTGTTGTCGTAAATATCCCCATTTTCCAATGCCTTATTCGAGAGTCTAATACGATACGTGCTTGCAAAAAACCAAACCTTACCTTATTTTTCTAAGCCATAACACATCCAACTAACCATGCAATTTCCTTGTCCTTCAATCAACTCCAGGGTCATTGTACCCGTAATTACCAAACTTCTCAAGAATTAACATTTATGTACCATGCCCACAAACCTTAACCAAGAACTAGGTGCAGCACCAAAAAAAATTCCTTGATAGAACCTCACACTCATCCAACATGAAAGTCCTTACTAATAGTTGGTCACTGGCTCTTATTAACCTTCGACGAGACAAACACACCAACACATACATGACTTCTTATACACTCGATACTAAACACCGCAAAATAACTCATAAATAAACAATCCCTTGGTTTCAACAACTCCTCTATCATTACTAACCTTGAAATGCCAAGTGAACCCACGAACACACACTTTAGGTAAAGAAATGCGACTGTCTGAAAGAACTCACAACCACTAATTCTACTTTGCTTTCATAATACTATCAAATCGAAGCCAACTCACCATTCCATAGCCGATATGACATGCACCCTCGTACACCTTGAAACTTGACCCAACAAACACGTTAGATACCAATTTTTCCCTTCATACAACGTAGATTGATCTATCCAAATTCTTTCTCTTACATCTCTGAATTGTCATTCCCGCTTTCCGAAAATACCATCGAACTGAAGAGTAACAAACCTAACCCCAATAAACCATACCCTCAAATTATCACTAGAGACGAAACTTGGTCATGCACATGTATCATGGTAGCACAACTCATACCGTACCGCAAGACATCATATCAAATCACTCACACATGAATTTAAGAGTGTTTTACCATCATCAGTGATAGAATATGAAGAAGAAGTTCAGATACTAATTTGATTCAACTTAGCACAAAATGAATGAAAAAACAAAAGTTTCCTATATGTCCTATAGCCTCTCGAAGATAAGTACGGACGTCTCTGCACCGATCTGCAAGATCTATTAGACATTGCTCTTGTATTTAAGACTATTTAACCTAAAGCTCTGATACCAAATTTGTCATGACCCTTTTTCATGAATCGTGGTGGCACCTACACATTTCCACCGGTAGGCGAAACACTTACCATATAAACAAAACAATATGAAAGAAATGCGGAAATATAATCAAATACATCAATACATCCCCAAAATCTAGCCTGTGATACAAGAGCACTAATGCAGAATACAAGTCTGAATGAAGGCAATAAGGACAAAGCTGAATAACATAATCAAATATCTAACTACGTCTTTCGAATCCAAAAGTAAAGACAATGTAAGAGAATACGCGTCAAAGGCATGACAGAAGAAGCATCCTCACCCTAGAACGCTGAAATCTATTTGCCCGGACTCACACTCGAGCTTTCAAACTAGTAGAGGGACCTGTATCTACATCATAAAAGATGCAGCAAGCGTAGCATGACAACATACCCTTGTATATATAATAGGTCGACATCAACATAAGATACGTAATAGAGATAAATATTAAGTTAACACTAGATAAGCCTATACTAGATATTTCAGTAGTCCATATAAGTCACGTTGTACATATATCAATACACTAATTAAAGAAGTCACAATGTTCATATAAGGTTCCATTCACAGTCAAGTATAATCAATCCATTCACATATACAAGGACCTTACTATCATAGTGCCCACCATCTAGTCTCTCTTGTCCAAGTCATATTCAAGTTTAACTCCATTTACCCAACCTAAACACATCATTATAGAAGTCAACTCTTAGATCACAACAACCCTTTAGAATGCCTTCCAAAAGCGTTACACTTAAACTAACCATGATGACATGAACTCCTTTATACTTCTTAGCCTTAGATCTAGTTATGTCTTTATACTATTATAGTCTAATACGCATAGATTATTCCACATCTACTTTCCCAATAGCAACACATATTACAGGTTTCTTACTAGACTCGGTACCGAATCACACGTTTAATTACCGTACAACACACAATGCACATATTTTCCCTGGACCAAGATATTAGTCCTGACATATTGTCAATCCCAACCATAGTAGCAAAAGACATCAAGACTTAGACTTACAAATTATAACCATAAACCCATGCATAAATTATCAAGCCACACATGACAACACATTCAATATTTATCCAAGTGTACACAGATTTAATTATCTAGGTATCAACAGAGATAAGTTTAATCATGGTAACGACCGATCCACATTACCAAACAATAGATAATTAAGGAAATCAGATGTGTGTATGATAGTTCTCGTGAATACAATGCATATGCCAGGTACCTTTCCATCAACCAGTATACATATTTTACAGGGGTTTGCCATATAAAAGTGACCCATGGGAGATCCGCGAAGTCTATATTCCCCCCTCTCCGAAATAACTCGTCGGAGCAAAGACCATTGTGGCATGCAACCCAAACCATTTGTAACATTATCATCATACAATGTTGCTAATAATCTCATATGTACCTTGCCCTCCCAGTATCTTAGACGCACAACATTTTTATACCACACTCATATCAATATCATTAGAAATATGCGTGTATGAATGCAAATGACAACACAAGGAAAGAAATCAGGATGTATGAGATGCAACCAATTACAGGGGATGAATAACATATTCTTTCAGAATTCAACAACAAGTAATCCAAGTACACTAATTCGGATATCATATCAACAATCCATCTATAATAATCCAAGTACTATCAGAATAGAATATTAAACAGTCCAACCATAATAATCCAAGAACAATCAGGATATTATATTAGACAGTCCAATGAAAATGATCCAAGTAGAATCAGGATATCATATTCAATAGTTTAACCATAATAATCCAAGTACAATACGGATATCATATCAAGCATGTATGATGAATAAACACGACAATATCAAATACGACGATGAGCCCAAATAATGGAGACAAGCCCATATAATAGCAGTCAGAATCATCTTAAGGTTAATTGCCCAAATCACCCATCAATACAAATCAACATCGGTACCCACTCAACCGTTCATCACAACTATCTGAGTGGGACCCCCAAACACACCCAATACCCCTTAACATTTTTAACTACTACATACTTCTATTGGAGCCAGACTCTTTGTTGACTCCTCAGTACATATTCAGCTTATCGACATTTCAGTTCAGTTAAGTTATCTTCAGTTGCCTTACATGTTGATTACATTATTTCGTATTGACGTCCCTTTACTTGGGGACGTTATGTGCATGCCAGCGGGTCTAGATGGGTTATCGATAGAATCGCACCAGTATGATTTGTCGAGTACCAGCCAGTGCTGTAAGCTCCATGTCATTCGAAGTTACCAGGTTAAGAGTTTTGTGTATATGCAGTATGGGTTGGTCGGGGCCCTGCCTCTACTATGTTACAGTTACACTCTTGTAGAGGCTTGTAGACTTGTTTTTCCAGTATAGTATGTCAATATATAGGCCTTGGCGGTCCTTGTATATATATATTTTAGGTTTTGCTACTTGCAGAGACGTATATTGACCTAGTCGGCCATGTAGTTATTTATGTATGCGTTGGAACAATCCAATATTTCTGAGTTAGTTTGAAGTACATATATTACATCTGAAGTCCTCGTCGACCATATATACGATATTATGTCTACATGTTGGCCTCCTTGGCCAAATTGTTTATTTGAGACATAGATGATACGAGTTACAACTTGGTTCGCTTAGGCCTTGTAACATACCGGGTGCTAGCCATGCCTTACCTAGGTTAGGGTGTGACAAATTGGTATCAGAGCAAGTCATGTGCTAGGGAGTCTACACTTATAATCAGGAGTCTAAAAGGAATTTAGGATTGGTTACCCATGTTTGATATTCCAGATCGTGTAGTAGAGCTGAGTCATAAGAACTTGATTTCGACTTGTACTTATGATGAGTCAGTGTGAAGTTTCTACCATATTATATATGCATCGGAGGTGCAAGTATTATATTAGGGCCTTAAGATATGGATGTCAATTCCACCTATGAGAGAGGAAGGTTATGAAATTATCAGAAGGTAAGATGCGAGATTCAGATATAAGAGAGCCAAAGGAAAGAAGGAACATGATACCTAAGTACAGAAAGTCTTGAATTGTCCAGACATCACATAGGGCCAGAAGCGCCACGATTTAGTATCTTCAAATGATAGTGGTACAGTTAGAAACATATCTTCCAGCTTATAGTTTCTAGGTATCCGGAGGTCTAGTTAGGAGAGTATAGAGAAGTTAGAAGCGATGTGATGTCTCGCTTAAGGTTCTAGAACAATATTAGAAAGTATATGATACTAGTAAGATAAGTGGAAGGTTACGAATAGTATAAATAGATAAGTGTAGGTCGTAAGACAAACTATGGTAGTGCGACAAAGTTTTAGATGGATAGAAGTAAGGGTAAGAGAAAGTGAGTGAGAAAGTGACGAGGATAGGTAAGACCTTAGGATTAAGACCATCAAAGTAAGTGAGCCGATGATTTCTGTAAGTTGTGGAGAGGCCAGTAGACATAATGAAATCAGAGGAATTTAAGATTAGAAGAATTTAGAAGAGGTGAAATGATGCCCTGGTACCAGAACAAGTGAGTAAAAATGATAAGCGATAAGATTCTAACTTTTAAGAATATAGTCTATGACTGAAGTAACGGTTCAATGAGAAATAATTTCGCGTATTACATGAGAGTGGAATACCTCCCATAAGATGAATCATCTTGATATATTATGGAATATTGTTATTGAGATATATTATCGTCCATAAGGTGAATCATGCAAATAGCTTCTGATGTTCGCTGATGAGACATGAGCCTTAGTAAAAATGAATTACGTAAATGGTTTCAAGTTACCAGTAATAGATTATAGATCATCATTTTAGATGAATCAATATAGATAGGTAAAAGTTTCAAAGTATGAAATGACGTAGAATGAACTACCTAGGTGTAGTGTACCATGAAAAAAGAGTCATGCAGGCTACGTAACGGCATGCAATAATAGTCATAAGCTCGACAAGTTCCATGTGATATGCCTCAGTATAAGAATAAGGTCTAAAAGGGTAGCATGTTATAGCTTCATGTGCGTTCTTAGAATAGTTATTTACCTAATGGTTTGATGAGTCATGAGAGTAGTATAGTACGCGGGTAAGTCCAGCATCCAAGGACAAATATTTCTAAGGGGGAGGGGAGCATGTTACACCCCGTATTTTCGCGCTAGTATGCATCGTGGGTAAAGTAATGTAAAATCGGAGAGGTTAAGATTCCTTATATAGATAATGATGGTTTAAAACAATTATTAAATAAGTGTGTTAAGGTGATTATGATTTAAGTTAATTAAGATCAAAAAATTAATTATGTGTTTAATTAGTTAAACAAATAATTGGATAGAGTTAAGAGGATAACATGTCCATGTGGGTCCACTAAGAGAATGACCACTATTATTATTATTAGTGGATAAATATTATCATTATTAGTATTAGATAAATATGGTCATTATTAGTAATGGATAAAGACAATTGCTTTGTAAATAGGGTGGCTACGTGTATCATTTCTGTACATTTATACAAAGTGCACTTAATTCTAGTGGATAATTAATGCTATTGTAATAGGACCATGTATATCTTTAAGAATATCTAGTAGAACAATAAGGAGTAATAATACTTTCACTTTTAAAATCAATTAAATTGAAGGAACCAAATTTGGGAGCAATTTCATTTCATTTTGAGAGAACTTCTCCTTGAAGATTCAAGAAACACGTTGCAGCAACCTTGGAGAACTTAAACTAAATATTTTGCTTCTTAAGAAATTTGATCAGTAACGTACTTGGACAGAAACATATATGCAGTAACATGTTTTTCATTTTAAGGTAAGTTGTAACTAATTCCATCATAGATTCTCTTCTGAGGTCACTAGTTCTCATCGTTCTCTCTCGTGGTTGTAGCAGTTGTGTATTCTTGAAGGCTTGGGGAAGAGTAGGTTGTCTCCAGATTGTCTAAGGTAGGTATTCTCTTTCTAACTTCGTAAAAGAGGTCGTACAGGTCATTGTTGATATGTTCAACAAATATAACTTACGGGGTGATAATCGGAAGTCCTAAATCAACTGTTGGGCGTTGTTGAGTAGTATTTGGGGTTGTTCTTTTTGTGTTGAAGTGTTGGAATCATTATTATAATTATGTATATGTGTTATTGTTGTTGTTTTTTTTTGTCATGATCTTGAAAGGAAGAAGGGCATGGAGAAATACCGCTTGGATAATGTAGCGAGCTAGAAGCTCGTTCCATCGTTATTATGTCTTCCCTTAGCTTCACAGTAGTATTGTTATAGATTGTTGTAGGTTAACGGGAAGAGAAGGTCAAGTTCATCATCATGAATAGAATCGGCACTAAAGGTATGTAAGGGCTATCTCTTATCCTTGTTTAGGCATGATTTCCTTAATGAGCTAATTCAGACTAATCGCACAAAGATGTGCTAAAAATAGAGATCGTATTCGGATTACCATGACCCTATTCTCGTATTTCTCCCTTGTTGGGAATGAGTTGTAGTTATCCATGTGTATCTATATAGTTGAGATGATAGAAAGCTTGATAGTTGAACAAAATAGTTAAGTCATCGCCTACAAGGCTATATCATTACACATCTTGTTGCCTTCGGGATATTCATCTCTTTATTTTCCTTCGGGGCTATTTACTTATTATGCAAGGCTATATCATTACACACCTTGTTGCCTTCGGGATATTCATCTCTTTATTTTCCTTCAAGGCTATTTACTTATTATGTTGGCTTCAGGGATATATACAGATGCACTCTTGCCTTCGGGGATATACACTTGCCTTCGAGGCTATACACTTTTCTTCGGGGGATATGCATTTTTCTTTGGGGGCTATTCAGATATATATTACCTTCATGGATATACACTTGCCTTCGGGGGCTATGCATTTGCCTTCGGGGATATCTACTATACCTAGATGTCATAAATGAGGCTAAGTAGTTCAATATTATATTGTTTAGCTGTAATATGACAGAGGCTGGTAAGTATAGCCAAACTCTTTATTGACTCCTCAGTACATATTCAGCTTATCTACATTTCAGTTCAGTTCAGTTATTTTCAGTCGCCTTATATACACAGTAATTATTTCGTATTGACGTCCCTTTACCTGGGGACGATGTGTTCATGTCCGTCTGTTCAGACGGGTTGTCGGTAGAATCACACCAACAGGATTTGCTGAGTACCAGCCAGTGTTGTAAGCTCCATATCATTCGGAGTTACCACGTTCAGAGTTTTGTGTATATACAGTATGGGTAGGTCGGGGCCCTGTCCTATCCATGTCACAGTTACACTCTTGTAGAGGCTTGTAGAGGCTTGTAAACTTGTTTTTTCAGTACAGTATGTCAATATGGAGGCTTTGTCGTCCCTTGTATATATCTATTTTGAGTTTTTCTACTTGTAGAGACATATATTGGCCTAGTTGGCCATGTAATTATTTATGTATGTGTTGGGATTATCCCATCTTGTCGAGTTAGTTTGAAGTACAATTATTACAGCTAAAGTCCATGTCAACCCTAGATACGATATCATGTCTACAGGTTGGCCTTCCTAGGTTTATTTGTCTTTTGACACATAGATGACATGAATTACAGCTTGGTTCGCTCGAGCCTAGTAATGTACCTGGTCCAGCCATGCCTCACCTAGATTGGGGTGTGACAACTATAATTGGTGGGACATGGATATATATATATATATACACGTGAGGCTTATTATGGCTCTTTAGTCTTCCCATTGTTCTCCCTGTGATGTATTCAGGTTTCGGGTTGATTCTTGTACTCTATTTACTATTAATGTCTTTCATATGTTATTTATACCTTACATATCACTACATTATTTCGTACTGACGTCCCTTTTTTCGGGGATGCTGCAATTCGTGCTGTAGGTTCAGATAGACAGATTGATGGACCTCCACAATAGATAGTCCAATACTCAGCGGTTGATCGATAAGGCTCTACATATTCCATAACGCAACCGAGTCTAGAGGTCATTCTACTTTTGAGTACGTGTATAGACTATAGGTAGGTCGGATCCTTATACGAGCATGTTATGCTGTTAGTTATTATTAGAGGCTTTTATAAATGTATGACCAGTATGTACAATATGTGTAATGGTCTTGTCGGCCTTATCGATATTATGTTAGTGTCACGACCCCTTTTCATGAATTTTGGTGGCGCCTACACATCTCCACTGGTAGGCGAACCACTTCCCAATCATTTACATGATGAACATAATTTAAAAGCGGAAGATAATGAAATACTGCATAATCTGTCTCATAATATAAACGCGGAAAAGATAAATTTGAACATCAAAATAACATCCCCCAATAATCTAGTCTTTGAATACAAGAGCACTAATAAAACCGAATACAAGTCAGAGAGTCAAGGGAAACATAGTCCCATAAATGAGTAGCCATAATAAGAAAGTATAAAAATGTATCCAGAACTATGTAAAGACAATAAATGATATTGGGTAATACGGGTATGTTGAAAGTTGCATCATCACCCTGAAAGCTGGAAGATCAACCACATGGTCTCGAGCTAGATGAAGGATCTGTATCTACATCAAGAAAAGATACAACAAGTGTATCATGATTAGAGAACGTACCCCCATAGACATCATAAGCTGACATCGATGGAAGATACTGAAAAAGACATAAATACCGAGTTAACACCACAAGCCCTATACCAAATAGTTTAGTAGCCAAATAAGTCATGTAGTTCATGTAAAGGTCCACTAAATTCAAAAAGTCACATAATTCACATAAGTATTCATATTCATAAGAATTATGCAATTCTAGAGAGTCCAATGACCGTGTTCAAGTACTTAACCATCAATTCTAGAGAGTCCAATGACCGTGTTCAAGTACTTAACCATCATTTATTTAGAAATCAACCAAATCATCAATTATCAAGCCAACACTTAGCTCATCCATAGAAGATCAATGCAATGAAATCTGAATGATGTGAATGTGATGCATATGTCAGGTACCTTTCCTTTCCCGTATATAGACACTCAATTTATGAGCTGCATACCCATGGGGGATCCGCGAATTCCATACACCCCTCCGGAATATCCCATCGGAGCCCAACTATTGGTTGTAATAATATATGTTGCAGACGTGTAACCCCGATCCCCGCGTATTATCATTATTTCAATGTTGCCATAATCTCAAAGTATTCTTACCTTTCCTGTTCCCTTGGACCCATAACATATATCATACCACTCCAATATCAATATCATCAAAACCATGAGTGTATAAATGCGATGACAATGCCAGGCAAGAATCATAATGTCATGAGATGCAACAAGTATAGAGATGAATATCACATGCTTTCGAAATACATTAACACATAATCCACGTACAATCAAAATATCATATCAAAATGTGTGATGAACAAGTACAACGATACAAGTATTGAGATAATCCCACATCATCACAGTTCAACATCGGTTTTTTCTCAACCGTTCATCACAATCATTTAAGTGGGACCCCAAACTCGCTCAATACCCCTCAATATTAATAACTAATTACGCATTTCTATCGAAGCCTCAAAAAACTAAATCATAGCCTACCTCTGGGCCGAACAGGAGCACCAAACAATCAACTCTCGGAGATAGCCTTGCCTTTCCACTGCGCCTCGTGATAATCAAAGTCTATTCACGCATATACTATTTGTTAATACAAATCTTACACAACAAGCAATGACATAATCCTTAATCGAAGCAAGATTTTAAATACCAACCAGGGCCCATGTTACCAAGACTCGAATTTTAGTACCAAAATATCATCAATACATACTAGGTCGTCATATCCTTAAGTTAATTTAAAAACAATACACATTTGAACCTTCAATTGAATATTATACAAAAAGACCCAAATTGGAAACCCTAGATTTTACCCCCAATTAAAATAGGTTTCTACTCTTAAATTAAGCCTTACAACATGATAATCCAACATATTCCAACACTAGTTCATGATATTAATACATTTTATTTCATAAAACCTCCATTAAATCAAAATGTAACTCTCTTAATCTCATAAGAACTTACAACTCATTTTCCCCAAGTTATAAACATTCTATATCCCCATTTAAGGACTTTCAAACATGTAATAAAATCATAAAGGAAAGAATCTCTTACCCCAAAGATGAAATTACTCTTAAACTTCTGAAAATGCTCCCTAGAGGCTCTAGGTTCAGGATATGATAGTTTGGGAAATGAATTTTGACCTAGTGAATTAAATAGGACACCTGATATAGTGATTCCTTCATGGCGAAATCGACCCCACCGATGCGGATCTGCCGTCGTGCATCTGCCGCCGCGAGAATTGACCTCGCTGAGGCGCTGTCACTTGAGACCTCACCTCAGTGCCATGGCAATCCCGATACCGTAGAGGAAAACTCTCCCTGCGGACAAATCCTCCACCAAGGAGAAAACCCAACAATCTCCCATCCCTATGCCTTTGCGAGCCAACCTCCTACCGAGATGGGCACGCAGGGGCGAACAGAGGCACCGCTGAGGCGGACACCAGATACCAGATCAGGGAAAACATTTCCAAACTCTTATCCAACATTTGAAACACTCTGAAAACCCCTCGGACACAAAGCAGACATGCTCGTCTAAGGTAACTCGTACCCTTGGATTTCCCATTTAACCAAGCTAAGGCATACTTTTCTAAGGAATCTTTTGGAATAACTAAAAATCCAAGTAGTACAACTAAGGCAATAAAATACATCTGATTATCTCGAGAAGCAAATCAATGACCCGACTAAGTCATAAATAACCCTCCAAAGCTATCGGAAGCGACGAATCTCAGAAATGAACCGATCTACTCAAAAGTCAACCTTAAGTCAAACTATCTAACTCTAATGTTCTAGTTTTGGGTTTTTCATCTGAAACTCACATAAATGGTCCTCGATATCCATGCCACCCATCCTCGCATGTCACAAACCCCACATAAAGGCCACGCGAAGGGTAAAATAGCAAATAAGAGTCTTTTGCTAAAAACGACCAGACGGATCATTACATCAGATACTAATAAAACAAACGTCGTCTTCGAACAGAGAAACAAACAAGGGAAATGTACCAGATGTAGTAAACAAGTCAGGATATCTGCTCTGCATGTCAGACTCTATCTCCCGTGTCTCTTCCTTAACAGGACAATATTTCCACTGAACTTTCACTAAAGCGATCTCCTTGGACCTCAACTTTCTCACAAACCTCTCTAAAATAGCCACAAGCTCCTCCTCAAACTCCAAATTCTGATCTAGCAATACGGAGTCCCACTGAATGATATAAGAAACCATTGGCATGATTCTTTTTCAGCATGGACACATGGAAAACAGGATGAACGCCTGAAATACCTGGTGGTAAAGCCAACTCATATGCCACCTCCCAGCTCTCTAAAGAACCTCAAAAGGTATGATATACCTCGGATCAATTTCCCTCTCTTGTCGAACCTCATCACACCCTTCATGAGTGAAACCTTCAGAAGAACCTTTTCACCAACCATAAACTCTAAGTTTCGGACCTTCCGGTATGCATACTCCTTCTGCCTTCTCTGTGCTACCAAGAGCTTGTCATGAATCACCTTCACTCTCTCTAAGGAATTCCTCAACAAATCAGTACCCCAAGGACGAACCTCGAATGCATAAAACCACCTAATGGAAGATCAACATCTCCTACCATGGAGAGCCCCAAACAGTGCCATATCAATACTGGAGTGATAGCTATTGTTGTACGCGAACTTTGCCAAAGGTAAGAACTGGTCTCAATTACTACCAAAATCAATCACGCAAGCTCATAACATGTCCTCCAATACATGAATAGTCCGCTCGAACTAACCATTGGTCTGAGAGTGAAAAGATGTACTGAGATCTAATAGAGTACACATCTCTCTCTGCAAAGTCCAAACATAAATGTGAAATAAACTCAGTAGCTCAATCCGAGATGATAGAAATAGGAACCCTATAAAGATGCACGATCTCTCGAATGTAGATCTTACCCAACTTCTCTGCATTATAAGTCATCTGGACTGGAATAAAATATTCAGACTTGGTGAATCTATCAACAATAACCCAAATAGCACCAAACTTGCCCAAAGTTTGTGGCAACCCAACAACGAAATCCATGGCAATCTCTCCCACTTTCACTGGGGAATGGGCATCCTCAGAGACACACCTCCGGGTTATTAGTGCTCATACTTGACTTGCTGACAATTCTAACACAGAGACACAAAATAATTAATGTATCTCTTCATCTTCCCCTACCAATAATATAATCTCAAGTCACGGTACATCTTAGCAGCACCTGCATGAATCAAATATCTAGAGTTATGAGCCTCCTCCATAATCAATATTGTCAAATTACTAACTCTAGGAACACATACTCTACCTTTGATCCTCAACACCCTCTCACCATCAATCATGGCCTCCTTGGCCTCAATGCTCATCACCTTATCCCGAATTCTGCACAACTTCACTTTATCATACTGGTGAACTTGAATCTGATCCCAAAGAGATGACCTCCCCTCAACACATCCCAGAACCCTACCCAAATTCGAAATATCAAGTCTCACAAAATGATTGGCTAGAGACTGGATCTCTAATTCCAAAGAATGCTCAGAAATGATCAAGAAAACCTAAACTCACTATGTTGACAGCCTTTCGGCTCAAGGAATCCGCCAGCACATTGGCCTTACCTAGATAGTACAAGATGGTCATCTCATTATATTTCAACAACCCCATCCACCAACGCTCCTAGAATTCAAGTCCCTCTGATTAAATAGATGTTAAAGATTGCGGTGATCCGTATACACTTCACAATGGACATCATAATGATAATGGCTCCAAATTCTCAACACAAATACTATAACAACCAACTTTGGATCATAAACAAGGTAATTATTCCCGTGCACCTTCAACTGCCTCGATGCCTAAGCAATAACCTTACCCTCCTACATAAACACACAGACCAACCCAATTCTCAAAGCATCACAATATACGGTAAAGTCATTCCCCTCCACTGGAAGGGGCATATTTAAGGTTGTGATCAAAAGAGACTTGAGTTTTTAAAAGCTATCGTCACACTTGTCGGGCCCCTGGAACAAGACCTCCTTCTGAGTTGAACCCATCAGATGAAATGAAACAGAAGAGAACCTCTTGACGAACCGGCGATAGTAGCTAGCAAGACCCATAAAGCTCTGAATCTCTGTCACAGTAGTCAGTCTAGGCTAGTCCCTGACTGCCTCTATCTTCTTAGGTTCCACCATAATACCTTCCTTGGACACCACGGTTCCCAAAAATGCCACAGAGTCCAACAAAAACTCACACTTCGAGAACTTAGTATAAAACTTCTTCTCTTTCAATAAACCAAGGACCATTCTCAAATGATGCTCATGGTCCTCCCGACTCTTCGAATAGATCAAGATGTCATCAATTAACACAATCACAAAGGAATCTAAATACGACTTAAATATCCCATTCATCAAATCCATAAATGCTTCAGGGGCATTAGTAAGCTCAAATGACATTACCAAAAACTCATAATGGCCATATTCAGTACGAAAAGTCATCTTAGGCACATCCTTGACCTGAATCTTCAACTGGTGATAATCGTACCTCAAGTCAATCTTTTAAAACACCAAAGCACCCTGAAGCTGGTTGGATTGGTCATCAATACGAGGAATTGGATACCTGTTTCTAATCGTGAACTTGTTTAACTGCCTGTAATCAATGCACATACATATAGTTCCATCATTCTCCTTCATGAACAAGATAAGAGCACCCCATAGAGATATACTCGATCGAATGAAGCCCTTACTCAATAAGTCTTGAAGTTGCTGGTTTAACTCTCTAAGCTCTATCGGAGTCATACGATTTGGAGGAATGGAAATAGGTCGAGTATACGGCTCGAGATCAATGCAGAAATCAATATCTCTATCTGGCGACATACCTAGTAAATCTAAAGGAAAGACCTCGGCAAACTCACTAACTATCGGAACAGACTCAAGGGAAGGAATTTTCTCACTCATATACCAAATATGAGTAAGATATGCCAAACAACCTTTGTCTACTATCTTCCTAGCATGGATAAAATAAATGATATTTTTAGGAGCAGGGCTGGGAGCGCCTCTCCACTCTACTATCGGAAGACCAGACATAGCTAAAGTGATTGTCTTGGCATGACAATCTAGAATCGCGTGATATGGTGATAGTTAATCCATACCCAAAATAACATCAAAATCCACCATGTCTAAATTGACTAAATCTACTGAGGTATTGTACCCCATAACAGTAACCACATACATATAATAAACCCTATCTACAATCACAAAATCACCAACCGGTGTGGAAACATAAATAGGAATATTAAGCATATCACACCACATATCTAATTGAGCAGAAAAGTAGGCAGACACATATGATCATGTAGACCCTAAATCAAATAGCACAGTAGCGGACCGATGATCGACTAACATGATACTTGTAATAACCACATCGAATGCCTCAGCCTCGACCCTAACAAAGAATGCGTAGAAGTGAGTGCATCCTACTTCAGATTGAGTACCCTGCTGGCCATCTTAGCCCAAACAAGCTCTATCTTACCCTGACTGGGATCCATCATGCCCAAAATGATGGCAACCATGGCCCTAATGAGATCCCTCCAGCTAGTCTGACTACCACTCTTGTATGGTTGTGATGGAGTCCTAGGTGCACGGGAATCACTCGATGTAAGTCTTGGGCACTCTTTATTGAAATCCCAATCTCTCCACACTCAAAATAGGTCCTGGCCACTGAGGGATGAATAACAGAGATAGAAGAACCTGAAACACCACGATCAGAATACCGAGATTAAGAACCCCTTGAATAATGGCCCCTCTACTATAATCGACATTCCCTGTAGAGAAACCATATGTAATATGTAAGGCTGCCTGAACCGGCCGACTAGGATACGACTATTGATAGCTCCCCTGATACCCATAACCACGGGAAGTAGAACCACTGAACTGACCATATCGCCTCGCCCTCTTATCGGGCTACTGTTTGGGCAAACCGCCTCTCACAAATTCCACCATCCGTGCATGCTCGGCTTCCATCTCAAAAGAATCTCCAGAAGCCACCAACTGCAACGTGGCCAACTGAAGTAAAATGCACAATCCTCTAACAAAACATCTCACTTGCTCATCCTCAGTGGGGAGTAGCGGTGCTACATAACGCGATAAGTCATGGAAGTGAGTCTCATATTGTGCAACTGTTGAACCTCTCTACTTAATCTTCTGAAACACATCACGCTTGAGAAAACGCAAGCTTAAAGGCACACACTTCTTTAAGAAGACCTGATAGAACCTAACCCAAGTTAATGGAGGCGACCCCGCGGGTAAGCAATCAACATACGCTCTCCACCATTTTTTTGCATCTCCCAAAAGCTAAAGGGCCATAAAACTAACTCTGTGAGACTCAATAATACCCCGAGTATGCAACCTCTGATGGATGCTCATGATGAACTCATACGCGTCATCCTCAGGATGAAAATAAAACACCAAAGGCTTCATGTTTGAAAAGTGCTCAGAAAGCTTTCGCTCATCGCGTGTCATAGTTGTCCCACCAATAGTCTGGGGACCAAACTCTGGAGCATGAACCTCATCGATATGGGGCATTGACATCATTACTATGTTAATACCGGGAGTACGAAACTCGGGGCTCTGAGTTTTTGCCCTTCCGCACGGGTCTGAGAACCACCCGGAGTAGTCAGATGTACGCATGACTGAGAAAATCCATTAAGAACACTCAATAACCTGACCAGTGCATCCTGTAGAACCGAAGTAGCAATAAATCCAGGATGATCCAGCTGGCCCTATCTCCTCCTCAAGTAACTCATCCTGAGGCTCAATATAAGGCTCTGGGGACTCTAACCTGGCACAAGCCTGATCGGCTCTCTGCGCACCACCCCGAGCTAGTGACTCTCCTCAGGCTCTACCCACCTGATCATGTACTCTACCATGACCGTGCACTATCGGTACCAGTGTCTGTACCTCCTCTCTCACTATATCGGCACGAGTCCTTACCATCTGTGAGAGAATAGAAACAAGGTCATATACCAATTTAATTCAACTTAGCACGAAAGGAATGCAGAAATTGAAGTTTTCTAAATGTCTCATAGCCTTCCGAAGATAAGTACGGATGTTTCCGCATCGATCTGTGAGACTCTACTAGACATTGCTCTTGAATTTAAGATTGTTTAACCAAAAGCTTTGATACCAACTTTGTTACGACCCCTTTTCATGAATCGTGGTGGAACCTACACATCCCCATCGGTAGGCGAACCATTTCTCACATATGATAAACATAATTTAAATATGAAAGATAATGAAATACTGCATAATCTGTCTCATAATATAAACGCGAAAAAGATAAGTCTGATCATAAGAATAACATCCCCCAAGAATCTACTATGTGAATACAAGAGCACTAATAAAACCGAATACAAGTCTGAGAGTCAAGGACAACATAGTGCCAAAACTGACTAGCCATAATGAGAATGTACAAAAATGTCTCCACAACCAAGTAAATATAATAAATGATATAGGGAAATCCAGGGTATGTTGAAAGTAGCATTCTCACCCTGAAAGCTGGAAGATCAACCACTCGAACTCAGCCACGCGGTCTCGATCTAGATGAAGGATTTGTATCTACATCAAGAATAGATGCAGCAACTATAGCATGAGTACACAACATACCCCCGTAGACATCATAGGCCGACAATGACAAAAGATACACAAAAAGAGATAGATACTGAGTTAACACCACAAGCCCTATACTAGACAGTTTAGTAGCCAAATAAGTCACGTAGTTCAAGTAAAGGTCCACTAAATTCAACAAGTCACATTATTCACATAAGTATTCATATTCATAAGAGTTATCCAATTCCATAGAGTCCAAGACCATGTTCAAGTACTTAACCATTAATTGTAAATCCTCATTTATTTAGAAATCAACTAAGTCATCAATTATCAAGCAAACACTTAGTTCATCAATAGAAGATCAATGCAATGAAATATGAATGACGTGTATGTGATGCATATGCCAGGTACCTTTCCTTTTCCATATACAGGCGCTCAAATTCTATGAGCTACACACCTATGGGGGACCCACAAAGTCCATATACCTCTCTGGAATGTCCCATCGGAGCCCTACTCTTGGCTGTAATAATACATGTTGTAGGCGTGCAACCCCGATCTCAGTGTATAATTATCATCTCAATGTTGCCATAATCTCAAGGTGTTCTTACCTTTCTCGGTCCCTTGGACCCACAACATATATCTATCACGACCCCATTTAAGGAATTGTGGTGGCACCTACACTGTCCCCACAGGTAGGTGAACCACTTCCCAAAGTAACAATATAAATTAAAAAGAAATACAAAAATAACAATATTTAATAAAACTGCCTTATCTTTATATAAAAGCAGAACAAGTTTTGAAACCAACAATACAACCCCACGAATCTGGTCAACAATTCAAGAGCTTTAACTGAATACAAGTCTGATAAAGAATAACGCAGGCCAAATGCCAAAACAACATAATGAATGTTTGAACATATCTTTCGGATAAATAAAAGGCAAGGCCTAATAAGAGTATCCAGGACATGCTGAATGAAAGCATCCTCACCTCGAACACTGGAAGCCCCCAACTCAAACTCAACTCAAAGTCCTGAACCGGTAAATAAGAGTTGTATCTGCAACCAAAAAGAATGCAGCAAGTGTATCATGAGCACACAATGTACCATAGTAGACATCATAGACCGACAATGATGGAAGATACGTAACAGAGATAAATATCAAGTTGACACTAGATAAGCCTATTCTAGACAGTTCAATAGCTCATATAAATCACGATGTACACATATCAATTCACTAATTCATCAAGTCACATTGTTCACATAAGGTTCCAATCACTGTCAAGTATAATCAATCCATACACATATACAAGGATCTTAATATCACAATACCCACTAACTAGTACTCGTTTGTCCAATTCATATCCATGCTTAAACCCATTTACCCAATATAACACATCAAATAAACAAGTCAATACTTAGACCACAACAACCCCTTTTGATTAAGCTAAGCATGATGACACTAACTCCTTTATTATTATTAGTCTTGGATTTAGCAAAGTTTCTATAGAATTATAGTCTGATACACTAAGATCATTCAACGTTTACCTTCCCAATGGCAACACTTATTACAGGTTCCTTACTAGACTCGGTACCCAATCACACCGTCAATTAACAGATAACACACAATGCATATATTTTCCCTGGATCTAGACAATAGTCCAGACATATTGATACTCCCGACCACCATAGCAGTAGATATCAAAGACTTAGACTTACAAATTATAACCATAAAACCATTGCATAAGAATCAAGACACACGTGACAACCAATTCAATATTCATCCAAGTGTTCACAGATCCAATTATCAAGGTATCCACAAAGTTAAGACCAATCATGGCAATAAACCGATCCACATTACCAAAGAACAGATAACCAAGTCAATGAGATGTGTATGATATGAATGCAATGCATATACCATGATACATATATCCTCCAGAATAAAGTATGTCAAGTTTATATTATGATCGTAAACCCATGCAGAACTATACTCCCTCCACTTTGGAATTTCTCATCGGATCACGGAGCCCAGCTCTTGGCTGTAATAATATCTTTTACAGGCGTGCAACCCCGATCCCCGCGTATTATCATACACATTGTTGCGTGCAGCCCGAGCCATATATACCATCATTAACTCAATATTGCCATAATCTCATATTGTTTTTACCTTTTTTCGGTCCCTTAGACCCATAATATTTCCGTACCACTTTCATATTAATGTCATTAGAACCATAAGTGTATGAATGCAAATGATAATACAAGGAAAGAAATCAAAATGTATAAGACGCAACCAAGTATAGGAGACGAAAAACACATGCTTTTAGAATTCAACAACAAGTAACCCAAGTACAATCTAAATATCATATCAATAGTCCAACCACAATAATCCAAGTACAATGAGGATATCATATCAAATTGTCCAGCCACAATAATCTAGGTACAATTAAGATACCATATCAAATAGTCCAACAATGACAATCTAAGTACAATCATGATATCATATCAAAACATGTGTGATGAATAAACACGACAATATCAAATATGGCGATGAGCCCACATAATGGTAACGAGCCCATATAACAGTAGTCAGATTCAGCTTAAAGTTGATTCTCCAAATCACCCACCAATATAGTTCAACACGGTACTCACTCAACCATTCATCGCAATTGTCTGAGTAGGACCCCCAAACACGCCAAATACACTCAACATTTATAACTACTACATGCTTCTATCGGAGTCTCAAAAAACTAAATTGTGGGCCTACCTCATTACCGAGCAGGAGCCATGAATAATTCTTCTTCAGTGCCAGCCTTGCCCTTTTGGAGTGCCTCAAAGTAATCATAGTCTAACACGCATATAATGTATGTTAATAATAAGCTAACACATAATACAAGGACATAGTCCTTAACAAATCAAGAATTCCAAAACCAACCTCGGGCCCACGGTTTCAAGATCCAAACTTCATTACCCAGAAAACAAAAACACATACTAGATGATCATATCCTTAAATTAATTAAAAACTTATACTCATTTGGACCTTCAATCGAACAATTTACGATAAGCCCTAAATCATAAACCCTAGAATTTCCCCCAATTCAAAGAGGGTTTCCATAATAAAATTAACCACCACAATATGATCCACTATCATAAATCAATGCTTATTCACAATATTAAAGTCAACTAATCCATTTACACCCTTAACTCATAGATTCACCCTCTCTTAAACTCGCATGAAAATTAGAACTCATCTTCCCCAATTTTATAGCCATTACAAGAATAGAGACCTCAAGATAAGAATTAAACCACAAAAGGGTGAAGAATTTTACCTCTATGGAGGACTTAGCCAAAAACCTTCAAGAACCCCCTTTAGACTGCCCAATACTGAGATGAAATTATTTAAGAAAGTGATTCAACCTAGGGATTATATTAGGTTTCTTGATACAGCGTTGCGACTCCAGAGGAATTGACTCTGTTGGCACGGCCTTGCTTCCATGGAAAAAGACTCGTTGAGGTAAGGTCACTTGATACCTCGCCTTTGCGCTAAAGCGAACATACCCTATTGAGGCGCACACGCCCTAGTGTGGAAACCTTTGCCGGGGCGGGACTTATCCAACAACACAAACCCAACTTTTGCGAGCTAACCTCCGCAGAGGCAAACTCGCAGGGGGCGGACACCAGACACTAGCAACTATAATTCCAACTCACACTTCTACCAAACACCTGGAACACTCCCGAGACCTCCCAGTGCACAAACTAGATATATTATCCCAAGGTAACCATTGCTATGAAGTCACTCACACCATCGGATTTCCCATTTATCTAAGCTAAGGCATATTTTTTTAAAGAATCATTCAAAATGACCATATACCCAATACTATAAATAAGACCACAAAATACATTTGATTGTCTAGGGAAGCGACCCAATGACTAAAATAAGTCATAAATGACCCTCTGCAGCTACCAGAAGAGACGAAACCTGGAAATGAACCCATATACTCAAAAGTGAACCTAGAGTTAAACAATATTCTCAATTTTGGTTTTTCATCCGAAACTCATATAAATAGATTTCAAGATCTGTGCCACTCATCCCCACACATCACAAACCACACATAGAGATTACAAGACGGTAAAATAGAGAAACAAGGGTCTTTAGCTAAAAATAACCGGATGGGTCATTAAATCAGATACCAAATAAACAAACTTTCATCCTCGAACAGAGAGAATGAAAATACTAAAGCTAACGAGTAACCAAGGAAAATCCATCATAAGCTTATGAAAGCCCCAATAGGCTAGAAATAAATCAATAGCACTGCATGTTCACTTAATCAATCAAAACTACTATAACCTACCTCAACACCCCAAATTTCATGATCATTCATAATCGAAATTTCTTTTACAGCTAATTCTAGAATGTAAGAATTGACACTACTCAAATTCACTAATTTGATCATAGCCATACCTCTATCCGCATCCGATTGAATCCACAGTAATCACTATTATCCTTTAGTTGTAGCCACAACTAAAATCCACCTGTACCGATAACGAAGTCTGATTCTACTAGTCTATCTTCTCAACTATCAATGATGTCCTTCGCGCAAGATTCCTTAGAAACACATAAACATACATCACAAACCCAATTTTCCTTAAACTCCCAAACCACCATACTATGAGCATTCCTACTGATTACCCAGTCGCGCCAAATCCATAGAAAATCAACTTCTCACTCTAAATACTTCCCATTACTATTTGTACATCCTTAATACAAACCAAGTACACATGAAAACCATTAGAACTATCTGAACTATTGTTGTCCAAAAGTATCATCGATCTTACTTGCAATTTCACTCAGAACCGATAACACTATTATACCTATGTTTCGAATCAAAACCCATCGAACCCTTGTCGAGGATTTAGTAGAATACCATAAACCCTCCATGCAACATATACACAAGCCACGTGGACTGATCCCAAATGAACTAGTAAGCTTTCCATAATCATGTTATGACCTCTTCCCTTTCTTTTCTCATGAACAATCAATCATGTGTCATCACCCATAGCTTTAAAAGTTGGATTTTATCCAAGTCATCACTTTAGCACTGACGAACCATATTCTCGATTATAATCTCCAAATTCCTTAACTTCTACCCTATATGTAAGTCTGATAGAACCACATAAACTCTAAATATATCGAATTTTCCTCGTACTTTATCTTAACTTTCCCACAACTCGGGACACCTTGTCGAACCTCTAGCTGTCATATCTAGTTGTTTATCAATCTTACCATTCTTGACATATCAACTTTACTGTCCATCTACCTTACGTTGCTCAATTCCTTCTAAACTTTTTAATACTTGAAATACTCATCTATGCTATTAATCAACAATGCTTCTACACAGTCTACCATCAGTCTCTAATAACAGACCCCATAGAACATTCGTCATAACACTTAGCTAGTTACCATAGGCCCATTCTTCCAAGCATACCCAGCAATTTCACCCGATCTGAAAGATGAGAAAATAGACCACTCTGATCTATGCCTAATCTAAGAATTTCCATTGTTCCAAATCCAATCCATTCTTATCTCGAAGAGGCACCTTACTCATTCCAAATTAGATCAACCACATAATTATCAAGATCCTTACATTTCCACTTTTCATTTCACTCATATTCCCCCACTAACAACCGATCGTTACTCAACCTATCCAAGAGTGTACTAAAATGTCATAGGCCTTGTAACTAAGTGAATCAATCCTGGAAATGATAGAACACTGCATATCCATCACAAAGAGTTTCCATTACCTCACTCTAACCTTAAGACTGGAAGTTCCTCCCAAATCTGGCACATTCCATGTACAATCCTCGATTAGAAAAGGTATCAACCTACTCTAGGTACTCTAATAAAAAATCGTTTAGCACTCCAGCGATAATCCAAACTATTACCGAACTGGCCCATAATTCGAAAATTGATCCTTAATTACTGAACATACACTCTTGATAACATACTCCTAAATTTTCATTAAAATACATTTTCCAAAAATCCTTAACCAAAATAATCCTTATTCAAGAGCCTTATCTAATGCTTTCTTGCGAAAAGTCAACCCTTACATTATTTCATCAAACCTTAACACCTCCAGCTAACCATGTAATTTTTCTGTATCCTTCGGTCAACTTCAAAGTCATTATACCAATAACTATAGAACATTCTCAAGTATTAACATTTACATATCATGCCCACAAATATTACCCAAGAACTAGATGCAACACCCGGTAATCCCTCAATAAAACCTCACATCATCCAGCATTAAAGTCATTCCTATTAGTCGGTCACCGGCTCCCATTAGCCTATGGGGTAGTCCAACGTACCAACTCATATACTATCTCTTATACTTACACTAAGAACATACTCCTTATTTAAATAATGCGACTGCCTATTTCCATAAGCTCGCTCATCACAAATAACCTCGCCATTTGCCCTAGAATAGATAATCATCCCCCGAAAACACCCACAATCATTAGATCCTACTCTACTACCACAATTATGTCATGTAATAGCCAACTAAACCTTTCATAACTTATAAAACATCACTCTCGTACATTCTGCAACATAAGCTAGCAAGCACATTACATACCAATTTTCCCTTCCTACAGCAGCGATTGAACCCTCCCATTTCTCTTCTTTGCACCTCTGAATTTTCATTCCCATTCTCCAAGAATATCACCTCAAATCATAGCTAGAGACTAAACTTGGTCACGCGCCCGTATCACGGTAACACATCCCATACCCTACTACATTACATCATATGAACCACTCACGCACGAATGTAAGAGCGTGTTACTACCATCGGTGATAGAATAGGAAGAAAAAATTCAGATACCAATTTGATTCAACTTAGCACGAAAGAAATGAATAATTTTATGTTTCCTAAATATCTCATAGCCTCTCAAAGATAAGTATGTACATCTCTATACGGATCCACAAGACTCTATTAGATATTGCTCTTGTATTTAATGTTACACCCCAACCTTGGGGGTGTGGCTAGCACCCAACACCCGAAGGCTTGGGCAAACCACTGTAGTATCTGGAACCAGTATTACAAAACTTGGGTCGACAAGGCCTCCATATAACCATATAAGACAAGAAGGTATGACAACCTGCATACAGAAGAGTATCTACATGATATATATACAGATAACCAAGGCCACAAAAAGAGTACACTACTAACAAAAGGGGGCCAATAAGGCCACGACATACATACACATAATGTATCCAAGTTTGCAACCCTCTAAGACTGGTATAGTACATCAACTGCCAGGATATGGCCTCGCCAAACCCAAAATACTAGGACTATGTACAAATGTAGCTATCGACTCATGTATAGCAACTTCGAGAGAGAGAGGAATACAACAATCATAGCTGAATAGGCAACCTACTAAGGTGGGGCGCTGCCATGTCTATCTTTTCCTGCGGGCATGAACACAGTGCCCTAGAAATTAGGCATTAGTGTGAAAGATGTATTGAATATGTAAGGCAGATAACATGTGAAAACAAAAAAATATGATGTAAGAGATATGGAAACAGAAGGCAACCTGAAACTCACAAGAAGCTTCTGAGGGCATACCCTATTCCAAGTATAGATATATATGCATGTCTATAAGTAAAGCCACTTAGCGAGGCTATGTAATATAGTATCAATCCGCTCTACGGGGAAAATCATATCATAGTATATTGTACTAGGCCTCGAAGAGGACTCTGTCGTACTCGTCTTTAATAGGACTCGGTAGTATCAAAACCAACTACAGAGGTGTGCACATATAAGTGTCGTACCTGACCGACTATAGAGTGATTCGGTAAGAAAATACATACATATATATAAGTGCAATGAAAGACCGACTTCCAAGGACATCACAAGCAGAGCCGGAGTGACCTAGCATCGTTATCTTCCGACTGTTGTTATTGTCGCTATGTTCATAAATATCAATACAACCAGTTTGGAACATATATAATTCAAGAGATGTTATAGACTAGAAATACCTAAGGATTAGGATAAAATTTATCAAGAAAGGATTATCGTTATTCGATTTCACAAGATGGAATTCTATTCGATGAAATGTCACATCAAATCATGACAAAAAAGAAAGTTGCCCTACATACCTTGCCGATGAAGCTAGTTATGATTTGTGGAGCCCCGCACATGACAGACGATTATATGCATTAAATGAGGGGTTTGTATCAATATCAAGCTCAAATCTTATAAGATATTTTATTTAGAAAATTCGTCGAACAACTTATGTGCGTGAAGTTCTAGTCATTCTAGTATGGATTTTTACTCAAATCAATACCACTATGTTCCATAACTCCATCCCTTAACTTTACAACTTCACCAACATGATTCAACACTTATATTTTCTCTCAATCAACAATCTAAACAACAAGTTAACACAACTTCATATCAATAAGATATGTTCTTCAAGATCATACTTACCATACTTTCGTAATTCATAAGTTATCTTCACCAACCAATCAAGCTAAGTTAGGAGAAGTTAAAGGGAACTTAAAAGTAATAAATCCTTACCTTAATCAGCCAAGAGATCCTCGACAACCACCTTCAAATCAAACTCAAAGGAGCATACAAGCTTGCCAAGCTAACTAAAGAGGTTACCAAGATGTTCTTGCTCCTTGGAGAAGGAGATAGCCATAGATACTTGTAGGAGTGTTCTTCAATGGTGGAGAGGGTGTTGGAGAGTATTTGGAAGGTGTCTAGAGCTCAAGGAGTCAAAAATGAGATATGAAATAAAGTTGGCCGATATTTGACTTAATTAAGCCACCAAACTACCTCACATATACGGCTATATATACGGCGCATATGCTTATATGCGGTCGCATATGCCACCATATATGGTGGCAGTAAGGTAGGGAAAATGGCCTTAATCCATGGCTGCATCCATGAGGTGGAATGGCATCCGCGATATAAAACGTGTGGTGTATCGTCAAAACATCATCAATTTTTGTTGAGTTGTACTTCCATTAGTCCTATTGACTACCAACCTTCCAAAACCATTTCTTAACATCCTTATACATCATAGGAACACTCATAAATGGTTTCTAGTTCTCACAACTCAAGTCGGTTGACTATATTCTCATTCGGGTGCAAAACTACGGGGCGTAACATTTAAGACCGTTTAACCTAAAGATCTGATACCAACTTTGTCAAGACCCCTTTAGATGAATCATGGTGGCACCTATACTGTCCCCATCGGTAGGTGAACCACTTCCCAAATCAACAACATAAATTAAAATGAAATGTGGGAATATTTAATATTTAATAAGTTTGGAAACCAACAACACAAACCCCACGAATCTGGTGAACAATACAACAGCTCTAATCGAATATAAGTCTGATAAAAAATAACACAGGCCAAATGCCTAAACAACATAATGTGTGTTTGAACATGTCTTTCGGAAACATAAAAGACAAGGAGTAAGATAAGAGTATCCAGGACATGCTGAATAGAAACATCCTCACCCCGAACACTGGAAGTCCCCTAACTCAGACTCAACTCGAAGTCCTGAACCGGTAAATAAGCATTCTATCTGCATCCAAAAAGAATGCAACAAGTGTAGCATGAGCACACAATGTACCCTCGTAGACATCATATGTCGATAATGATAGAAGATACTAACAGAGATAAATATCAAATTGACACTAGATAAGCCTATGATAGACAGTTCAATAGCTCATATAAATCATGTTGTACACATATCAATTCATTTATTCATCAAATCACATTGTTCACATAAGGTTCCAATCACTGTCAAGTACAATCAATCCATACATAAATACAGGGATCTTAATATCATAACACCCACTGAATAGTACTCTTTTGTCAAAGTCATATCCATTATTAACGCCACTTACCCAACTTAAACTATCAAATAAACAAGTCAATACTTAGACCACAACAACCCCTTTTGAACACTTTCCAAGTGTATTACACTTAAGCTAACCATGATGACACGAACTCCTCTATTATTATTAGTCTTGGATTTAGCTAAGTCTCTATATAATTACAGTCTGACACACATAGTTCATTCAACATTTACCTTCCCAATAATAACACTTATTATAGGCTCCTTACTAGACTCGGTACCCAATCACACAATCAATTAACAGACAACACACAATGTACACATTTTTCTTGGATCTAGACAATAGCGTTGACATATTGACACTCCCGACCACCATAGCAGTAGACATCAATGACATACACTTACAAATTATAACCACAAAACACATGCATAAGAAATTAAGCCACCCATGGCAACCAATTCAATATTCATCCAAGTGTTCACAAATCTAATTATCCAGGTATCCACAGAGATAAGCCCAATCATGGAAATCAACCGATCCATATTACCAAACAACAGATAATCTAAGGCAATGAGATGTGTATGATATGAATGCAATATATATGCCAGGATACATGTATCCTCTAGTATACAATACGTTAGGTTTATATTATGATCGTACAGCCATGAAGGACCCGCGAAGTCTATATACTCCCTCCGCTCTGAAATTTTTAATCAAATCACAGAGCCAAGCTCTTAGCTGTAATAATATATGTTGCAGGCGGGCAACCCCGATCCCCATGTATAACCATACTTATTGCAGCGTGCACCCTAGCCATATGTACCATTATCATCTCAATGTTGCAATAATCTCATAGTGTTCTTACCTTTTCTGGTCCCTTAGACCCATAATATTTTCATACTACTATCATATCAATATCATCAGAACAATGAGTGTATGAATGCAAATGATAATACAAGGTAATTTATCAGAACGTATGAGACGCAACCGTGTATAGTAGATGAATAACATATGCTTTCAGAATTCAACAACAAGTAACCCAAGTACAATCGGAATATCATATCAATAGTCCAACCACAATAATCCAAGTACTATCAGGATATCATACCAAACAGTCCAACCATAATAAACCAAGTACAATCAGGCTATCATATCAAAAAATCCAGCCACAATAATCCAAGTACAATCAGTATATCATATTAAGCAGTCCAACCACGATAATCCAAGTACAATCATGATATCATATCAAAGCATGTGTTATGAATAAACACGAAAATATCAAATATGGCAATGAGCCCACATAATGGCGATAAGCCCACATAACAACAATCGGAATCAGCTTTAGGTTGATTTCCCAAATCACCCATCAACACAGTTCAACACTGATACCCACTCAATCATTCCTCACAACTGTCTGAGTAGGACCCCCAAACATGTCCAATACCCCTCAATATTTATAACTACTACGTACTTCTATTGGAGTCTCAAAAAGTAACCCATAGCCTACCTCATTGCCGAAAGGATCCACGAACAATCCATCTTCAGTGCCAGCCTTGCCCTTTCAGAGTGCCTCGAAGTAATCGTAGTCAAACATGCATATATTGTATGTTAATAATAAGTTAACACATAATACAAGGACATAGTCCTTAACAAATCATGACTTCCAAAACCAACCATGGGCCTATGATTTAAAGATCTAAACTTCATTACCCAAAAAGCATAAACACATACTACATGATCATATCCTTAAGTTAGTTAGAAACTAATACTCATTTGGACCTTCAATCGAACAATTTAAGAAAAGCCCTAAATCATAAACCCTAGAATTTCCGCCAATTCAAAAAGGGTTTCCATAATCAAATTAGCAACCACAATATGATGATATATCATAAATCAATACGTATTCACAATATTAAAGTCAACTAATCCATATTACACTCTTAAATCACAGATTCACCCTCTCTTACTCTCACATAAAAATTAGAACTCATCTTCCCCAATTTTATAGTCTATAACTAGAATAGAGACCTCAAGATAAGAATTAAACCACAAAAGGGTGAAGAGTTTTACCTCTAGAGAGAACTTAGCCGAAAACCTTCAAGAACCCCCTTTAGACTGCCCAAAAACCGAGATGAAAGTTATTTGAGAAACTTATTTGACCTAGGGATTATGTTAGGTTATCTGATACAATGTTTCTACTCCAGCGAAATCGACTCTGCTGGCGCGGTCTCACTCCCGCGGAAAATAATTCACTGAGGCGAGGTCACTTGACACCTCACCTCTGCAAAGAAGCAGACACACCCGTTGAGGCGCATATGCCTCAGCATGTAAAACCTCAATTGAGGTGGGACTTAACTAACCACACAAACCTCGCTTCTGTGAGGAAACCTCCATCGAGGCGGGACTCAACCAACCACACAAACTCTGCTTCTACGAGCCAACCTCTACAAAGGCGGACCCATAGGGGGTGGACAGCCCACCCGCCGAGGCAGAAACCATACAACAACAACTATAATTCTAACTCACACTTCTACCAAACACCTGCAACACTCCTGAGACCCCTCTCCCCCCAGGTAAATACCAGATATACTTTCCCTAGGTAACTAGTGCTATAAACTTACTCGCGCCCTCTGATTTCCTATTTATTCAAGCTAAAACATACTTTCTAAAGAATCGTCTGGAATGACCAAATATCAAATATTACAAATAAAGCCACAAAATATATTTGATTGTCTAAGAAAGTTACCCAATGACTCGACTAAGCCATAAAGGACCCATCCCAGCATAATAAACCCCACTTAGAGTTTATGAGAAGGGTAAAATACGCTAGTAAGGGTCTTTAGCTAAAAATGGCTGAACATGTAGTTATATCAAATACTAATTAAAGAAACGTTCGTCCTCAAACAGAGAGAAGGAAAATATGAAAGTTGACGAGTAACCAAGAAATACCCATTATAACATGGCGAAAGCCCCTAACAAGCCATAAATAAATCAATATCACCTCATGTTCACTTAATCAATCAAAACTACTATAACCTACCTCAAAACTCTAAATTTCATGATCATTCATAACCGAAATTTCTTTCACAACTGATTCTCGAATGTAAGAACTGATTCTATTCAAATTCCATGATATGATATACCTATCCGCATCTGATTCAATCCACAATTATCACAGTAATCACCATTATCCTTTAATTGTAGCCACAACTAAAATCCAACATGTATGATAAAGAAGTTTGATTATACTAGTCTCCCTTCTCAACTATCAGTGCTTTCCTTTGCACCAAGATTCCTTAGAAACACATATCACAAGCCAAATTTTCCTTGAACTCCCAAACCAACATACTATGAGCATGCCTACTAATTACCCCGTCGTGCCAAATCTGTAGAAAATCAATTGATCACTGTAAATACATGCCATTACCATTTGTACCTCCTAAATATATATCGTGTACCCGTGCAAACCATTAGAACTATCTGAACTGTTGTCATCTGAAAAGTATCATCGATCTTACTTGCAATTTCACTGAGAATTGATAACACTATCATACCTCTGTATCGAATCAAAATCCATTGAAACCTTGTTGGGGGTTTACTAGAATACCATAAGCCCTTCACGCAACATAGCCACAAGTCACCCGGACTGATCCCAAATGAACTAGTAAGCTTTCCATAATCATTTTATGACCTCTTCCATATCTTTTCTCATGAATAATCAATCATGTGCCTTCATCCACAACTTTAAAAGTTGGATTCTATCCAAGTCATTACTTTAGCATTGACAAACAATACCCTCGATTATAATCTCCAAATTCTTCAACTTCTACCCAATACGCAAGTCTGATAGAACCACATAAACTTTAAATATATTGAATCATCCTCGTACTTTATCTTAACTCGCCCATAACTCGGGACACCTTATCGAACCTCTATTTGTCATATCTCATTGTTTATCACCATTACCATTTCCTGACTATCAACTTTACCATCCATCTACCTTACATTACTTAATTCCTTCTAAGCTCGTTAATACCTGAAATACTAATCCATGCTATTAATCAATAATGCTTCAACATAGTATACCATCAGTGGCCAATGACAGACCCCATAAAATATTCGTCATAACACTTAGTTAGTTACCATAGGCCTACTCTTTCGAGAGTACCCAACAATTTCACCCTGTATGAAAGATGCAAAAATAGACCACTCTAATCCATGCCTAACCTTAGAATTTCCATTGTTTTAAATCCAATCCATTCCTTCTCGAAGAGGCATCTTACTCATTTCAAATTAGAGAAACCACATAGTTATCGAAATCCTTACATTTCTACCTTTCATTTCACTCATATTCCCCACTAACAATTGATCGTTACTCAACTTGTCCTAGAGTGTACTGAAATATCATAGGCCTCGCAAATAATTGAACTAATCCTAGAAATAATAGAACACTGCATATCCATCACTCAGAGTTTCCCTTGCCTCACTCGAACCTTACGACTGGAAATTCCTCCCAAATTTGGCAAATTCCATATACCATCCTTTATAAAATTCCTTGACTAGAAAAGGTATCAACCTACTCTTGTTACTCTAATCAGAAATCATTTAACACTCGAGCGATAATTCGAACTATCAACAAACTGGCCTATAATTCAAAAATTGATCCTTAATTACCGAACATACATGCTTGCTAACATCCTTAAAGTTTCATCGAAATACCCTTACCAAAAATCCTTAACCGAAATAATCCTTCTTCTAAATTAATTCATACACATACTGACCTGATCATTTATACTTGAAGTTGTTCACAACTAAATATAGACCAAACCTGTTACATCCCGTAAATTCATATATCAAATGTACCCTAAGTTAATAATCCTAAGATAAGGAAGAAGGTTCCATTGGAAGAATTGATGAATGGTCGAGTGAAAACCAAAGAAGTCATGAGATTTCAAAACGCCATTATGCCTTTCGTGCTTATAATTCTTATGTTGAGTGTGTTGTGTCAAGTTTATGTAACATGAGAATAGTACAATGACTATTAAAAGGGATGACAAAGGCCTTGGGCCAAAGTTGGAAGCATATCCAAAAGATTCAGAGTTATACTCGTCATTTCGCGCATATTTGAGAAGACAATTAACTGATTTAAGTTCCAATGACTCGAGCCATATTACAAGGGTAATGTATAAAATAAAGGGATGTAAAAATGGTTTATGAATGATTATAAGTCATTAGTATCAAAGGAATCATATCTCAACAAAGTTTGACGAAGATCGGCCGATACGCTAGAGAGTTTTGAGCCATGAATGGGATCCACATCATGAAATTGAAGACATACCCAAGACTGTATTAGAGGGGAAATATACCTAAGTTTGACATTGTATCTGCATCACAGACCAAGGTTGGTTCCACCTCCCTATAAATAGTTTGAAATGATGGATTCACTTCCACACTTTAGTTTTTCACCACTTCGACCCCTTGAGCCCCTAAACCCTCTCCCAAGGTTCTCACATCATTAAGGGACCCTTCCAAAAGGTTTAAGATGTAAATATTTCATCATAAGGAACTAGATCACCTTGAATCATCATCTTGATTCTAGAAATGGAACTCGAAGGAACTTCAAGATTCTTGGAGATTCAAAGTAGAGCATGGTAGAGGAAAATCTTGGCTAATTGGAGGTAAGATTATTGCTACTTCTCATGTATTTAAACCCTCATATCCAAAAGTAACCTTGTGGAAAAAAATAATCTATGGGAAGTTAAGGTAAACATCATAGTTGTTGTGATTTGTTGTTGATGCTTGTAATGAAGCTTAGAGGTAACTATGGCTAGACCTCATGGAATATGATTGAGGTAATCTTGTTGGAATTGTGGTTATTGTAAGGGAATATGAAAATAACATAAGTTGTTATGCTAATAATATGGGATAAAGTAAGCACGCTAAGTGTTCGACGAAATGTCGCAATGAAGAAATTATAAAACCATTGATTGGATATTGATACATATTGTCTTAATTATTTAGGTTGATGCTTATACGGCAAGCGAGATAGCATAGGGGTAGTGTTACCCTGCTAACGAGGTATGTAAGGCTCACTTCTTTATTCTTTTGGCATGATTAATATGAAATAATGTTGGATAGTTGCTATCCAATATATACTCCATACATAATCACCAAAAGTGTATTTATAACTTATTTTTGTCGCTTGGTTATGATTCTTAAAAGCCCTTGGTTGAGTATACTATCTGCATCATAGCGAGTCATACTTAATTTGACATAACAAGGTTTTATGTTGACATTCTTGAAAGTGAACTCGATTGTACGTCATATCATTCCTATTGATTCACATAAGAAAGAAAGGTAATATGTAACCCTCATAAGGGAGTCAGGGTGTAACGACCTTATGTCACTCTGATGCATTCAAAAGAGTATTTTATATTCCTTAAGAGTTCATCAGATGCATATATATATATATATATATATTACCCACAAAGGCCTATGCTGCTATTGCGCAGCTTATATAGCTATAAGATTGATAATATTGCCCACAGAGGCCTATGACGCTATTTCGCATTTTATACAGACATGATATTATTAATGCTTCCCACAGAGGCCTACGACATTATATTTATGCAATTATATTTCATTATGCATATTCTGGCCCACAAAGGCACTCAGAGTATAGATTGTTTCTCTATTGCCTTATCTTACAGTCATGTATTCAGTTAGAGTTTCAGCTTATGCTTTATGTACCATAGTGTACTTGTTTACAGTTCTGCCTTACATATTCAGTATATCTTTTGTATTGATGTCCCTTTTTGGGGCACTGCATTTCATGCCCACAGGTACAGATAGAGATTCAAATGATACCTCATAGTAGGTGACTCGACTCAATTGAAGATTGGCATGTTCCTTTCTTCCGGAGCTATTTAGTGAGCTAATAGGTATGATGGTTGCATAAATGTATATAGTTGGGTATGGTGGGGTCCTGTCCTGACCAGATGTTATCCATATACTTTCTAGAGGCTTGTAGATAGTTGTTTTGTGTATAGTGGTTTGGTGAGGCCTTGTCGGCCCTTTTAGTAGACTCATTATGTTTATATCAGTCTTATCGGGCTTGTTGTGTATATATATATATATATATATATATATATATATATTTATATCCTTTTTTGCATGCGGGTGATCGTGTTATGATCAGTAATCATTCGTCTGAGGCCTTATCGGCCCATATGTTGTTGAGCATGCTACAGGTATCAAGATTGGTATGCTCAGGCCTTAGGGCACCAGGTGCCGGCCACACCCCCTAAATTTGGGTTGTCACAAACTTAGTATCAGAGCAGGTCAGTCCTAGGGATGTCTACAAATCGTGACTAGTAGATTCTTGCTTATTGGTGTATTGCGCCCCACACTTATAAATAGGAAGCTACAAGGAATTTAGGATGGTTTCTTTCTTTATTGATCTAGATCGTGCACTAGAGCCTAGTAGTATCCCCTCCTTAACCTTATCGTGTTCACACTTTTAGAAATGTCTCCTTCAAGAAATACACCTTCTATCGAGACATACCCATTAGAGGATACGAGCGGGTTACCTTTTTATCAGTCTTTGACCCATATACGATTAGGGGCGTTGAGAGACACCTCCCATACCATTAGATAGGGATAACTTGGGGCAGATAATTAATGATTAGAATCAAGAAACAATTGAGGAATGGCTATTAGCATGAAATAAATACTTAATAAATTAGTGGAATGCTATGACCAGATCGAGACTGAAAGGTACAGTAGATAGACAGACAAGCAAAGAACCAAGGTTTGTGATATTATGTTACCCCACAATTGTATGAAGGCCTCAGGCTTCATGGGACAAAAGTGGCAAGTTAAGAAACAGATTGCAATAAGAGGATACAGATAACGTTAATGGGAAGTTTAGAAAGTTACAAGAAATTCATCCGTCCATGAAAAAATATGTTAACTTGACTATGAGAATCTGCTATCAATACTTGATTCAGGCATGGGATGCGTAGCTTTGGAAATAAAGGTAACCTCATACTACTTCCAATAAGGGCGAATGTTCAGATTCATAGTGATGTGAAAGATTTTTCTGAAAGATGTTTAAGGGGAGTACGCAAGATACCACAACCTAATTAGTAACTCTAACTCATCTACAAGAAATGGGTCGCCCACAAATGTAAGGCATGGGATGAGTTTTCTGTTGATCTGAGAAGGAGTCATATTGTTTGCCATAGGAATTTACGTGTGCAAACCGCAGCAAGGGACCGTAGGATTAATCCTCAGAAGGAAATTATTTTTCAGTCCATTGTGAACTGTGGTGGGACTTTAAGCACGTATTGGATAGGGATAGCTTGGGGAAGATAATTAATGATAAGAATAAAGAAACAATTGAGGAATGTCTATTAGCACGAAATAAAGGCTTAATAAATTAGTGGAATGCTATGACCAGATTGAGGCTGAAAGGTACGGTAGATAGAAACACAAGCAAAGAACCAAGGAAGATAAAATTAACCGAGACTATGTTGTAGCCATAATAGCGCGACTGCTTTGAGATGATGTAAAGGAAAAAATAAGGTAGAATACCTAAAACTTATTAGCTAAGGGTATGAAGCCCCTGGTGTCCATAAACGGTAGTTCAAAAGAGCACAACAAGATAAGAGAAACCCCATAGGTGATAAATGGGTGTCAGGTAAACACAAGTGGAAGTGTTATGACAAAGTAATGAGGCCGAAGGTTGTTCCTCAAATAGATAGGCAGGGAAATGATTGTAATAATAAGGATACCGCTGACGAACTATGGCAGGACCAACAACAGTATGATTATCATTAAAGATAAGGACAGTAGCAAGGAAATGGTACTTAAACCTTCTCATCCAAGACTATAACACCTAACGTCCAGAAGTTATAGTACAAGAATTATATCAAGATAAAGGCATCATTAAAGGAAAGTCAAGTCGAGAATGTAAAGATTAAAGGATCAAGTAGAGGTTATGAGAAGAGCTAATACACATTAAGGGGGGAAGTCTTAGTAAAGTAGTGAATTGAGACCAAATTATGATTTGAAATTGGATATGTTAAACACTAGTTCCGCCTCAAGTACCAGCAAGTCATTGAAGGATGAGTAAAGTGGAAGTAATGATAAATAAGGCTCGATGTAGGCATATAATGGAATGAAAAAATGATCAACAATCCTGAAGGGTCAATGTAGACACTAAGGGAATGAGTTAACAGACAGGGATAAGGAAGCAAAGATAGGAGTAGGCAGAAAATTGTAAAGTTTGGATTGTTTAATTAATCAAAAATTCTGCAAGACGGGTAATGTAATGATCATGAAGTATAAGGGTATTGGTGGCTAAGAATCCAGAATCACGAAGTAAAGACCGAAGCATAACTTAAGTATGGTAACTACAGTGAATCGAGTAGATCACCGCTTGTTAAAGATGAATCTTTGATGAGAAAAAGGTAGGGTGACCCTTAGCATGACTACTACTGGAAAACAATATGATTATGTCGAAGATTTTCCCTCAAAATGTATACATACGATATACCCAACAAAGGAATAGTCGAGTATCATGAGTAGCAAATCTTGAGGTTACAAGAGTCAAGTATTGCGCTCTTAGTAGGGTGTAAATGTGGCTCTCAGAGGGGTGCAAGTCTAGAGTCATCAAAGATAATGAGTACCTAAAGAGATAAGGTTGATTTTAGGGAAATAACGTTGAAGGTGAAGGGATGTCACATTCCTAGTACTTGAACAAAAAAGGGAGAATAAAGTGAATCAAAAGGAAATGACAGGGATTGAGGAAGGATACTTGGAAAACATCATGTATTAAGTACCCGGGTTGATACATTATAAGAAATAAGGGGTTCTAACATAAGAGATAAGGGTGTAGTGGTGATATGGTTGAGTATTGTTAATAAGGGGACGAATATGAACACTAAAGGGGAGAGTAAGGTAATCGGTAGCCAGCAGAAAGAGAAATCAAGTGATGTAATTCTCGAAAGTAGAATGCAGTAGAGTATTTTTGTATATTGACAACTAAAGGAACGTCAATACAAAGGACGTTGTAACAATCTATCCATTACACACTTGTTGAGAGATGGCATTATATGGAATAAAGGAAGTAACAAGAACATTATTAAGCTTAGGAGAATTAGTATATAGATTTTCAACCCCTATGGGAATTCGCACTCGAAATAGGAAAATCAGCTATGAATTATTGGATAACACGAGAGTTATTACAAGTTATCTCATGAGCATCATAAACCGCTCAGAGTTGAAAGACTAATGCATAAATGACTCGTTAGCTCGCATAGTGATAATTAAGACTCCTTAGATGGTTGAAGGCCAAGCGACAACTTATATTAAGAGGATTTCTCATTTTCCTAGAAATTGTTTTGAGCCCTTTCTCTATGGAAAACACTGATTTTGGATGTCTAGGACGGGTTAATTTAAAAGCTAAGGTTTAAACCACCAAACACATATTGTGAGTGGGCACATGGATTTGCAAAGGAATTTGGAACGATCGTCTAAGGATCGACAATAATTATGCGAGATACTACCAAAGTTAATATATAAAACGTGGTGTACGAAAGACAAACAGGACCCCTATCGAATAATGAAAATGGAAGTGACTAGACGGAGCCATATCGGATTTGATGAAGCAAGTTATGAGAAAATGCTTGGATCAATGCAGGGATATTTTAAGAGACATGGTTGCAAGAATAGGATATAACCTCACAAGAAAGGAATATTTTGACTAAAATGTTAGCGATCGTAATACCCCAAATTCGTCTGAGAAACGCAATGGCAGGCAAGAAAAGTGTGTTCCTAGCTATAGATTTCTATTGGATATTCCCTCTAAATATTGCCATGATGAAAATGTAAAGGTGAAAAGGAACTTATTGAAGAAAGAAATTCCAAGTCCAATAAATTATTTATGATTTACGTATTCAAGTGTAACGATATAAAGGTAAAAAAAGGGGCGTATAAGAATGTAATAGAGAGGTGGAAAGGAGGAAGAGAATAGGAAAATAATTTAACATAGATAACCATATTGTTTTCAAAAACTCCTGACCTACGATGACCATCGTGACATGCCTTCTCATTATAACCTTTCTTATGCTTCATGCCTATAAATTTATATTATGTATATCCTATCATAAGTCGGAAATTGTTACAAGAGACTAAAAGGTATAGTCCAGATTTGTTGATACAATAATTTACTGATAATGATGTGTGGAGTGAATAATGTACTGATAATGTTGTCTTTATGTAACCTTATGAGGTGATGACTATAGTATCTAATCAAGAGACTCTTTCAAAAGTTGTCAAAGAATATAAGAGTTGCTAGCCCTGAGTAATGATGCCCCAACATTCAAGGAAGAATCTTCTTAACGGGGAAAGGATTTTACATCCCATAAATTCATATATCGAATTCACCCTAAGTTAAGAAACCTAAGATAATGAAGAAGGTTCTCCATTGAAAGAATTGAGAAATGGTCGAGTGGAAACAAAAGAAGTCATGAGAGTTCAAAATGCCATTATACCTTTTGTGCTTACAATTCTTACGTTGAGTGGGTTGTGTCAAGCTGATGTGACATCAGAATATTAAAATCACTTTTAAAAGGGATGAGGAAGGCCTTGGGACAAACTTGAAAGCATATCCAAAAGATTCTGAGTTATACTCGTCATTTCGCGCACGTTTGAGAACCCGATTAACCGATTTAAGTTCTGACGACTCGAGCCCCATTGAGAGGGTCACATATAACATAAATGGATTTAAATAAGGTTTATGGATGGTTATAAGTCATTAGGCTCAAATGAATCACATCTCAACTAAGTTTGACGAAGATCGACCGATACGCTAGAGAGTTTTGTGCAATGAATGGGATTCGCCTCATCCAATAAAAGACATATCCAAGCCTGGATTAGAGGGGAAATATACATCATTCTGCCCTTAGAACTACATCCTCATATGGCTTCTGCGGCATAGACCTTGGCCCAGACCAAGGGCGGTGTGACCTCCCTATAAATAGTTTGAAGCGGTAACTTTACTTCCACACTTCATTTTTCCACTACTTTGACCCCTTGAGCCCCCAAACCCTCTACCAAGGTTCTCACATCATTAAGAGACCCTCCAAAAAGTTTTAGGATGTAATTCTTTTGTCATAAGGAACTAGATCACCTTGAATCATCATCTTGATTCTTGAAAGGGAACTTGGAGGAACTTAAAGATTCTTGGAGACTCAAAGAAGAGGATGGTAGAGGAAAATCTTGGCTAATTGTAGGTTAGATTCTTTCTACTTCTCATGTATTTAAACCCTCATAGCCTAAAGTAACCTTGTGGCAAAAAAGATAGTCTATTGGAAGTTAAGGTAAACATCATAGTTGTTGTGATTGGTTGTTGATGGTTTTAATGAAGCTTAGATGTAACTATGGCTAGACCCCATGGAATATGATTGTGGTAATCTTTCTACAATTGTGGTTGTTGTAAGGGAAGATGAAAATAATATATGTTGTTGTGATAATAATATGGGACAAAGTAAGCACGCTAAGTGTTTGGCGAAATGTCGCAACGATGAAATTATGAAACCATTGATTGAATATTGATATGAATTGTCTTAATTGTTTAGGTTGACGCTTATACGACAAGCGAGACATCATAGGAGTAGTGTTTCCCTATTAATGAGGTATGTAAGTCTTACTTCTTCATTCTTTTGGCATGATCGATATGAGACGATGCTAGCTAGTTGCTATCCATTAAATACTCCACTCATAATCGCCAAATATGTATTTATGACTTATTTCCGCATCTTATCGAGTCATACTTAATTTGAGATAACAATGTTCCATATTGACATTCATTAAAGTGAAGTCAAGTGTACGTCATATCGTTCTTATTGATTCACATAAGAAAGAAAGGTAATATGTAACTCTCATAAGGGAGTCGGGGGTGTAATGATCTTATGTCACTCCAACGAGTTCAAAAGAGTATTCTATATTCCTTAAGAGGTCATTAGATGCATATATATATATATATATATATATCCCACACAGGCCTATGGCGCTATTGCACAGTTTATATAGCTATGAGATTGATGATATTGGCCACAGAGGCCTATGGCACTATTGTGTAGTTTATACAGACATGATATTGATAATGCTGCCCACAGAGGCCTACAGCGTTATATATACGCGATTAAATTTCATTATGCACATTCTGGCCCACAGAGGCACTCAGAGTACAAGTTGTTTCTCTATTGCCCTATCTTATAGTCATGTATTCAGTTAGAGTTTCATTTTATGCTTCATGTACCATGTTGTACTTGTTTACAGTTTTGCCTTACATATTCAGTACATCTTTCATACTGATGTCACTTTCTGGTGCAACGCATTCATACCCGCAAGTATAGATAGAGATTCATATGATACCTCACAAGTGGTAACTCGACTCAACTTAAGATTGTCACGCTCTTTTCTTCCGGAGCTATCTAGTGAGCTCATAGGTATGATGGTTGAATATATGTATATAGTTGGGTATGGCAGGGACCTGTCCCAACTAGATGTTATCGATATATTTTTTGGAGGCTTATAAACAGTCGTTTTATGTGTAGTGGTTTGGTGAGGCCTTGTCGGCCCTTTTAGTATATTCTCTATGTTTATATCGGCCTTGTCGGGCTTGTTGTATATATATATATATATATATATATATATATATATATATATATATATATATGTATATATATATATATATGTATATATATATATATATGTATATATATATATATGTATGTATGTATGTATAGGCTGGGCCTTTTCTGCGTGCAAGTGATTATGTTTTGATCAGTAATCATTCGTCTGAGGCCTTGTCGGACCATATCTTGTTGAGCATGCTACAAGTATCAGGATTGGTATGCTCGGGCCTTAGGGCACCCGGTGCCGGCCACACCCCCCAAGGTTGGGGTATGACAAAATCGTTGTCAATCTGTTATCGTAGATATCCCCATGGGCCAACACCTTATGCGAGAGCCTTATCCAATGCTTTCTTGCGAAAAGTCAACCCTTACCTTATTTCGTCGAACCCTAACACCTCTAACTAAGCATGCTATTTTTGTGTGTCCTTCGGTCAACTTCAAATTCATTATACCAATAACTATAGAACATTCTCAAGTATTAACCTTTACATATCATGCCCTCAAATATTACCCAAGAACTAGATGCAACACCTAGTAATCCCTCAATGAAACATCACATTATCCAGTATTAAAGTCATTCCTATTAGTTGATCACTTGCTCCCATTAGCCTACAATGTAGTCTAACATACCATCTCATATTAAATCTCTTACACTTATTCTACGAACACACTCTTTGTTTGAAGAACGCGACTACCTATTTCCATAAGCTTCGCTCGTCATAAACAACCTCGCCATCTGGCCTAGAACAGATAGTCATCCCTTGAAGACACTCACAATCATTAGATCTTACTCTGCTACCACAATTCTACCAAGTTGAAACCAACTAAACCTTTCATAACTTATACAATATTACTCTTGTACATTCTGCAACATAAACAAACAAGCACATTAGATACGATTTTTTTCCCTTCCTACAACGGAGATTGATCCCTCCCATTGCTCTCACTCACAATCATACCCCAATCAATTGTAACTCAAATCATAGATGGTTACTAAACTTGGTCATGCGCCTGTATCATGGTAACACATCTAATACCCTACCGCGTGACGTAATATCAAACCACTCATGCACGAATATAAGAGCGTGTTACCACCATCGATGATAGAATAGGAAGAAGAAGTTTAGATACTAATTTGATTCAACTTAGCACAAAAGGAATGAAGAATTTGAAGTTCCCTAAATGTCCCATATCCTCTCGAAGATAAGCACAGACGTTTCCTCACCGATCCGCAAGACTCTATTAGACATTGCTCTGTATTTAAGACTATTTAACCTAAAGCTCTAATACAAACTTTGTCACAACCCCTTTTAAGGAATCGTGGTGGCACCTACACTGTCCCCACCGGTAGGTGAACCACATCTCAAATTAACAACATAAATTTAAAAAAATGCGGAAATAACAATATTTAATAAAATTGCCTTATGTTTACATAAAAGCAAGACAAGTTTAGAAACCAACAATACAACCCTCATGAATCTGGTCAACAATACAAGATATCTAACCGAATATAAGTTTGATAAAGAATAACACAGGCCAAATGCCTACACAACATAATGAATGTTCGAACATGTCTTCCAGATAAATAAAAGACGAGGAGTAAGATAAGAGTATCCAGGACATGCTAAATGGAAGCATTCTCACCCCGAACACTGGAAATCCCCTGACTCAAACTTAACTCGAAGTCGTGAACCGGTAAATAAGCGTTGTATCTACATCCAAAAAGAATGTAGCATGAGTACACAACGTATGAACTGATTTTTGTTTGTTTGGTTTTGCATTAATAAAAATCCAAATTGGGCATAATTAAATTAAAACAATGAGTACACAATGTAACCCCATAGACATCATAGGCTGACAATGATGGAAGATACGTTACAGAGATAAAAATCATGTTGACACCAGATAAGCCTATACTAGACAGTTCAATAGCTCATATAAATCACGTTGTACACATATCAATTCACTAATTCATCAAGTCACATTGTTCACATAAGGTTCCAATCACTGTCAAGTACAATCAATCCATACACATATACAGGGATCTTAATATCATAATACCCACTGACTAGTACTCTTTTGTCCAAGTCATATCCACGCTTAACACCACTTACCCAACATAACACATCAAATAAACAAGTCAATAATTAGACATCAACAACCCTTTTTGAATGCTTTCCAAGAGTATTACACTTAAGCTAACCATGATGACACTAACTCCTTTATTATTATTTGTCTTGTTTAGCTAAGTCTCTATACAATTATAGAGTGACACACATATATCGTTCAACGTTTACCTTTCCAATAGAAACACTTATCACAGGTTACTTACTAGACTCGATACCCAATCACATGGTCAATTAATAGACAACACACAATGCACATGTTTTCCTTGGATCAAGACAATTGCTGACATATTGACACTCCCGACCACTGTAGTTGTAGACATGAAAGACTTTGAATTACAAATTATAACCACAAAATCCATGCATAATAAATCACGCCACACATGGCAACCAATTCAATATTCATCCATGTGTTCACAGATCCAATTATCCAGGTATCCACATAGACAAGCCCAATCATGGCAATCAACCGATCCACATTACCAACAACAGATAATCAAGGCAATGGGATGTGTATGATATGAATCCAATGCATATTCCAGGATACTTGTATTATCTAGTATACAGTACGTCGAGTTTATCTTATGATAGTACACCCATGGAGGACCCGCGAAGTCCATATACTCCCTCCACTTTGGAATTTCTCATCAGATCATAGAGTCCAGCTCTTAGTTGTAATAATATTTGTTACAGGCGTGCAACACTGATCCCCGCATATCATTATACCTGTTGCAGCGTGCAACCCAAGCCATCCGTACCATTATTAGCTCAAATTTGTCATAATCTCATAGTGTTCTTACCTTTTTCGGTGCCTTGGACCCACAACATTTTCATGCCACTCTCATATCAATATTATCATAAACATGACTGTATGAATGTAAATGACAATACAAGGCAAGAAATCAAAATTTATTAGATGTAACCAAGTATAGGAGATGAATAACACATGCTTTCAGGATTCAACAACAAGTAACCCAAGTACAATCCAATTATCATATCAACAGTCCAACCATAATAATCGATGTACTATCAGGATATCATACCAAACAGTCCAACCATAATAATCTAAGTATAATCAGGATATCATATCAAATAGTAAATCCATAATAATACAAGTACAATTAGGATATCATATCAAATAGTCCAACCACGATAATCCAAGTACAATCAGGATATCATATCAAATCATCTGTGATGCATAAACACGACAATATCCAATATGGAAATGAGCCCACATAATGGTGACAAGCCCACATAATAGCAGTCGAAATCAGCATAAGGTTGATACCCCAAATCACCCATCAACATAGTTTAACACCGGTACCTACTCAATCGTTCATCACAACCATCTGAGTGGGACCCCCAAACACACCCAATACCCCTCAACATTTATAACTACTACATTTATAACCATAGCCTACCTTATTCCGGAGTAGGAGCCATGAACAATCCATTTTCAGTGCCAGCCTCGCCCTTCCGCAGCGCCTTAAAGTAATCATAGTCTAACACACATATATTGTATGTTAATAATAAGCTAACACATAATACAAGGACATAGTCCTTAAAAAATCAAGACTTCCAAAACTAACCCCGAGCCCATAGTTTCAAGATCCAAACTTCATTACCCAAAAAGCATAAACACATACTAGATGATCATATCCTTAAGTTAATTAGAAACTTATACTTTTTTGGACCTTCAATCGAACAATTTATGAAAATTCCAAAATCATAAATCCTAGAATTTCCCCAATTGAAAAAAGGGTTTCTATAATCAAATTAACCACCACAATATGATCCGCTATCATAAATCAATACTTATTCACAATATTAAAGACAACTAATCTATATTACACCCTTAAATCACAGATTCACCCTCTCTTAAACTCACATGAAAATTAGAACTCATTTTTTTCCAATTTTATAGTCCATAACTAGAATAGAGACCTCAAGATAACAACTAAACCACAAAAGGGTGAAGCATTTTACCTCTATGGAGAACTTAGCCAAAAACCTTCAAGAACCCCATTTAGACTGCCCAAAAACTGAGATGAAAGTTATTTGAGAAAGTGATTTGACCTAGGGATTATATTAGGTTGCCTGATATAGTGTTTCCGCTCTAGCAAAATTGACTACGCTAGAACAGTCTCGCTCCTATGGAAAAAGACTCGCTGAGGCGAGGTCACTTGACACCTCGCCTCTGCACAGAAGAGGACACACCCTGCTGAGGCGCATACGCCCTAGCGTGAAAAACCTCCTCCGAGGCAGGACTTAACCAACCACACAAACCCCGCTTTTATTAGCTCACCTCTACAAAGGTAGACTTACAAAGGCGGAGAACCCACCAACCAGGGCGAACACCATACATCGGCAACTATAATTCCAACTCACACTTCTACCAAACACTTGAACACTCCCGAGACCCCTCGAGCACAAACCAGATATACTCTTCCAAGGTAACTAGTTCTACGAACTCACTCGTGTCCTCGAATTTATAATTTAACTAAGCTAAGACATGTTTTTCTAAAGAATCATCCGGAATGACCAAATACCAAATATTACAAATAAGGCTACAAAATACATCTGATTATCTTAAATAGTGACCCAATGACTCGACTAAGTCATAAATGACCCTCCGAAGCTACCGGAAGTCACTAAACCTTGAAATGAACCCATATACTCAAAAGTCAACCTTGAGTTAAACTATCCAACTCAACTGTTCTCGATTTCGGGTTTTCATCCAAAACTCATATAAATATACATCTGGATCCATGCCACTCGCACATTACAAACACCATATAGAGATTACGGGAAGGATAAAATAGGCAAATAAGGGTCTTTAGCTAAAAATGATCAGATGGGTCGTTACAATATCATATCACCCTAATAATAATATCATTTGAACCATGATTGTATGAATGCAATGACAATGCCAGGAAAGAATCATAATGTCATGAGATGCAACAAGTATAGTGATGAATATCATATTCTTTCAGAAATACATCAATACATAATCCACATACAATTAGAATAGCATATCAAAGCATGTGTGATGGATAAGAACAATGATACAAGTATGGCGACAAGACCACATAATGGCAATAAGACCAAATAATTAGCAGTTGGAATCAGCTTAAGGTTGATTCCCCAAATCACCCGTCATAATAGTTCAACACCGATATATACTCAATTGTTCATCATAATTATTTGAGTGGGACCCCGAAACACGCCCAATACCCCTCAATATTGACCTCGCTAAGGTGGTGTCACTTAATACCTCGCCTCAGCGTCATGGCGACCCCAATACCGCAGAGACAAACTCACTCCTGCGAACAAATCCTCCGCCAAGGTGGAAACCCAATAATCTCCTGTCCCCCCGCCTCTGTGAGACACCCTCCCACCAAAGCGGGCATGCAGGGGTAAACAAAGGTGCCGCCGAGGCGGACACCAGATTAGGGAAAATATTACCAAACTCTTATCTAACATCTAAAACACTCCCGGAACCCCTTAAAACAAACCAAGCATGCTCATTTAAGGTAAATAGTGCTACAAACTTACTCGTACCCTCAACTATCCCATTTAACCGAGCTAAAGCATACTTTTCTAAGGAATCATCTAGAATAACAAAAAATCTAAGTATTAGAAATAAGGCAACAAAATATATCTGATTGTATTGGGAAGTAAACTAATGAATTGACTAAGTCATAAATGACCCTCCGGAGCTATCGGAGATAAACCTATATACTCAAAACTCAACCTTGAGTCAAACTATCTAATTGGAAGGTTCTAGTTTTGGGTTTTTCATCTGAAACTCACATAAATAGACCTCGTGATCCATGCCACCCATCCTCACATCACAAACCCTATATAAAGGCCACAGAAAGGGTAAAATAGGCAAAGAAGAGTATTTAGCAAAAAAAAGTAAATGGGTCATTACAGTTAGTTCACATGGAGGCCTTGTCAGCCCTTGTTGTATATTCTTTGGGTGGTTCACCTATAGAATTTCATGATGGCCTTGACATCCTGTTTATGTATATATATATATATATCTTTTGGATTGTTTTCTGTACAGATTGATACCCTCATGTTCACTCAGATTACATTGAGTACGGCCTTGTCAGCCTAAATATCTCCATTATGCCATGATGTGGTCTATTACAGGTTGGTACGCTCGGTCAAGTAAGGCACCATGTGCCGATCTCACCTCTCCAACTTTGGGGCATGATAGTTTTTTACTCCCTTGAGCAAGGAGTTTGTTGGGTTTTTGGGCTTTTTTACTTCCGATGTGGATAAATAAAATACCTTTTGGACCTAACCCACATTTTCCCTATATCCCACTAGTGTCAAGACATATAAATATGACATATTTTAGGTATTAAACATAACATGAGAGAAAAATATAGGTGTAGCCCTTTTTGAAGCTTTGGGAGAGAGAAAATTGTATTTTTTTGCTCCACGAAATTCTGCTCAGGCAGTCAGATGCAAACTGCGTTTTACGATTCATTCACCAATAAATCATGCTCAAATTTGAAATAGAGTTCTCAATATATGGTTCTTAGATTTCAACGGTGGAGATTGGATTTTGTGGTCTATAGCTTCAGTTTTGGAGGCACGAACAGTAGCTTGGTTTGGGGTGATTTCTCTCCTTTTCTTCTCTACCTTTGGTGATATATTTTAAGTATTATTGTGGTGTGCTTGACGTTGATGTTATAGCCATTTCGGAGAACATCGTTGTGACTTTTGTTTTTTTTTAGTGGAGCTTTTGTGGGCCAGAGGTCCCGTGATTGTTTCTTCTTCACATTGAAAGGGTTTTTCCATGTAAATTTTGGTGTCTCTTATATTTTATTTGTGTTGATAGCCTTATCATTTTGTTGTTAGTATAACTGCTGCCCAGATTTCTATTTGTGTTTAAAATTTAGTATGCTCCTCATGTTCAAATAGTATGGAAAGTTTTTAGCTTGGGTATTTCTTCCGTTGCTACCCTGTCATGCAATTCTTGGGTTATTGTTTATTTCTTCCCAATAAAGTGGTATCAGAACTTGTGGTTGTATTTGGTTTTGTTGATTGTCTATTTGAATGATGGATGCAAATATGAGCAAGATGACTTATTCAAATGACAGTAATTATCATATTTGGAAAGGCAAGATGAAAGATCTTCTATTTTTCAAGAAAATGCATTTACCTATGTTTTCTTCGAGCAAACCCCAATCTATAAATGATGAAAATTGGAAATTTGAGCACCTACAGATTTGTGGTTATATCAGATAATGGGTTGAAGATAATGTGCGTAATCATATTGTGAATGAGACACATGCTAGAAGTTTATGGCATAAACTCGAGATACTTTATGCTTCGAAGATTAGAAATAAGAAGTTGTTCCTACTGAAATAACTGATGAATATTAGATACAAAGAGGACAATCCTATTTTTTATCATATTAATGATTTTCAGGGTGTCCTTGACCAGCTATCTAGAATGGGTGTCAAGTTTGGAAGAAATTAAGGGAATTTGGCTTCTTAATACTCTGTCAAACTCTTGGGAAACTCTTCGGGTTTCTTTGACTAATTCTTCTCTTAGTGATGGTGTAACAATGGAATATGCTAATATTGGTATTTTGAATTGAGAGATGAGAATAAGATTTCAAGCTTTGTCTTCTTTAGCTTCACACTCTATTGTTTTGGTTACTGAAGACAGGGGGAGAAGCAACTTCAGAGGTCAGAATGACAAAGGAAAAAGTAGAAGCAAATCAAGATCCATGTATAAGAATTTTACATGTAACTATTGTCATAAGGAAGGGCATATCAAGATCATTATTACAGGTTTAAGAGAGACCAGAAACAACAAAAGAATGATGGCAGCGATAATGAAAATCGTGTTGCTGATGTTGCTGAAAATGATCTTCTTATTGCTTGTGGTTAAAATGATTTCAACCTTGTTTGTGATGAGTCTACCTTGTTTGTGGATTCGGGAGCCACTTCTCATGTCACATCGATTTTCTTCTTCTACTCTAGGTAATTTTGGAAAGTTACAAATGGGAAATGATAGCGAGGCTGATGTATTTGGCATTGGTATAGTTTGCTTGATAATTAATAATGGTTCGAGCTTAATTCTTAACAATGTCAAGCATGCTCCAAATGTTCGTCTGAATTTAATTTTTGTAGGAAAGTTTGATAATGAGAGGGTTATGATCAAATCTTTGGTGGTGGCCAGTGGAAGCTTCTTAGAGGTTCAATGGTTGGGTTCGAGTGCAAAAGATATCTGACTTGTACTTATTTTGGGGCTCCATTTGTAGTGACTCAGTAAATGTGGTTGAGAATAATATTTCTTCAGAGTTAGGGCGCGAGAAGGGAATTGATAGTTTGGCTAAGAAAAATTTGCTTTCTGGAGTCAAACAAGTAAAGTTGATGAGACGTGTTCATTGCCTAGCCAGAAAATAGAAAATAGTTTCTTTTCAGAGTCATTCACCTTAAAGAAAGCTTGACTTGCTGGAGTTGATACATTCTGATTTTTGTGGTCCTTTAAAGTAAGGTCTCATGGGGTGCACTTTACTTTGTGACTTTGATTGATGATCATTCTCGCAAACTCTAGATATTTCCTTCGAAGTCCAAGGATCAAGTACTTGCAACAAGAAATATGTTTTTAGTGACAACACTTAGTGGCGATACATATAATTGCCGCAACAGTAAGATTTTTGTAGAAACTATAAACTTGCCACAAAATGTGATAGTTTTAGGGGCGATATTAATAGTTGCTACTAAAAATCAATAAATTCAAACAAAGCCGCACTGGTATAAAAAACATAAAAAGGGCAACCTGGTACACTAAACTCCCGCTATGTGCGGGGTCCAGTGGAGGGTCGGACCACAAGGGTCTATTATATGTAGTCTTACCTTACATTTTTGCAAGAGGCTTGAACATCACTCCGCGCTAACCTCGCTCTAAAGCCACAAAGTTTTTATTTTTAAAACTCGTAACCGATCGGGCATATACCGAAAGGGTCAACGGGATTCCCACATAAGGGATACCCTTTTCGGGCCATCGAGTCGAACTACAAGTAACTTAATTCCCAAAAACTGGAGATATGTAGGCCACTCAATCTCCGAGGATCAATCACATTCCAACAAAATCCCTCCGGAACATTCTAGTCTAATGTTTTTGTTTAATCGGTTTTTAATAGTTTAATAGAGTCCAACTACAAGTGGACTAAATTCTCATATAACCTGAGATATGTAGGAAACTTAGAAACCAAGGTCCGACCATAATTTTCAAAAATTGCATAAAAACAAGAAGTAATTTCCTATTGGTCGGCTAAAAACTAGGTCAATTAAATTTTGCTGCTCAAGGATGGTCTAGCCATCCCCGAACAATGAAGGGGAAGTTTTTGACACCTGATTTTTACCCTCCAATAATTTTATTCAATTATTCAGAGTTCCCGAGTCACCGACAGAGTGGAGTATAATTTTCACAAAGCGAATATGACTTTACAAAATTATTTCAGGAGTATTTTGTTATTTCATTTGACAAAATATCACTTGGTATATATATCGTATATCATATTACACAAATTTGATCATTAATTATTATTTTGATTTTTTTTAAAACCAGCAATTATAAATGTAATTGTCTCGGAAGAATTTTTAAAATTAAAGGATTAATGATCTACTTCGTCAAATTGGATTTTTTTTAATTGAATACGATAATGGAATTACATCTTAATTTAAAGTCATGTTTTAATTTAAGAGACTTTTGCATGGTTTTATGTTTCTATGTTCTAATTAGTATCAAATTTAGGCTTAAACTGAATCTCTTAATTTAATTAGGCTATAATTAATTTGTTTCGGCTATTTTCTTAATTTAAAACATGGCTAGATTTAATTTACAATGGCACATGGGCCAACCCCCCTTTTCCCTTTTAATTTACGCTTAGCCAAAGCCAAAAGTGGCTCAGGCCTAGCCCATCTACCTATTCGTAAGAGACAAAGGGGCAAAGTCCCATTTTCTGCTAGCATTTAATGCTCTTTGTCTGATTTGCATTTTTAATTTGACATTCTCATTGGTTGAGAACGATTTAGAGGAATATTTTGCCCCCATTTTGGTTTTGCCACATCGGTTGAGGGTCTTTGCTAGGGTTTGAGATTTCCCCTATAAATACAAACCCTTTGTCAATATTTTCATGGTCCAAAACTTAATATTTGGCATTCACTTTAATTGAGAGCCATTTTCAAGTTAAATTTTGATTAATTAGGCTTACATTGGGATCCAGCCCTTTCGTGGAATCCAGAACTAGTTTGATTGGTCAATTCACAACTAAAACCTTTTATTTTCGTGTATTTGCGAGTTTTTGGGGTCGTCAGAGTGAAGCCAAGCTCAAATCTCAAATTCGATCTTTAGGCTGCCTCCACACAAGAAGCTCAAATCTCAAATTCGATCTTTAGGCTGCCTCCACACAAGGTAACACCTTTTCCTTTTAATTTTTTGTTTAATTAGCCTAATGTAACTTGTATTATGTATTTATGTAGTTCTTAAGTATGATTAGTTTATTGTCTGAGCTGTTAATTTAGTTATTAAGTATGGTAATGACTGCTTAAGGTCATTAGATTAATTATTAAGCATGTGTAGTTGGATTAGTTGTTGATGGTATTCATAGTTACTATTGTTAACATGTTTAGGCCACTATTGGCACTTGATATGTGATATTGTAAGCATGATTAGTTAGGATAATGATTGTTTGAAATTCTTAGATCAATATTCAACATGTTTTACATTAGATTATGTGTTGTTTGTGTTCATTAGATCATGAATTAGTAAGTTTAATTAGTTAAGATAACTCTTGGTGTTTATCATTATGGTTGTTTGTGCTTCTTAAGTTGATATACAACATGTTTGTTAGTATTCGACATTGTTAGAGTTCATAGCAATGGTTATTTGTGTGTTAAGTATTTACCATGTTAGTTTAAGGTTGTATTAGTCATGTATGCATACTAAAGTGTTAGAACTTGTAACTAGGCTGCTCATATTTTAGTTTAACATGTTTAGGTGGCTTTATTCACCATTCATTAACTTCTTATGTATGATTAGGCATATAGATACCTAATATATTAGTTAATGTTTATTATATGCTATGTGACCTGTTTAAATGACCTTAAAGTGATTAGCATGTTAATTACAGTCTATCTTAACCATTTTTAGCTATTTGGTTAATGTGATGTTGGTTTGATATTTTCTAATTGAATAAAATGATTTAAGAAGCTACTATGTTGGCATAAAAAGTATGTTTAGCCCCTTAGGAATTGTGTTTAGCTAATCCATGTCCCCACCACACTTATTTTGTCATTAAACACTAGTATCAAGATGAAAGGGGTTGTTGAGGTCAGTCTATGCTTATTTGATGTGTGTATTGGCTTTTAAGGATCAGATATGGTTTGAATGTGTTGTAAATGACTTCTACTGTGTCACTTAGTCTCTGTTTAGGATAAAATGACTTAATATGCCAAATGGTTAGCTTAGTTAGTCTGCTTAGCCAGAGATAGCCAGGATTGTGTCAATAATTTATCTTACAAAACTTTCCTGTATACCTCCAAATGTCCTCTGTTGTCTTGTATATATTCATGTAGTTTTATCCACCCAGTTTGGTATACTCTTAGGAAGATCTAATAATCATAAGTTACTGCAAGATCTGTGAGATGTCTTAGTTGCCTTCCCCATCTCTTGGTATGTCCCCAAATGAGTTTTGATGGCCTAAGTTGCATCTACTTTGGTTGTATGGATTGGTTATGTTTACATATTTGAAGTGTCATTCAAGTCTAATGTTAGGATAGATATCTGCATGTTCTAGCTTGTTCTCATTCCATTTATGTGTGACTTTGCTTCATGGCCTACTCATTTACTGTCTTGTTTCCCCATTATGATTATATATTATGTCATTAAGTCACAATTGTCACCATGCCTGCATGTGCCTACCATACTCATGTTCCTTAAGCCTTAACTGTTATCAGCTTTTCTACATTATGTACTAGACCATACTTGTATGCTTGCCTGTTTGTATAGATAATGGAATAAACCTGCAAAACAAGTCCTTGCATGACCTTAGCAGTTGCCCTAAGTTCAACATAACCCCAATAATATGCCCTACATGTTTATGAAATACTGGTTGCTTGGGCAAACCTTTGGCTAAGTTCATTCTTATCCTCCATGTTTTCTGTCTAATTGAAACTTAGTTGTTAATGTTAAACCATGCCATAATGCTTCATTATACTTGCTTACCTCTGTGCATTCCTACTTTCATAAGGATTAGTCTGAAATTTTAGATGCCTAAGGTCAAAAATAAATTGAAATAAATTGTTATGTGTATCATGTTTTTGCTTTTATGTCTTAGTGTTTGTATTGTTTGAAAAAACATGTCCATATACATCATGGTATACATGTTGTATACAGAATATACCTAGTATATGAACGTATATAGGTTGTATATCATCTTGCATAGCAAGTATCATGTCATGTGTGTTGTTGGGCCTGGCCCAGTTTTTAAGCTCTTCTATGTCTCTCCTTCTTGACTGTATATTGGGCTTGGCCCGTTGCTTGTTTGCTTCTTCTTCCCTTTTGTACTTGTTCATTGATAGTTAGGCCCACTCAGTGTTTTGTTTGATTTGTTTTAATTATGGGTTGTGAGTTTAATTTAATCTTCACTACATTAGATAATTATAGATACCTTCTAACTTGCATCCGTGTCCCCCCCCCCCCCTTTTCTTTGCATTACATGCACCACTGCTGAGGTGGTCCCTCATTGGGCCATTTCCTTCCTTCAGCATAAATCGAGTCACCCAGTACCTGATTTGAACATGGTTAGGCTGAGGCCCAATCAAAACTATTCTGGCCGAGATAAAAAAAAAGGAAAGCTAATATTTGCATGAAGACCCAGCTATGTGTAAAAATAGTCAACTGATGGGCTTCTGTAGGCCCACCAGCCTAAACTTTTCTCCATTTCAATTTCATACTACATGTATATATATATATATATATATATATTTAAATTATTTAAATTCCTACATTAAATACTTGGCTGATTCAACCGCCTATTTGATTTAAATTCCTGCAGAACCTTTGACTTATGGTTTCCATAACTGGAACTTTAAATTGTAAGTTAATCTTTATTTACTTTCTGCATATTTCAATTATCTTTTAATTTTTCAATATCTTATATCCCGACTCCTTCCCTGTCTGTTATCCCCTTTAGATCCTCGACCTAAGTTTAGTATCATAGCCATAAAGGGTAGAGATAGAGAGAATAGTATCCAGATCAGATGAGATTCCATTTTAGAGGTTCGGGTTCTTCCGAGGTTTTGTTCTTAGGATAGTCCAGGGTCGGTAAGTCCTCAACGAACGTAGGCAGTTATACCCTAGGGAAGGCCTTTGATTGTAGGAAGAGTCTGGGTGCTCTGTGGGAGTTCAATAACATGGATCCGTTTCTCAATAGATCTACTTCTTGTGATTTTGGTTCATCTTTTTCCATGGATTCAAAGAAGATAATAAACACCGAAGAAATCTTGATACAAGATTTTGAAAAATCTATTGATAATTGGGAAATACCCAGTGTAAATCGAAATCAGATTTACAAAAAATTTCAAATACCAGTTATTCAAAACCGATTTCACAATCAAAACAGAGGAAAGGGATATCCAATTATCTCATCCTTTTGAAACAATCTAATTACTTTCTAAAAATTCCCTGAAGAGACACAGAGAAAGAAATTACAAATATATCCATATTGGATTAGTCCAAGTAGGGATAAAACCCCTCACGAAAGAAGGATTAAACACCTCAATCCTTGCTATCTTACGTGATGCCAGATTCATAAATTTTGAAGATTTCCTATTGAGTTCTGTTGAGTCTAGTCTCTGCACAGGACCAATATATTTTGACTGTTGCCCAAATTTCTCAGTTTCTTTAAACGACAAAAATATTCAAAAATCCCTTGTCTTACAAATCAAGACTCACAATTACCAAATGCTTGAAGGATCGATTCCTGTAGCTATAATTTATAGAATTCATTACAAAGCTATGACTTCAGCTTTTGCTACAAAAGTCAGATACCATAGTAAGAAAGGCGAAACCCTTCTTTTACAAACTGATATTTCCAGATCTAACACCGTTATACCGAGACCTATTAAATGGAAGGATATTACCCTACCAGACGAATGGATCTTTGAAGGTTTTGCTAAACCTGAACCTCTAGAGAATTCCCAACCAAATACCCATCTCAGAGAAATAACCCAATATCAGGATGGTAGAGTCAGTCTATCGTTCCATTGAAAATCTACGAGTAGTAGATACGATGATTCCAGTTCTGTAGAAACTCTTGACTTAGGAAGAATCTCACAAATTCCCTCAGTCATAAATACTCCTTACAAAACAAAACCCAGACATTCTACGTCAGATTTACCCAATCTACGAAACGTAGACTACTCCAACGAAATATCGAGACCCGTTTATGAAAATTTCACTGTTAGAGAAAAGATAGAGGACCAAGAACCTACTAGTCCGACTTTTTCCTCGATTACAGAAAATATAGTAAACGAACTTGGTGTTTTACAAAAAGATTTCAAAGTTGATAAAAAATTCCTACAAAAAGATTTCTATAAAAAATACAACCTAGAAAAAAGAGTTTGGTTCTTCAAAACCTTTTTAAATACTAGGACAGAAATACAGGAAGAATTTTATAATTTTATAAATGAACATAGGATAAACATCGTATTCTTTGACTGGTTTGAAATTTATTCCTCCAAAAATTTCATAAATTATCCCTTTTCCAAAACGGTGAATCCCGTTACGACTAGGAAACCCCTAGCTGATTCTAGGAAAGTTCGGTCCGGCCACATAAAAGACCGCCCCTTAGTCACCATAGGTTCCCTAGGACCGACTAAGGATACAAAATTAAAAAAACCCTTTCAGGTGTCCAAAGATGTTGTAAAAAACATCCAGCAAAATAAGTCTGAATTTATTCCGGCTATTCAAGACCATTTGGGTAGAATTGGAACTTCCAATAATTCTAATACTGAAACCATTGTTCTAGATACCCCACAATCATACAATAAAATCACAACTCTGATGAATGGTTCCAATAACGATGATACATTAGAACAATTCCAAAATACTACAAATTCCAAAATGAGTGTTTCTAGATACAAGCATATAACATGCTACAAATGCAGCAGAAAGGGTCACACATCGAAATTCTGTAAAAGGAATAAAAAATTACAAAAACCAGGTTTGAATGAAGAAATAATCCAAAAAATCTCCGATCCTCTTATAAATTCCTCTGATTCAAGCTCCACTGATTCAGCCACCAAAGCAGAATCTTACTATTTTTCTATCTTCAGATGCTAAAAAAACTCTTCAAATAGATGAGTTAGTCACAACTAATTCATTCGAAAATCCTGATGATCATAAAAGAATACACATATGTGTATTAACCAATGATCAAGAAAAAGAGAAAAAATCTAACATAGAAATACCAGTACAAAATCTACAAAGGGAGATTCAACAAGTAAAAACGGATATAAAAGAATTGAAAGAAAAACAAAAATGCATTCTTTATTAATAAAAGCAATCCTTTCAAAAACTACACCACAAAACTCCGATTCTCATAACTCGAAAGAATCCAATACAGAGAAGATCCCAAAAGACTTTCTAAGTATCTTGCAGCAAATTATGTCAAAAAGATACCTAATAAAAATAACCCTTCAATTCTCAGGCGAATTTTGAATTCAGACTATTGTACTTTTTGACACTGGTGCTGATTTAAATCTAATAAAAATTGGTATAGTACATTAGAGAAAAAACTCGTGAGAAATTAGCAGATGCTAACAGCACAAAAATCAAAATTGATTCCAAAACCAGTACGTCAATAGAAAATGACGGAGTCTTTATAGAAACATCGTTTGTCTTAACAAATGACATACACAGTTCTGTCATCTTAGGAACACCGTTCATGATTCTTATCACCCCTTATAAGGTAGATAGTGATTTCGTATCTTTTAAATTCAATAAAAAGAATTTGAAATTTCGTTTCATAACAAAACCAAAAACAAGATGTCTCAACCTAATGAGAGCTTGTTCAATACACGAAGATGGTATAAATGCAAAAATTCAAGGAAAATCTTATCATCTACAAAACTGAAAAAGGATTTTTCTTTTGAAAGGTTAAAAACTCAATTAGAATCACCTGATGTTAAAAACAATATTTCTAAACTCCAAAATTCTTTTGAAACCAAATTATGTTCTGAGATTCCTAATGTCTTCTAAGGTAGAAAGCAACATATCGTAGATCTTCCTTACGAAAAGGATTTTGACGAAAAACAAATTTCAACAAAAGCAAGACCTATCCAAATGAATAGTGATCTTGAACTACACTGCAGAAAAGAAATTCAAGATCTTGAAAATAAAAAACTAATTTTCATATCTAGATCCCCTTGGAGTTGTGCTGCGTTCTATGTAAGCAAAAATTCTGAAATAGAAAGAGGAACTCCTAGATTAGTAATTAATTATAAACCTTTAAATACTGTCCTAAAATGGATTAGATACCCAATTCCGAACAAAAAAGATTTACTACAGAAGTTACATTCTGCCTTAATATTTTCAAAATTCGATATGAAATCCGATTTTTGGAAAATCCAAATTTCTGCAAAAGATCGTTACAAAACCGCATTTACGGTCCCCTTTGGACAATACGAGTGGAATGTAATGCCCTTTGGTCTAAAAAATGCCCCTTCTGAATTCCAGCGAATCATGAATGACATCTTCAATAATTATTTCAAATTTTGTATTGTTTATATTGATGATGTCTTAATCTTCTCAAATTCTGTGGAGGAACATTTCAAACACCTCAAAACGTTCTTCTATGTTACAAAGAAAAATGGTTTGGTAGTTTCCAAATCAAAAATGAGCCTTTTTCAGACAAAGATTAGATTTCTAGGACATTATATATCCCAGGGGAAAATAACTCCTATAGAAAGGTCCTTAGAATTCGCTAATAAATTCCCTGACAAAATCCTTGATAAAACTCAATTGCAGAGATTCCTAGGAAGCCTAAACTATGTTTTAGATTTCTATCCTGAGATTAATAAAATGGTGAAACTACTCCACGATAGACTTAAGAAAAACCCTGCTCCTTGGACTAGTAACCATACTACTTGTGTCCAGAATATTAAAAAGAAAGTGCTAGAAATCCCGTGTCTTCATTTAGCAGACCCCCAGCTACCTAAGGTCGTAGAAACAGATGCCTCTGACTTAGGTTATGGAGGGATCCTGAAACAAAATTCGGGGGGGAAAGAGTGTATGTCCAGTATACTTCTGCCCACTGGAATGATACCCAGAAAAACTATTCCACTATTAAAAAGAAATTTTGAGCATCGTCTTATGCATACAAAAATTTCAAAGTGATTTACTAAATCAAAAAAATTTACTCAGAATTGATTGCAAAAGTGTTAGAGAAGTTCTACAAAAATATGTTCAAAACCTTGCATCAAAACAGATTTTTGCACGATGGCAAGGGATTCTTAGCATTTTTTATTTTGATATTGAATATATTAAAGGAGAAACAACTTCTATTCCAGATTTTTTAACCAGTGAATTCCTTCAAAACAGAGAAAAACCCAAAAAATCCTCCAAGAAAGAATACCTAAAAACCTCTCTCCTTGAAAAATTCCCAAAACTACGAAGGCAAGATTCATAGACAGGAGATCATCGCAAGGCAAGCACACTCAAAATTTTATAAAATTAGAGAAAGAATTTCCGAAACCCTTTCTCAAAAACATTTTTCGAAAAAATCTATTTTCAAAAACCATTTCTGGAAATTCAATTTTCAAAATCCAACTTGTGATATCACAAGTCCCCCAAAAAAATAATTTACGAAACTTTCAATTAAAATACCCTATTTTTATTCAATTTAATTACCGAGATTACCAACAAGCTTGGTTCAATTCTTTTCTTATTCAAAATACCAACCAAAGCCACACTTGGCTTTTCCATTTTGATACGTCATGTGATCCATCACAATTTCCAACATGGTGGGAGCAATTCGGATCCACCTTAGAAATACAAAAACCAGAAGTCACTAAATCTTTCAGCCTCTTCAAATCCCAATATAAACCCTCTGAGGAAGAAAAAAGATTTGTGTCACTACACCTTTTTCACACAAAATTCCACTTACCATGGGTATTTACATGGTTCGTAGATTATTCAGACAATAAAATACCAACAATTCGAAGAAGATTCAAAATCAGGTGGTGGGGCAGCTTTAAAATACCATCAAGCCTCACCCCACAAAAAGTCCAGAAATGGTTAAATGCCCGAAAATTCAGTACATGCGCCTCTACCAACACCACCGGTACCACTACAAACACCGGAGCACGCCCAGTTTCTTTCACGGAAATCCCAGATGGCCTTAATGCTTGCAGGAGCTAAAAATCCAGAAGAAATGCAAACTATAATTCTGAAATTTGCACCGTCTTCATCAAAACAAGATTCTTCATCAGGAGAAGAAGAACCAGAGATTGATATTGAAGACAGTCCGATTTTTGGCAACAGTGGATTCTGAAGAAAGTTGCCAAAAGAATTCAAAATACCCGGAGCAGAGTTCAGACAAAATTTCGACAAAAGAAAGTGCTCGAAAAAGCTACTTTCAAAAAAGCAAAGATTCCAGCAATAATTCAAAAAAATGCCAAAAGGATGAATAGTCATTCTCAACTCGGATGAATAGTTATTCTCCACTTAGATGAATAGTTAGATTTCTTTTTAATTATGAAAATGCCATGTAAAACTCCTATAAAGTGAGACTACATCTCCCTTAGTTAGACAAGCTTTTCTTTTCACATTTTCTCTTTCTAAACTTCAGACCCTAGAGAGAAGTGAGCTCTAAAGAAATTCCCCTTTAGGTTAGATTAAAATTCCCCTCAAATACCCATATGATTCAGTTCATATGACTCATATCATATGATCCAAAATACCTTAGAAATTCCCAAGGTATATCTCCTTGATAAAATACTTTGTAAATTCCAATTTATTTTAAATGAATATGATTATGGACGGTACTACCTCCTAATCTTTTAAATAATTCATGCTTTTAAATATTTTAAATTCCTGCATTAAATACTTGGCCTGTTCTACCGCCTATTTGATTTAAATTCCTGCAGAACCTTTGATTTATGATTTCCATAACTGGAACCTTAAACTGTAAGTTAATATTTATTTACTTTCTGCATATTTTAATTTTCTTTTAATTTTTCAATACCTTATATTCCCTTTAAATCATCGGCCTAAGTTTTACAATATATATATATATATTGTAAAAAAATACTTTTAATATTGGAACTTTACTTATAGTTTGAATCTAGGATAGACAAACGATACGTAGATCATTTTAGTTTAGATAGCCAAAGGATTTTAAGGCTTGTTTAAATCTAGAAATGGAAATAAAAGGTCTGTCTTCGCTAATAAAACAAGGAACTATTTGGACGTTTTAAAATTGGAAATGAAGGACAAATTTTCAACCAAGTACAAACTGATTTTGGACTTTAAAATGTGATTTGGGCTTTAAATTGAGAAAATGAAATGGAGTGATTTGAAGGACCCATATATAGGCCTGAGTGACTTGAAATTGGATAAAAATGGACGGTTGGAAAATCAGATTGAATTGGGCTGAAACATGGATATTTTTGTTTAGAGTTAGAATACGGTCTAAGCCCAACTAAGTATTTTGGACTATAAAACTTGTCTTGGACTTGAGTTTAGGTAGAGGGTGCTGGAAAGTATGATATGGATAACCTTGAGCAATATAGCATGCAAAAAGGAAATAAGAATCTTTTTTTTACTCTCTTTTCCAAAAAACAAAACTTGTCTTTTTTAAACAGAATTTTACCACTTTCAAAACTTGGAAATGATTTTAAAGAAGATGCAAGTGTGATGAAATTAGTTAATGTAGTTGGACTAAATGTGGAGTTCTACTCAAATTCATATTTGAGTGTTCTCAGTCCGAAAATGAAATTGACCACACCATTTCGTGCATACTATATTTTGGCGGAAGTTTAACTTTTTGTTTTAAAATAAAACCTTGAGTTTGAATAAATGAAGTGATAAGTCATTTTTGCGAATTTTAAACCTTAAGCAATTTAAACCCTTTTGAAGCATGCTATAGAACCCGTAGGTCAACCGTATTCTACGGATCCTTAATACCGGGGTGCTAACACCTTCCCTGGAGGATCACCAGAACCCTTACCTTGACTGTGGTTTAAATAGAATAAACCCTTGCATTGACTCTGGTTTAGTAGCTCTTTATACGCTCACCCGTATAAAAAGTGAATCGTAACGACTCTTATAAACCATTAAAATTAAGAACACATGATAAGAAATTAAAGAATATAATTTTCTTAGATGTCTTATATCCTCTTGAAGATAGGCAATGAACTCATTTTACCGATCTACAAGACTCTACTAGACATCATTCTTTTTGTGAGACTGTTGATCCTGAGGCTCCGATACCAATTTATCATGACCCAGTTTGCCAAGCTGTGATGCCACTATCCTCAAGGGAGAGTAAGCCGACCACAACCACTTAATCCAAATTAATTAGAGAATTAAAGTGCGGAAATAGATAAATGAATCAATTTAAGCCTTAATTAGATCTCATAACTTAAATAATACGAAAAGTTCTACAATCCCCCAAGACTAGTGTCACTAGTACAAGAACGAACTAAAATAGATTACAAGTATGGGAATACATCTCGAAATACATAAGCTGTCAGAATATGAAAATACAGAAAGTAAAGGATAGACGGGAAGATTCAGTGCCATGGATCACACTAGTGGCTCACCTTGAATTATCTAGAATGGCCTCATCAACGGTCGGTAGCATCCCAAACACTGCTCATGCTAGGAATAGAGTTTGCACACAAAAAGTGTGCAGCAAGTGTAGCATGAGTACAATAATAACGGGTACTCAGCAAAATCATCGACCAACCCTAGATAATACGAAGACGAGGGATGTCCATATGAATACCACTTCTACACTAAACCGTTATTAGTTTGAATACAACAATGAAGTCCAATCGTACAAGGTTTAAGCCTAAGTGTAAGAAACCTCCAATTACTCAGAATCATCTAAAGTAATCAAGTAGTATGAAGAAAATAGCAAATAAGAAGTTTAGGCAAGTAAAATAGCAAAGAACAATAGAATAATTGATATGCAAATATTATGCAATGCAAGGCCTTTCCATCATCAATACACACAAATTCGAACATTAACGAATCGTGACCCATGAGGGACTTGTGAGGTCCATATACCACCCGAAAATATTTCTCTTTGGGTTCTTTAGCCATTATTAGGATCACAATACTTGTCTCTAGCCACTCGAGCTCATATCAACGCATCTCTCTATTCGGAACCATTTTCCCTCGGATCCACATATGTATCCTCAATATATAATGCATGAGATATTATAGGAAGCATGAATATGACATGCATAACAATAAGAATTCAAGATATACAGTAAAGATTCAATTTTTAATCAATATAAGCCATAAAGGTCCAACCTTTAACTAATTTCATAACAAAATTAAAATATTTAGCTTTTTCCCACATTTTAACGAGTATTTAGGAGTGATGAGTAACACAATATCATATAAGACAGGCACATAATCATAAAGATAGTAAAAATACTGGCTTCGTACCCCAATCACAAATTCATAGGATCATACTATGTATCAGCTAAAGCCCAAAGCATGGCATTCAAACCACACTATACAATTTCAGTGGCGGAAGTATCCATAACATTTCACTAGTACCCAATACAAGTGCTTGTCACCTAAAAGTATTGGGACCCCATTTTTATCCCCATTACACCCTCTAACTTAGTTTATTTGACCAACCACGATGATTTAAGTAAGGTTTAAGATATCAACTTTCATGGAATAGAAGTTTGATACTCACAACGAATCTTTGCCTTGATATAACGCCTCTGAATGGTCCAAATCTATTCAAATATGGAAAGTACATCAACACACTATTCTAAAGACACCCATATTGGTATATGGAAGTTTCGGACACAAAAAAGTCGCCCAAAAATAGGATTTCGAGCCTCAAAAGACAAAATGGGAGAACATCCCCAAAATTAGTTTACCCAAGGTTTATAGAGTCTAGATACCAAAAATCAAGTCAATCTAACCGCGAATTCAAGATTTATTTGAAGAAATCTCCATTTTAATCCTAGGGTTTAAAATCTCCAATTTCAAGTCTCAAATCACGAATCCTAGCATGCAAATCTTTAATAATCGAAAGCATAATTGTAAAAGAGTGATTAGAAGCTTACCAACTTGAATAATCTTGAATGACCATCCCAAAATCTCTGAAATCCGAAGTTTAGAGCTTAAAATGTGAAAATGGGAAATAAAGTTAGAGCTTAGATATTTATTTCACTGCCAGGGTCCTCGCAAATACGAGCTTCACAAATGCAGAGATTCCCAGACCTGACCCACACTGAAATTGCATAAATAACCTTGAAAAATCGACCTCGAAATTTTGAGCTTAGCACCACAATTGTGATGACACCAAACACCAGAAAACCAGTCAACTCTTCAAACTTCTATCCGACACCCAAAACTCATCCGAGACCTCCCGGACACAAACTAAATATGCAAATCACTTTAAAAACATGCAATGAATCTATTTACGCAGTCGAAACAATCATAAGAGGTCATTTTTACCTGAGACTTACCAAGGTTAACTCCAAATTCCTTAAAACTAGATTTCAAACTAAAACTCCAAAATATACCCGAGTCCCTCGAGAATTGAACCAATGACCTGACTAAGTCAAAAATGGCATTATGTACCTAATGGAATCAATAAAACTATGAAAAAGGCTCATTTTCCCTCATTGTTGACTTTAGTCGACTAAAACTCATCTTTCAACTTAAGAACTTTCTAAAATCCACATTCTTATCTGAATCTCACCCAAATCACTCGGGACATGTCCAAGCCAACCATCTAAGTCAAAATCATATTCCGGATCTAACTAAACCATCAGAATTTGATTCTAAGTGCGTCTTTTCAAAAGTCAACTCTTAGTCAAACTTCTAATTTCCATAACTTAGGTTTTATTTCGTTATTTTCATCTGATTGCCTCAGGAATTGCGTCACCCATCTTCAAAAGTTAAATAAACCCCAAGGAAGCTGGGGGAAGGGTCATTTAGGGAAAAACAAGCAAAATATATAAAATGACCTAAGGGGTCGTTACACCATGTCACACTCGTCATGTATGTTTTATTCCTTTTCTTTTGTTGCCTAGAAAGACACCCTTTATCATGTCTATTTTGAAACTAATTTTTCTTTTTTATGAACTTAAACGTATTTATAGATTTGTTTATACTGTTCTATGCATTGTTCCATGTTCATATTTCGCATAGAGCTAGTCCGCTCAGTCAAGTTAAGACACCGAGTGTTGGTATGTCCCACCAAGGATTTGGGACGTGAAAAATTTGGTATCATAGCACTAGGCTCATGTGTCCTAGGGAGTCTATGAAGTCGTGCCTAGTAGAACTCTTTTTATCATTGTGTTGTCGACCACATATATCAGGATGTAAGTAAGGAGGGGTGATACCAATCTGATACAAGTAAGGGGGTGATGTTGTGTAAGTGGGTCATGTGTTAGTGATATACGGGTTGACCCAAAAATGGATGTCAAAATGGTGGTTTCGGGTTTTCGATTTGGCGCGACAGTGAGGTGTTTGATGGCTATTTCGGGTAGATTTAAAAGGAGGGGGGTCAAGGCATTTGAGGGGGTTGTTGTAGACACGTTGAATGTTAATTGGATGTAATGGATTTGGTTGTTGTATGCTGGCAGGATGGTGGAACATAACTGGAATAGTAAGGTTCCCGGTAACGTGTATTATGCGGATTGTTTGGTATTATTGGGATTTGATGGGTATTTGTGGATTGTTACGGAATGTGAACTTTGGTGAGGATCTTTATGAAGTACTGTGGGAGGTAAGGGTGGTTGGTATATAATAGTTTGGGTGGATATTGAACATGAGTTGCTAAAAGCAAGATCGAGTGAAGGATAGTTGATGTGGCTAAGTGTTGATTCGGTTGATATGGCTTAAGTGTTTAGTGGTTGTATTTGTAGTGAGGTACGGTCGATGAGCCCAAGGATATAGACACAGGGGTTTTACTGCCCGAGTCAACACCAAGGAAAAGGTAATCAATGCCACAAGGTCAAGATTGGGGTTTTCCAAATGCAATGCCCGTGAACTAGCCTAGTGAGGTGATCGAAAGCCCTTTTGGTAACCCAAATCTTAGGCTAGGTTGGTCCACACAGTTCCAACATTCACTTACCACTAAGGGGATTCCTCGAGCTTGGGTATTGATTAGGTCACACAGTCCTAACCAAGACTTATACAAAAGGGAGGGGTGACCCACACAAGATCGATATACTTCAACACACAAGTTGAAAATACACTTTAGATTTAATCTTAAACTCAAACTGTTTATTTACAATATCATAAGGCTCTATTTATAGTATCATAGAGACCATTTTATAAGGAAAACAAAAGGACACAAAGACAAGGCCATTCGGTCGAAATAGGAACAAGGGAAGGGGATTGGTTGGCTTGGGAACCAAGTCGCCCTTCGGTCATTGTGAGCATGGTGTGAACGAGTTTGGCCTTTCTTGGAGACAAGGGTAAACTCAATCTTCTTCACACTTCTATTGTAGTAACCGAATAGAAGGGGGAATGAATCTTTGCTTCTCTAGACTTCATCTTCTTGGGATCAATATAGAAGCTTCCATTCCTTGTACCATAGGGTGTTTCTCGGCCAACTCTTCCACTTTCCTAGGCCGAGCTTGACCTTTCTTCTTTGGATCTTGAATGATCTTCTTGGAAAGCTTCTTATCTCGGCCAAGTCTTATCTTGTCCGTACCATCTTGGCATTCTTTGACATGTCATATTCTCGGCTTAACCATTTCCTTACCAGCATTCAATTTGTCCTAAGTCAAGATAAGAACTACTACACGATTGTAATATGTCCTAGGATGACTAATATCTAGGATAGAAATTAAAGACAACAAAATAAAATGCAAGGTCTCGGCCAAGACCAACACATAAGGCCGATAAAACTTATCACTAGAAGTCCATTAAGTTATGGCTCCTAATCCTCCCCACAATCCATGCCATTCTCGGCCCTTAACCGCGGGTTGATGGCCAACCTTTTACCCCATCGATCCTTTGGTCACTAACTCAAATTGAGAAGCTAAGTCCGGACCATTTCTTTCATTAATCTCCCTTTCTTTGAGAGAATTTGTCCTCAAATTCGGATGATTCAAGTATGAAGGTATCTTAGGGACATAACATATTGCGCTTGCTGTTACTTCTTTCATGAACCCTTTCGAATCTTGGATAGCAACTTGAAGGGACCATCCCTCAAGTATTCTCCCCACTTGACTAATGAATCGTAAGTCAAGGTGTTAAGTTGTGCTCCCGACAACCTTTCATCATCGTGATCCTTGGCTTGATTTTCTTGGCCTAGGGTGGTTCCAATCTTTCCAAGCACTTGTATTGTCATGGCCGTGATAGTGGTAGCATAACACACACTTCCTTGGATGTCACAAACCACAAGATATCCGCATCTACCATATAGTTCCTTGAAGCTATTCTCACGCTCAATTTTCTCTCGGATCTTCATCGATGGAAAGCTTTTTTGAAAATCGAGCTTCGATGGTATTCCACACAAATTATAGGCATTCAACATTGTTCATGGAGACTGGTAACTCATGGTGAGTATGTAGGCCAATTGGTTGTTGATGTACACATTCCATTCTTCACCTTGGCCCGGTACCAATAAGACATATTCCATGTCGGAATTAAGGTACCTTTGGCCATTTTCTTCGACTACTACTTGTTTTCCATGTCCATAGGCTTGGTGAGTAGATAATGAACTACTTGAAAATAAATCAAGAGTAAGTTCATCACCTTCCTTTGACAAGATTCCGAACATGTGGTTATTTGAAAATCCCGTGCCGATTCCTTCTTCCTTCATTGTTTGCTCATATAATGGATTGATAAGGATACTATCCATTCCTTCGACATAGTACAATGGGTTGGAAAAGAAGTCTAACCTTGTGTGGTTTCTACATTATCATGGCTAGAGGTTTGCTATGGAATAAAGTCTCTTTGAACAGTTGGCTCGGTTGTTGCCTTCAGATCATTACATGGAGGGATGGATCTCCCGAGAGCTACATCACAAATAGTATCAATAATATTTTTAGGTGGTAGCTCAGTTGTTGATTCATATGGCTTCCCCATTTCCGAAACCTCTAAGGTTTCCTTCGAACCAGCCTATTCTCTATATGCCAAAACACTCGTGGCACTCCCCTTCTTAGATTCGTCCTCCTTCTTTCGTGCCTCGGACTTGGCTTGGCATTTTTGTGCTTGTTGGATATTCATGTCCCTTACCTTACTTCCTCTGCAAGGAAGGAATGATTCGGCTCCCCTTTCCATCTTTTGGTAGCATAAATAAAATAGATTCAAATTGACAAACCACCAAAAGATATTTTGTTTGAATAGATAGAGCCATGATACATTCTGAAATATTGTATGTAAAGGTAAATATACTATTTTCCCCCTTTTGGATGTCTGCCTGAGGACCTATGTTAATGTTTTGGAAAGGGGATGTTCTCCTTTTGTAACAAATAGACCCACGATACGGATGCCATAGAGAAAGATTTTTTTATTCCTTTGTTTCGAACGTTCACTCATCAATCTGGTATGTATCCTGTCGGGTCCTTATTCTGAAATTGACAGCCCTATCCTGGTGCGGGCGTGGGATCCATTCTCTTTATGGCGAATTTGGATCTTAAGGTAAGGATGACTCTTTCGAGAGTTTAATCTCCTTACTCCTTATTGTTTTTTCTTTGAAAAAATAAGGGTGGCAAATGTATTAGCCGGAAGTCCCTATCATCCTTGTGAAAGGAGTAGGTGTTATGTTCACCATCGTGCATGGTTTTCCAATCATATTTCCATGGCCTACCCAACAATATATGGCATGCGTCCATTGGAAGGGCATCGCACCAAATTTCATCAATGTATCCTCCAATCCGAAAATTGATAAGGGATTGTGTGACAACCTTGAGCCCATTCGCTTTGTTTACCCATTGGATGTTGTAGGGTTTATAATTCTCACAAATTGGTAGTTGTAATTTTCCTACCACTCCGATGGATACCATATTTGCACAACTCCCTCCGTCAATAATCATATTATACATTTTATCTTTTACTTTGCATCGTGTGTAGAAAATATGCTCCCTCTGATTTTTGTCAAGCTTCTCCAATTGTGCACTTAGCACGTGTTGAAGGACTAGACTCACACTATCCTCCGCAATAGCCTCGTCTTCCTCTTGGCTCTCGTCTACCTCGATCCCTTCTACCACAAAGACATCGCCACTTTCTTTATACTCATCAAGTGTCATGGTCCTTGGGTTAGGACATTCCCTAGCAAAATGTCTGAATCCTTGTCACTTGTAACATCTCTTGCCTCATTTATCAACACCTTGGGCAAGTTCCATTTTTCCCTTGTCCTTGTTTACATCGTCTTGTTTGTAGAAGGGGTTAGAATAGGATGTGCCAACCTTCTCCTTAGCACTTGCGGTTTTAATGTAAGGTCTTGTGACAACCATCTTTTGTTGCCATTTGAACCTTAGTTCCAAATTGAACACATCCTCAAATTTTGTGTAAGTGGACATTTCTCTTTTTCTTGAATTGTTGCACTTAACCCGCCAATGAACCGTGCAATGTGTTGTGGCTCTTTTTCTTCTAATTTACACAACATTGTGACCTTCTCGAATTTCCGAATGTATTTTTCAACCTTAAGAACACCTTGCCAAAGCTTGGTGAGTTTAAGGTACAAATGGTGTTCATACTCTCGGGGGAAGAATTTTCTCTTTAAGTGTTTCTTCAATCTTTCCCAAGAATCGATCTTGGACTTGCCATGCTTCTTTCGGCTTGTCTTCAAATTTTCATACCACATGGAGGCAAAAGATTTGAGCTTTAATGTGGTAATCTTAAAGCATTGGTGATCATCACAGTTTTTGAATTCAAAGAGCCTTTCAATGGCCCTTAGCCATTCGAGAAAATCCTCGGGATCCAAGTTTCCTTCAAATGTTGGAAGGTCGAACCGTAATGTCCGGTCACCTCCTTTTTAAATTTTTGGTGCATCTTGTGCATCGTCTTCAACATGTATGGGGTTGTTTTGAGCAACCTCCTCCACTGATTCAAGATCATTGATGACTGCACGATTAGCAAATTCTCTCCTTACTTGGTCCGCAACCATTTCAGATAAGGCCCTTTTAAGTTCGTCTCTTATGAACCATAGCGTTGTTGCGTGGGACGGGAATGCTTAGCTCTAATACTAATATGATGCAAGTAAGGAGGAGTGATGTTGTGTAAGTGGGTCGGGTATTGGTGATATACGAGTTGACCCGAAAATGGATGTCAAAATAGTGGTTTCGGGTTCTCAGTTTGGCGGCACAGTGGGGTGTTTGATGGCTATTTCTGGTAGATTTAAAAGGAGGCGGGTCAAGGTGTGTGAGGGGGTTATTGTAAACACGTTTAGGGTTGTTTGGATGTTCTGTCTATGGTTGTTGGATGCTATCAGGATGGTGGAATAGAACTGGGACAGTAAGGTTCCCGGTAAAGTGTATTATGCGGACTGTTTGGTATTATCGGGATTTGACGGGTATTTGTGGACTGTTATGGAAGGTGAAATTTGGTGGGGATGTTTATGAAGTATTGTGGGAGGTAAGGGTGGTTGGTATATAATAGGTTGGGTGGAGATTGAACACTAGTTGCTAAAACAAAGCTCGAGTGAAGGATAGTTGATATGGCTAAGTGTTGATATGGTTTAAGTGTTTAGTAGTTGTGCTTGTAGTGAGGTATGGTCGATGAGCCCAATGATAGAGACACAGGGGTTTTACTGCCCGAGTCGACACCAATGATAAGGTGATCAATGCCACAAGGTCAAGACCGGGGTTCGCTAAGTGCAATGCCCGTGAACTAGCCAAGTGAGGATGATCGAAAGCCCTTTTGGTAACCCAAATCTTAGGCTAGGTTGGTCCACACAGTTCCAACGTTCGCTTACCACTAAGGGGGTTCCTCGATCTTGGGTATTGATTAAGTCACACAGTCCTAACCAAGACTTACACTAAAGGGAGAGGTGACCCATACAAGATCGATATGCTTCAACACACAAGTTGAAAACACACTTTAGATTTAATCTTAAACTCAAACTGATTATTTACAATACCCTAAGGCTCTATTTATAGTATTATAGAGACCATTCTAGAAGGAAAATAAAAGGACACAAAGACAAGGCCATTCGGCCGAAATGGGAATAAGGAAGGGGATGGGTTTGTTTGGGAACCAAGTCTCCCTTCGGTCATTGTGAGCATGGTGTGAACGAGTTTGGCCTTTCTTGGAGACAAGGGTAAACGCAATCCTCTTCACACTTCCATTGTAGTAATCGAATAGAAGGGGGAATGAATCTTCGCTTCTCTAGACTTCATCTTCTTGGGATCAATATAGAAGCTTCCATTCCTTGTACCATAGGGTGTTTCTCGGCCAACTCTTCCACTTTCCTAGGCCGAGCTTGACCTTTCTTCTTTGGATCTTGAATGATCTTCTTGGAAAGCTTCTTATCTCGGCCAAGTCTTATCTTGTCCGTACCATCTTGGCATTCTTAGACATGTCACCTTCTCGGCTTAACCATTTCCTTACCATCATCCAATGTGTCCTAAGACTAGCTAAGAACTACTACACGATTGTAATATGTCCTAGGATGACTAATATCTAGGATAGAAATTAAAGACAACAAAATAAAATGCAAGGTCTCGGCCAAGACCAACACATAAGGCTGATAAAACTTATCACTAGAAGTCCATTAAGTTATGGCTCCTAATCCTCCCCACAATCCATGCCATTCTCGGCCCTTAATCGCGGGTTGATGGCCAACCTTTGACCCCATCGATCCGTTGGTCACTAACTCAAATTGAGAAGCTAAGTCCGGACCCTTTCTATCATCACCTTAAGAATTTATCTAACTCGTGTGTTGTTGTATTTTACAGAATATGCCTCCAAAAAGGAAAACCAAAGCGATCTAAAGGGTCAATGCTGCTCCGAAAGAGACTCTAGTGAACAACCACCTGCTCTGGGGCTTCAGACTTGAGCTCATAGTCGCCCCTCTAGCCGACACCTCAAGTCCCGTGTCCCGAGAATTGAAGAGCCTATGGAAGCTTCTTTATTATCGCCTATGGAAGCTTCTTTATTATCTTCACCAATGTCGAGTTCCTCCAATGATGACATTAGGGGATCCATTTAGTTGCTCACCCAACTCGTGGCAACACAATCTCAGCACCGCGACGAGGCACCTCCTAGTGTTGATTTCACCACAAAATCGACCTCCAACGACCTTAATCACTGTGAAATATAAATTATCAATGTTAACTATACTAGTCGGGGTCAACCCATATATTTAAGCCAGCCTTTATCAAAGTCAATGAAAAGTTAATAAAAATTCAGCCCTTGGTGCGAAATAAATTATAGAACAATAATATCTATAAGCTTACGGTTTCAACTCTATGGTCATGTATTGATTTTGACTTTAATAGCTAGGCCAAATCCCTAAATTACCTAATTAGAAAATTAGGTCAATTATTCTCCAATATAGTCACTTGAATCTCATGATTTTATGTTTTAAATTCACTCAAAAATGAATATAATCATCATAGGGTGTTAGAGAATGTTACCTCATGATCTAGGTCGAAATCAATCTAATGGGTCATCACCCATGAACTCTTCTTATTCCAAATGGTAAAAACTAAATATGAAATTTTTCACTATTAAAATATATATTATTGAGGTTACTTAGCATAATCGCATCCCTCTACCGCGATTGTTGTAATTCATTGACTAGGCCCATAAGTGTGACCGGATCCATTAGTGCAATAGCACCGATCTGCGTGTGATCGTGCCTGCACCTGATACCATGTTTTTCAACTAGTAGTTTTCAGGTTCCAACTTGTCCGAAACCATTGAGCCTTAGGTCTCCATCCAAACCATCCCCACAAATGACAAATAAAATTATGAACCTCCTTTTATGGTCGATAGATCCTTCTATCATGAATTTGTTTGTAAAGTTGTACAATGACAAGTTGTTCTACTGGCGTGATAATTGTGAATATAACATAGTAAGTAATGATTGAAAATATATCGTTTATTCTTCTTCATTTTTTGGTTTGCAGGTAGAAGGTGTTATACATGTTCGACTTGACATATTTACGATGAAATTTGCCAAAATTGTGCTTTATCTATTGAATTTGGTTTACAAATGTCCTCTGTTAATTTATTGGACCCTTAATACTCCCTACTGTTATCTTATGATTCAAATATATCCCTGAATAATTGAAAAAGTATGAATACATCTCTAGCACTAACGGTAGAAACAGTGGTAGAGTCAAAACTTTTACAAAAGACATTCAACATCTATTATATATACATAAAATATAATTTTACCATTGTATATAGTATAATTTTCGGTAAAGGAGGTTCCACCACGGTGTAGCTACCTTTTTAATTATTAGAGATATATTTGAAACATTTCAATTATTCAAAGGCATGCTAGGAGTTAATGTTGGAGTTAGGTCAAAATTATTACATATGAAGCTAATAACTGGGAATGTGCTTAGCTTTTTTCTCTAAATTAATTAACCTCAACTATAGTGTTCTTATTTATTGCTTCCTTCATTAATTTATTCTTCATTAGCTCATGATAGTTGGTGTGAGGTCAAACTAATCTTGCGGTTTTCCTTCTTATTATTCTCACAGTTGCTACGAGGTTGAGATGATGGGGTTGGTTCAAAACATTTCCCTGTTTTATGTTATACGCATTTCGCTCAAAGGGTTGATGAACTTTTAACATACATGCACGCAATTGTGCCAATGTTACATATAATAAATCTATGTAGTCTATAATATATCCTTGATCTTACTATTTCAATCTTATCGGGGATAATTTTTTGACAAACATGATATGTCAAGTGGATAAAGTATACAAATTAGCAGCAAATGAAATAATCTAAAGCACGCCCCAGAAATTAAAATGGTCTGAATATACCCCTAAGCAATTAAAAAAGTCTAAATTATCCTGAAGTGACTTCCACCGTTGGGCATATTTAGACTCTTTTAATTGTTCAATATTATATTTGAATTATAAGATAACGGTAATGATAATTAGGATTCAATAGATTAGTGGAAGGCATTTATAAACCAAAGCAATAAATCAGGGACAATTTTGACCCATTCTTTGATTTTCTGTAAAATAACTTCTACTTCTACTTTTAACTTTCATTGATTTTGAGTGTTAATTCCGAGACACTGCATACAATTCAAGGAGTAGTAGTAGTAACAGTGATACCAAAAGATCTCCTGGGAAAAAGAAAGAGAAAATACATCACCTTAATTTCAAAAAGACATTTAAATTTTGTAAAAAATTTATTACTTCCTAAATAATTTTAAATTGATATTATTACCTCCACAAATTCCAATTTTTTAAAAGGAGTGTTAACCACGTACCAATTCTTACATAACATGTGTCAATTTAATTTTTTTTTAAATTGTTTTTCTTTATATTTTTCCTTTTTCTCTTTCTTAATTTTTGAGCTTTTTTCCTTCCACCGCCTCAAGCCGTACATCTTCTTCTTCATCTAACCCTTCTCCGTATTTTTTTTTCTTCTCAAGTATTTCAAACTTTTTTCATACAATTTTCTAGTCTTTGTTGAGTTATTGGTAACAAGATTTAATCTTTTTCGTCTTTTGTAAGCAAATCAAAAGTTTTGGAGATATCATCAATTAGTTTATCTTCTTTTCATATTAGTTTAACACAGTTAGAAGTGAAGATTTCAAAAGAATCAAATAATAATTTATAAGTCGTTGGGCTAAAACTTAAATAAAAAGCTAGATGCTACCTCCGTTCTTGAATTCTTAAAATTAGGATTGGGCATAAAAATTGGTGAACCGAAAAAATCGAATCGAATTGCCGATTCGGTTTGGTTTAAATTCGTTAAAAAAATTTAAAAATCGATTCTTTAAAAACTGAATCTATCAGGGTTAAATGATTCGGTTCGGTTCTTTAGTATTGGTGATGAACCGAACCGAAAAACCAGAGATATATTTTTAATTAATCATAGTCAGTATAAATTAAAATTGAAAGTTCACCCTAAATTGTTTTGGTTGTGCTACTGTCGACTGCCTACTGGGCTACTGCTATCAGAGCTCAATGAGGAAAACCAAATCTTATTTTTGATTTTAGTTGATTTTAGGCTACTCCTATCTCTTGAATCATAGTCATTGAAGTCAATCTATGAAGCTTTTATGGAAGTCGAATGCGGCATGAACTTAATTAACATATTACAGAAGCATTGACATAAAATGTAGCGAGAAAAAGTCGTTGTAAATTGGTGCAACTTTAAATGATCATAACTCTACGCTCGGATGTCCGTTTTTCCAATTAATTTGTGTTTTCCCCCAAATTGATTTTTAATTTTCCTTTTTCTTTAGTAAAGATCTCACGATATACAATAGATTTCAACGGCGAAATTTCGTGGTAATGTAGGTGTGAGTGTCAATTTCAGTGATGAAAATTCAATTTTAAAAAAAAATCCCCCGAACCCGTTTATTTTATTTTAGTGTTGAAATTTTATTTTGTGAGGATGTAAACTTTAGTTTTGAGTTTTTTTACATGTTTTAAGAATATATGTGATGCAGACTTTATGTTTTTGGACTTTAAATTATTTTTTTTGGACTTTATATTTGCTGATTATGATACACTTGAATTGAAAAAATAGATATAAACCGATACGTTCGGCGATATAACCGATGTGTTCGGTTTTTTTAATAAAAAAACTTGCTTCCTTTTTAAAAATAAAAATCAAATTTTATTCGGTTCATACTTTTTTGATACAAAACCGAACCGAACCGATATACGTCCACCCCTATTTAAAATTCATTTTAATGGGTTTTACAAAAATATTGGAAATGTAAAAGAAATCTTTCGATAAGATTTAAAAAAAAAAAAAAGAGTTGAAATGGTTAGTAAAGAAGTGGGCGGACTGGTGGTCGAAGTTGTTGCATTGAAAGTGGTGTGGAAGTGGCAATAAGTTTATGGGAGAAGAAGAAGAAGAAAAAAAAAGGAAAAAATAGCAAGAAAAAAAGGAAAATACATTTTGTAAAGAAAAATTTGTAAAAAATAAAATTTTAATTATTTTTTGGGGTTGCTCACGCTCTTTAAAAGAGTATATGCACTTTATATGTCAAGTGGTAAAAAAATGAGATAATAATATCAGTTCAAAGTTATTCAAAGGTAATATAACCACACAAAGTTTAAGTATTTTTTTAAAAATACGATTCAAATACAAAGAGCTAATGATGTATTTTCTGGAAAAAGAAATCTAAGCCCTCGGAATAGAAAGGCATGTGGGAAAATGCCAAAAGGAAAAAAAGCAAAAAAGAGAAAAGAAACCCAAATTCCTAAAATTCCTTTCATATGTCTGAAAATACTCTCACCATAAGATTCAAGAACGCATGCCTATCGAGCTGACACCCATTCAATATCCGTGGCTCTCCTTTTGAAGCTCCAAAACTGATTCCCTTACCACATTCACTTTTCGCAAGAGATAGTAATAGTACTAGTTCTAGTTTAATGCTTTTTTTTTTTTTTTGATGAATTAGTTTCATGCTTTTCTTCATCTATATATATTCCATCCATCTAAGAAATTTTCCAAGAAAAAAAAGAGGGTTAAGGGGTGTAAAAAAATATATGGAATGTTTTCAAAGCATTACTTCCTCGGTACTAAAAAATTGATATTTTTTATTTTTCGATAGTCAAACGAATTACTTTTTTATTATAATTTTTCAAATATCTCTTAAATATTTTAAATTAAGTATTAATTATGGTGACATCTACTACTTTTACGTAGTTTCTAAATATGTAAATTTTATTTCAAAAAATTAAAAGATTTCATATTTAAACACACGATTAAAATTAAGAAATTTGATACTAGAAAAAATAAAAAATATCAATATTCTTAGGATGGAGGAGTACTTTTTTTTATTTGCATGGAATCTAACAATTGTTATATGCATATCTGAAAGAAATAATCTCTTGATTATTTTCATTAATGAATGAATATATATACAATTTATAAATTTCATAATATGAAAAATCCTATTTATATTCTACTCTCAAAACCCTATTCTATTTGTATAAAAGTTCTACAATAAAGATAAGTGTACAATGCTAATTATATACAAATAATATGTTACCAAATGTACTCCAAACCGTGATATACTTGGCATGTATATCACAGACTGTTTTGTCTTGTGTTTTCGTGATATACACGGTATACATAAGGCATTGTATATGTCATATATATCGCGCATATCACGGTATACTTTCACACCCCTGCAGTCATAGCGGGCGGGCGGTCGTATGCTTAGAGTGTCTCTAAAATCTTCAAACAGAATCGAGGGAAGACTCTTAGTAAAAATGTCTGCAATTTGATATCTAGAAGGGACATGTAAGACGCGTACTTGTCCACGAGCTACCTTTTCTCGAACGAAGTGGATATCCATCTCGATATGTTTAGTACGCTGATGTTGAACAGGATTACAAGAAATATAGACAGTACTAATATTATCACAATAAACTAAAGTAGCTTTCTGAATAGGACAATGAAGCTCTAAGAGAAGATTACGTAACCAACATGATTCATATACCATATTGGCGACCCATCGATACTCGACATCTGCACTAGAGCGTGATAATGTAGACTGGCATTTTACAGACCATGAGACCAAGTTATAACCAAGAAACATACAATAACCAGACGTGGAGCGTCTGATATCTGGACAGTCACCCCAATCAGCATATGTATACGAGACAAGTGTAGAGGTCGTCGAAAGATATATATGCAAGTCATAGTCAAGTGTTCCCTGGATGTATCGGATAATACGTTTGAGCGCATTCATGTGCTCAACCCTAGGATCATGCATAAACAAACATACCTGTTGTACGGCATACGTAATAACTAGTCTCGTGAAAGTAAGTTACTGAAGAGCCCCAGCAAGACTACTATAGTGGGTGGGATACTCGTAAGGTAAGCCATCCGCAGTACCCAGCTTGGGTTTAGTATCAACTGGGGTGGAAGTAGACTTACACGATGATATACCAGTTCGCTCAATTATCTCAGCGACATACTTTCGTTGGGATAAGAATAACCCACCGGCTTGACGAGTGGCAGTAATCCCCAATAAGTAAATCAAGGGACCAAGTCCTTCATAGCAAACTTAGAACTGAGTAGTGTCATAATAGACTTGCGTAAATCATCAGAAGAAGCATTCAAGATAATATCATCCACATATAATAAAATATATGCCAAGAAAGTACCACGTCGATATATGAACAGAGAATTATCAGACATGCTATGAGAAAACCCAATAGTAGATACATAGTCTGCAAATCGCTTATATCAAGCACGAGGGCCTGCTTGAGCCCATACAAGGACTTCTTCATTAAACAAACATGAATTAGGATATTTGGGGTCTCGAAAACCCAAGGGCTGATGCATGTAGACTGTCTCCCTAAGATCACAATATAAGAAAGCATTCTTGACATCTAGCTGATGAATGGGCCATGCCTTTGAAAGAGCCAGACTGAGAACAATGCGAATGATAGCCGGTTCGACCACCTGACTAAAAGTCTCACCACAGTCCACGCCAACCTATTGAGTCTTACCATCACCTACAAGATGAGTCTTATGTTTCGCAAAAGAACCATCAGAATTATCTTTATGAGTAAAAATTCACATAGACCGAATAATATTAATGCCAGAAGGACGGGGTACCAACTCCCACGTCTTATTTTCAATAAGAGCATTTTATTCATCGTGCATAACCAATTTTCAATTCGGGTCATTTAATGCAGACACTGGGTTACGGGGTAGTGGAGATTTAAGAACATTATAATTAAGATTAAAATGTATTTTTGGTTTAAAAATACCCCGTTGACTACGAATAACAGGTCGGTGACTCGGGGGAGAATTGGGTGAATTTTGGGGAAAAATTGGATGGTGGATGGACTGGATAGCAGGGAGTGGGCCTACTAGACCAACACTGGAATCTGGAAAAGAAACAAGGGCAGAATTGGGCTGGACGAGTGGCCCAGTTGCTGGACCTGGGACGGGATGGGCTTTGGGTGTTGGCGGGCCAGCATGCAGTGTGTCTGCTGGCGTTCCGGGGGTACTGGATTGTCCCAATAAGTGGTGCATAGTGTACGGTGAGACTTTGTCATCTAAAAAATTATACGAACTAGGCACGGGATAACTCACTTTAGCAAACGGAAATTAGGTTTCATAAAAAATAACATGGCGACTAATTATGATTTTATTAGACGATAAATCAAAATATTTATAATCACGATGATTAGATGGATAACCCAAAAACACACAAGCGGTAGAACGGACTTAAAGCTTGTTAATTGTAGTTGACGGAAATAGTGGATAACATAAACACCCAAAGATCCTAAGATGTGAATACGAAGGATTTTTATTATAGAGGATTTTAAGAGGGGATGAATATGTCAATCATTTGGTAGAAAGTATGTTAAGGAGATAAGTAGTCATTTGTAGAGCATGATGCCAAAAGGAAGGGGGTACGGAAGCATAGACCAATAAAGTTCGGACAATATTATTAATGGTACGAATTTTTCATTCGACTTTCCCATTTTGTGAGGACGTATATGAACAAGAAAAATGAAAAATTATGCCATTAGCATCACAAAATTCCCGAAACAACTCATTATCATAATCATTGCCATTATCACACTGAATATTTTTTATTTCCCATTCGAATTAGGTACGGATAAATGCTCTAAAATTTAAGAATGTGAAAAAAATATAAGATTTCTTTGCTAACGGAAAGGTCCATAAAAAATTAGAATAATCATAAAAAATTAGAACATAATAACGATGTCCCACAGAACTTAGAACGGGAGAAGTCCATAAATCGCTATATATAATGTCAAAAGGCATCAAAGTACGAGAAGTAGAGGCTACAAATGGTAATCTAACATGTTTTCCTAACGGACATGAATGACAAATTGGAGTACTACGCGTATCCTTACAAGAAATAAAATTGTTTTTATGCAAGGAAAAACAATAGACGACCCAGGGTGACTCAAACGTGCATGCCACAAGGAAGGAGCTAGAGCTACAAATGTCGATGGCATGAGTTGACTCGAGAAACTGGAGGCGGGAATGATTGAATAAAGGTCTCCCCTACTATTGCATCTCATGAGAGGTATCCCCGTTTTGAAATCCTTCACAGAAACCCAAAAAGATCAAAATTAAGAGAAACCCAATTATTAGTGGTGAATTTTCGGACAGACACCAAATTTTTAATTAAGTTAGGGGCATCAAGGGCATTTTTCAAGACAAGAGGTGGATGTGGGGGAGACAAAGTTGTATTACCGTAACCACGAATTAGAATTGTATTGCATTACCAACAATAATGTCACAGTTTTTGCTCAAACTGAAATAAGACGAGAGAGTACCTTGGTCGGACATCATGTGAGAAATGGCGCCAATGTCCATGTACCAATTCACGACTAGAGGATTTAATCCAAGTGTATGCATGATGGCCTCAATATCGATGGGTGTCGGCATCAGATTCAGGCCCGCATCATTGAAGGCCTGCTGGGACCGAGGACCAAGCACATCGGACTGTTGACCCGACCCGGAACGCTACTGGTAAGAACCCAAGTAATTGGGCCAGTTATGGGGTTGGACCGGGGCCCAAGGTGGCTGGAAATAATTGGGAGGAGGCGATGGCGGATGGGCCACCGGCCCAGCCATTTGCCAAGGGCCTAAAGTTGGGACCAAGGGGGCTGGTCAGAACCAGTGGCCCACCCGGTGTTATTCTTGCTTTCGCCGCCATTTGTTGTTGCCGCCGCGATTATTGTCATTATTTTTATGATTTTGACCCTTCTTGCCGCCACCGTTGTTGCGGTTTTGACCCGAATTGTCAACAAACCCGTGAGAGCTATTGGATGAAGTCATCATCACCACGGAACTGGCGCCAGTAGCCGCCTTTTTTGCTAAGCCAGCTTCTTCTAACGTGAGCATCAAATGGGCTTGATAAAAAGGGAGAAGCGAATTACTTTGACGGATGAGAGTCCCAACGCCATTATAGGTCTCAGATAGGTCTGCAACCATTTGTAGAACAAGACGATTATTAGTAACAGGAGCTCCAATCTTACGGAGTTGGTCCGCCAATTCCTTGAGCCGTTTACAATAGGCTGAAACATTCGGGAAATCTTCGATGCTGACTTGTGAAAATTCTTGCTCAAGGGTGACAACTCGGGAATGTTGGTTATTCTAGAAGATACGACACAATCTATTTCAGGTAGCCATAGCTGTAGTGTTTGGTTGAATGATCGTCTATAAAAGGTAGGTAGAAATAGTGGAGTAAATCCACTGAAGGACAGTAGCATCAAGAGTGATCCATAACTGAGGATCATCCGCGGGTGTAGGGACAACGGGAGGAATTATGTGATGGATGACTTGATGTGAGATTGCGTGAATTTTGAACAACTCTGCCCACGTCGCATATTGGACGTTTTCCATTTCAAGAACAATAAGGATGTGGTTCTTGATGTTAGAAATAGTAAGGGCAGGATGAAATAAGTTCTTTGGCGTCGACATAACGAAAGAACAAAGGGATTTGGAAGAGAATTTGGAAAGAGAGGAGGTAATATTGGCACGTAATCCGAGAAGGGACGCAAATTACGAGGCATCGGAAGAGAGGAAAAATCGAGAAGTAAGTTTAGACCTAGACTTCTAATATCATGAAAGAAATAATCCCTTGATTATTTTCATTAATGAATGAGTATATATACAATTCACAAATTACATAATATGGAAAATTCTATTCCTATTCTCCTCCCAAAACTCTATTCTATTTGTATAAGAATTCTACAATTATGATAAGTGTACAATGTTAATTATATACAAATAATATGTTACCAAATATACTCCAAACTATGATATACTTGGCATGTATATCACAGACTATTTTATCTTGTATTTCCGTGATATACATGGTATACACAAGACATTATATATGCTATATATATCGTTTATATCACGGTATACTTTCAATATCAAATCTTAATCATACTTTAATTTACTGCTTTTTTTTAAGTCTTCATGTCCCCTCTATTACCCTACTTGTCATCATTGCAGTTGAGGTGGCGTGGGGGCACTAATACGTGGTAGGTCTGCTTTCTTATCGTTACTTTTATGACATTCCTCTCAAAGAATTATCTTAATTTAACTATGATTTTTTTTTATATATATGATTCAAAAGAAACTTAGATAGTTGTATAATTATAAATCATCTCATAAAATTAAATTATTTTTAAATATAAAAATATATTAATATTTTTTAAATAAATTAATAAAGAAAATAAGAAAATCTAGAGAGAGAAAGTAATTACAACTACTGCTTTTTTGGGCAGAGCTCAAGGAATGTTTCGTTGCTTGCACTTTTACATTTATTACTCCCTCCGTTTTAAAAATATTGATCTAGTTTAATTTACTATTATGTTTAAAAAATAAGTAATTTTTTTTGAAATTTATCGTCCAAAATAAATTTTAGATACTTGTGTATTGTAAATGATTTTCATAAAATTAAATTATTTTTAAATATAGAAAGAAATCTATCTTTTAAAAATAAACTAATAAAAAAATAAATCAATTTTTTTGAAACGGAGAAAATACTTCATTACATACTTTTGTGGATCTACTTTCCTTTTAGCACTGGATTGCCTTACTGGTGAATTGGAGTGGAATTAGCTTTATTATCCACCATCCACCATCCACCATCCACCCTAACCCCCTCTCGCAAATGGAAAAGAGAGCACTACTCTCCAAAGAAAAAAATTGGCAAAATTCATGGCTGATCCTATCATATGTAATGTGATAGTTCTCCCAGCTTCACGTTACACTTCATATATAGGGCGGCTCAATATATTTGGTGGCTTAAAGCCAAAATATATTAAAAGGCCATCAAACTTATATTTTATAACATTCATCTAATTATGAGGCACAAAAGAAGTTTTTATGACTTTGACTAGTGGTGAGAGCGTCATGCGTGATGTGTGAGGTTAGACGAATATCATGGAAGTAAACTCTCTCATATTCAAAAATTATGATATTTAAGTAGAAAAAGATAAAGTGGTGAGCCTATTATCCACCGATTTTCGAACCTTACTGCACTTGCCTTATCGATTTCTTAGTTAGAAAGATGAGATACAAAAAAATATGTTTTCTATTATATGGATCAATTAAATATGACAAAAAATAAAATAGCTAAATCAGAAAAACTAAGTTCAATTAGAAAATGAATTTTTCAGTAACTTGAAAAACAAACTTTACATGGAGGAAGAATATTAGAATTGATGAAATCTTAAAATGTACTTACTATTTACTTTAGTGAGAAAAGATAATCATTATTTACTCTCTTAACCGTATAATCTTTATCAAATTTTTAAAAATGGTGAGATTTAAATCTTTTATTAATAATTACATAATATGTTATATAACAATAATATAGTACTTCATATTTGTGGGGCCTTTAATCTTTGGGGGCCTAAGGCAAAAGGTTCACTTGCCTTGTCTTAAAGCCGACCCTATTGATAAATCTAACCCGTCCCAAAAAAAAACACAGTTTTTTATTATAAATTTAAGATATATGTACATTGTACGTGAGCAAATAAAATGTTACATATACTTCCATAACAAAGAAACTTGAAAGAAATAAAATGATACAAAAAAGAAAATTATGAACCAAAAATTTATCGACGGCGCAGAACACCGATCTCAATCCTCTCATAAAGTAAAATATATGTACATTGTACGTGAGCAAATAAAATGTTACATATACTTCCATAACAAAGAAACTTGAAAGAAATAAAATGATACAAAAAAGGAAATTATGAACCAAAAATTTATCGACGGCGCAGAACACCGATCTCAATCCTCTAAAATATATGTTGCATATTGGTGTCAATTAAGAACGCTGCATATAGGGTTCACAATGTGGTCTATTATGTAGCTTGACAACATGTTTATTCAAAGCAAAACTTTTGATTTGAGAGGAGTACAAATATTAACAGATGGTTATCCGCACTAACTATTTAAGTATAGATTAATCAATTTACAATATATGTTTGTATATAGAAGTTTCTCCTTTAACTTGGTTAAATAATATAATCATTTATCTCACTAAATAAATTACTCAATCATGATAATTTGATATAACACTCTATTTACCATATAAGCTGGAAAGAAACAGTTTGGTTGAACGGCCTTGGTTTATTCTGGGGATTGAACAGTCATCAAATAAGAAAATGGGTTTGCATTATTGAAAATATTTTATTTATATTTTATACATTTTTGATTTGATGTTAGTCTAAAAATGTGAGCTTAGTTATAAATTTAATATTTTGTTATTGGGTCGTGCAATCTAAGCGTTTTGTGGTGTAGGATCAATCGAACAAGAAGAAAAAAACTCTTAAGAGGAAGAAAGTCTCCCATCTCTCTAACTTTCCTCAACAGATACATTTCTCAACGGTAACTAAGTTCCCTAACGACGGCCATCTTCGGCCGGAGATTAGACCATCGTCCACCGGCGGCTGGCCGAGACAATCGCTACGATCTCCGCCATACCCCCTCCCCCCAAATCTCTTTGCCCAAGCTTTTCCCCCTCTTCCTAATATCCAAAACATGGGTTCCCGCTCTGCTTCTCCCCCAACTTTCCCGATTTTTGGAAGAAAAATCCCCAATACTGAGAAACCTCTAAATTTCAGGTCCATCATGGGAAACAAAACTGACGGGGGTACTAAGAAGAAGGTCCAATTGGCTCACCGACCTTATGAACTAGTGGAAGGAAAACCATTTTTGAGATTTATTGTGACACTCGTAAATTCAGATTAGGTGTAAATGTGGTAAATGAGTGTTAATGTTATATTTTAGGCATATGAAATCCCATCGGGATGAGTTTGAGTGAAAATAGTTGATTTGAAATCAAAACGAATAGTGAAGTGCATAAGGTTCGATAGAATCGATTAAGTTTTTGATACATCTTCCTTCTAGCCCGATTTCGTGTACGCCTATTTGGAATTTAAGAAACCTTATAACATAAAGGTTGTAGATATTTTAAATAAATTTTCAAGCATATATTGTGGAGCTCAATCGGAGCTTCGTGCTAGGAGTTATAACCATTTTACTTAACACTGTCGGCAAAGTAAAAAAAAGTAAAATTTTGACTAAATGTGAAACGGACGGGGCAGCTCACTAAGCGAAATCCAGAGCGAAACAACACCTCGCTATGGACCTCGCTCAGCGAGGTGGGGCGTCCAAATGGCATGTCCTATAAATTCAACACTTAGTCCGAAAATTCATTTAGCATCTATTCCAACTTCGTAGAAAACCCTCTCAAGAGCGTTTTTCTCTCCTGTCAACCTCGCACAACAAGGTAAGTTCTCTTCTAACCATTCCTTAGTTACTATATCATTAAATCATGATTAGTAACATGATTCTTTAACTAAAACATAAAAATTAAACAATGAAATCCTTCGCAAGCGATTCAAGCTAGGATTTGGAGCATTCTTCTTCAGAAAACAATGTAGTTCGTTGTTAGGAGCTATTACAGATATGTGAAGCTAACTCCCTACGTGTGCGGACATTATTAATCATTCCCATAAATAGTTCATCAGAATCACTACTAATTACTTCAGAATTAGAGATTATGCCTTAGCTCATGAAAAGTCTAGAACTTCTATCTTTTAAGATTATAACATCGTACTTGTTCATAATTATCACTTCGAATATTGTGAACTCATTACGTAATCAGTATAGACTAGTGTTCGATATCCCATGAGTCTCAATTAGGATAATTCTGTTAATTATGAACAGTTAATGCTTCAAACTTCATAATCAGTTTATGAGTACATGTCTCAGTCTAGTTCTATTCAATATTTTCAGTATCATGTACTTCAGTAAAATTCAGTATAATGTATTATAGTATGATTCTCAGTTCCTTATTTTATATTCCTGAATGTTGAACATCTGTATTTGGCCCTGAGGCCATAGTTTATTCTTTATGCATATTTGGGCTTGAGGTCGTAGTTATGTATACATATACTTGGGCCCGAAGCCGTAGCTTGTGCACTTATATTGGGCATGAGGCCGTAGTTTATGATTTATGCATCTTTGGGCCCGAGGTCGTAGTTAATTTAGTTAAACATGTGATTTCTCATTCAAGGTAAAGAGTACTCAGTTTCAGTTACAATTTTCAGTTTCGTATTTATTCCTGTTTATTATTTTGGGTTGCCCCTATCCCAAGCACCCCACATCTAGTTATTTCCTTCAGTTTGTTTTACATACCAGTGCAATTCAAATGTACGAATGTCTCTTTTACTCGGGGCTTATATCTTACGATGCATGTAATAATTTTCAGGATGACGCATTTGCACGCTAGGATCTCTAGTATCAGCTGAGTTGGTGAGCTCCAGTCTTTCAGGGCCTTATCATTTATTTTGCAGTCTTTATAGTTTATTATAGACAGTCAGGTATGCTGGGGGCCTTGTCCTGACTTGATTCAGTCAACCAGTTGGTTCGCTCGGTCATTTGTAGTCAGACACCGGGTGTCATATTACGTCCAGCACCAGGTTCGGGGACTTGACAATGTTTGGTATCAGAGCACTAGGTTCAAGTGTCTTAGAGAGTCTGTGAGGTCGTGTAAAGTGGTGTCACTTTTTTATGTGTGTGTGCCACACATCTAAACGGTTGACCACCAAGACATTCAGGATTGTTTCACTTCTTTCATCCTCTAGATCGTGCAATTAGAGCCATGACTTCAGGAATTCTTGTAACTCGTGCATATTACGTTCCTTTTAGAAAATGTCTGCTAAGAGAAAGGCAACTACGAGCTAAAGGGCTACCATTGATGCGACCCCAGAGGTGGACTCTCAAACTCAGGGAGTTCGAATTAGACAGTTATTCCACATGAGGGCATTAGGGCATGCTCCATCTACTGCCAGTACACCAACTCAAAAGTTCAAGTATGATCAGAAAGGCCAGTTAAACCAGAAACAAAGTTTTAGGGTACCAGGCTCCAAGTCACATGCTAGTGTGGACCAAATGGGTTTTCAAAATCCTATCTGCAGCAAGTGTGGTAGGAGACACCAAGGGGTGTGTCGCTCAGGCATGGATATATGCTTCGAGTGTGGCCAGCGAGGTCATTTTCAGAGCGATTGTCCTTTAGCATGACAGAATACGGGAGACAGAGGTCGGAACCGCTTATATGTTCTAGCAGGTTGTCAGGACTTAGAGGCATCCCTATATGTCGCCACAAGTATTATTATTATAGCTCTAATGTAAGACCGCATGGGACAACATGTTATGATTTTAGCCACAAGGGGGCATACATGGATTATTATGGTTTTGAATAGAAAAGAGTATGTGGGTGAGTCATCTATGGTTCAAAAATGTTTTGATGTATCAAAATAAGGATATGTTCGTATGGCTGACGCACATGAATAAAAGAGATGGTTCATGAAAATTAGGAGCAGGCAATATTAAATTTCTGGGAATAGTTTTAGTTCGCTTAAGTTTAGTTAGATAAGAGCCAGAGAGTACGACGTTAGTAAGTTACTATAAGAAGCATATGTTACTATGAGATAAAAAGGTATGATAGTTCCCTCTTAGGTTATGTGATTGAGTTTTTACCCTGGATGTGTATAATCGAATATGATTTTAAAGTGTATAGTTTCAATTTTTCGTTTAAGACAGATGAAATTTCCTATGTGTGATCCATGTCTATAGTTCATAAAAGATAGTATACGATCATAGAATAGCGTCGGATGATGAGGGAAGTTAGAAATAACCTTATATGTCACTTTAGTTATTCAAATCATAATATGAGGATATGATTCCAGCAGATGGTTAGTAGAATAATAGTGAGTAAGTTTTGAGTAGATACAATGAATTGGTAATTGCAACAAGACTAGTAGAGGTACAATTTGGTTTCTTTAGTCAGGTTAACACTAGTGAGTGAGTAACAATTTGAATACACCGAATACGTGTTAGAACCCAAGGATTTAATTTAAATTCGAAGTATAGTGATTATTGGAAGAAGAAATCAGCTAAGTTATAAGAGAGAAAACCACAAAAGAATAGCCTTTTAGAGTTATCGAAAAGGGATTTCCCTAAGATTGACAGTGTGAGTCATCAATATTGTGTATGATAGTTGCAAATACATTAGTCCACCATTTATATAAGCAACTCAATTTTTCTAGAAAGGAATATTTCTCAGAAGGGAGTTTAAAAAGAAGTCATAAGTAATGTAAAGTACGAAGAATTGTAGAAGATAAAGGGAGGATAGCTTGATCTCAATAAATGAGAAGAATCCGTAAGTATAAGACATCAGCCTTTGGTCTAAGGGGGAGATATGTAGATCGTAGTAAGTCTAGTTAGACATTTGAAACTCGAAAGGATAGTATGAGATATGAAGAAACGCATTTCAATAATGAGGTAAAAATGATAGAGTCGCCATAAGGAAGGTGCTTCGTATGTGGAAGAAGGGAGAAGTGAGTAGAATGATCGTCGATCAACTAATGTCAAGTTCCGTTATTGCTGATTAAGAAAGCATAGAAATAGAAATAATATCTTATCCAGTTACATATCACAAAGGTAGTGCCATTGCACGAGACTCTAATCTTCAAGGTGGTTGTCAAAAACATCACATAACAATACGATGAGTATCAGGAAGTACCTTAGAAATAAATCAAGTGTGGGAAGCTTAACAATTGTTGAGGCAGACAATGAGATCATGCTAAAGGAGGGGATTTACACCATAAATCCATGGCTTTCAAACAAGGGGGAGACGATGGTACTCTAAGGTACCAAGAAAAATTATGCGTCCCATATATAGATAGATGCAAAGAGAGAATTATGGCAGAGGCGCACAAATTCAGATATTCTACCTATCCAAACTCCACAAAAATGTTTCATGATCTTGAAAAGAATTATGGGTGGAATGACATGAAAAAGAATGTAGCAGATTATGTGATTAAGTGTACAAAGTGTCAGTAAGTGAAAGTCGAGCATTAGAGGCCCGGTGGTTTAGCACAAAATACAGGTATTCTTGAGTGGAGATGATAAATATGGACTTTATAACCGAGTTGTCTCACTCATTTCGAAATCATGATTCGATTTGGGTGATCATAGGGAAGCTGACTATGTCAACACACTTTTGCCAGTAAGGACCACCGACTTAGCAAAATATTACACAAAGTTGTATATTCAGGAAACTGTCAAGTTGCATGGGACTCCAGTGTCCCTCATATCAGATCGTGGTGCTCAGTTCAAAACGAAGTCTTGAAAATCTTTACAAAAAGGATTAGGCACAAGGGTAAATCTCAGTACAATTTTTTATCCTCAGATAGATGCCCAGGCGGAGTGAACTATTCAGACACTTAAAGAAATGTTGAAAGCATGTTTCCCAGACTTTAAGGGTAATTAGGATGACATTTGTCTCTCATTTATTTTATTTCTAATTATATATATCATGCATGTATCAAAATGGTACCGTTTGAAGCCTTGTATAGACGAAGGTGTAGATCACTTATTGGTTGGTATAAAGTTGGCAAAATAGAATTGCTAGGGCCAGACTTGGTCCATCAGGCTATAGAAAAAGTTAAATTGATTCAGGAGCGTTTGAAAGCGGCTAAGAGTTGCCCGAAGTCCTATTCAGATGTGTAACATAAAGATTCATAGTTTCAAGTTAATGATTGGGAGTTTCTTGAAAGTTTTATCTATGGAAGGCGTCAAGAGATTTGAGGAGAAAGGGAAGCTTAGTCCCATATATAATTAGAACATACAAGATCCTACGAGGGGTCGGTCCAGCAGCATACGGGTTAAAATTACCACCAGAGCTGGTCGTCATACATGCCAATTCAGTACTCAAATATTCATATTAGCTCAGTACTCAGATATTCATGTCAGTCAACACTCAAATATTCAAGCAGTTATGTATTCATTTAGTTCAACATTTATTCAGTTCAGTACTCATTCATCTTACTTATTCAGTTAAGTATTCATTCAGTTTAGTAATTCATTTAGTTCAATAAACATTCAGTCCAGAATTCACGCAACCATATACTTAAGGAGTGCAAGTTCGACCATGAAAATTATGACCCATCATTTGAGTACGAACAATTCCAAGGGGGAGATAATGTAATACTCTATAAATTCGGGTTAGGTGTTAATGCGATAAATGAGTATTAGTGTGATGTTTTATCTATATGAAGTTCCATAGGGATGAGTTTGGGTGGAAATAGTTGATTTGAAATAAAGACAAATAATGAGGTGAATAAGGTTCGATAAAATCGACTAAGTTTATGATAGGTTTGCCTTCCAGCCAGATTACATAAACATCCATTGGAAATTTGAGAAAATGTAAAATATTGCAATTGTAGATATTTGAAATACCTTTCCAACCATATATGGCGTAGCTCAATTAGAGCTCTGTGCTATGAATTATGGAAATTTTACTAAACAATGTTGGCAAAATTGAAAAATGTAAAATTTTGGCAAAGTGTGAATGGACGGGGAAACTTGCTAAGCGAAGCCCAGAGAGAGACAACACCTCGCTATGGACCTCGCTCGGCAATGTGGGGCATCCAAATGACATGTACTATACACTTAGTTCAAAAATTCATTTAGAATCTATCCCAACTTCGTAGAAAACCATCTCAAGAGCGTTTTTCTCTCCTCTCAACCTCCCACATTAAGATAAGTTATCTCCTAACGATTCCTTAGTAATTATAGCATTAAATAATGATTATTAACATGATTCTTCAACTAAAACATAGTATTAAACAATGAAATGCCTCACATGCGATTTAAGCTAGGGTTTGGAGCGTTCTTTCTCATAAAACAACGTAGTTCGTTGCTAGGAGAGATTATATGTATGTGAGGCTAACTCTCTGCATGTGAGTACATTATTAATCATCCTCATGCATCATTCATCAGAATCGCTACTAATTACTTCAGAATTAGAGATTATGCCCTTGCTCATGAAAAGTCTAGTACTTCTATCTTTTAAGATTATAACTTTGTACTTGTTCATAATTATCATTTCAAATATTGTGAACTCATTACGTAATTAGTATAGAATTGTGTTTGATATCACATGAGTCTCAGTTAGGATAATTCAGTTCACTATGAATAGTTAATGCTTCAAACTTCATAATCAGTTTATGAGTACATGTCTCAATCTAGTTCTATTTAGTATTTCCAGTATCATGTACTTCAGTATGATTCAGTATTTCAGTATCATATATTATAGTATGATTCTCAGTTCTTTATTTTATATTCTTGAATGTTGAACACCTATATTTGGGCCTGAGGCTGTAGTTTATGCTTTATGCATCTTTGGACCTGGGGTCGTAGTTATGTATACGTATACTTCGGCCCGAGGCCGTAGCTTGTGCACTTATATTGGACATGAGGCTGTAGTTTATGCTTTATGCATCTTTGGGCCCGAGGTTGTACTTAATTCAATTAAACATGTGATTCCTCAATCAAGGTAAATAGTACTGAGTTTTAGTTTCAGTTACAATTCATTTTGGGTTGCCCCTAACCCAAGCACCCCATAGCTAGTTATTTTCTTTAGTTGGTTTTACATACTAGTGCAATTTAAAAGTATTATCATCCATTTTCTCGAGGCCTGCATCTCACGATGCATGTAACTATTTTTAGGACAACACATTTGCACGCTAGGATCTCCAGTATCAACTGAGTTGATGAGCTCCAGTATTTCGAGGCCTTATCATTTATTTTGCAGTCTTTATAGTTTATTACAGACAGTCAGGTATGCCTGGGGCCTTGTCCCGACAATAATTAGTTACAGTACTTTATCATAGGCTTCATAGATTATGTGAGTAGTCAGACAGAGTCACAGGCTTTTTTGTTAGCTTGTTGACTACAATACTTATCTTTCAGACTTTATTCAGTATTCTTCGCTTTCAATTATTTATTTAGTCAGACCTTAGTAGATCAATATGAGTTAAGTTTATTTTCTGATTTCAATATATTTGTATACATGAAGTTGATTCAGTCAGCCAGTTGGTTCACTCGGTCACATGTAGTCAGGCACCGGGTACCGTGTTATGTCTAAGGTCAGGTTCGGGGCGTGACATTTACCAAGAAGGAACAAAATAAACTCGCGAAAATGTTTCACCTTACTGGTGTAGGTAAGTTTCATCGCACACGACCTACTATCAATCATATACGACCTAATTTTAATTGCTCTTTCCAATTAAATAAAGATGTTATAATATGCATTATTTTCCCATTGATTTTGACTTAGAGGAGGATAATAGAAATGCTTATAGTAGGAATTCAATCCCAATTTGTGGCATGGAAATGGATCTCCTCAAATGGACTACTGATTTTAAACCTGAAAAGGAAACTACGCTAGCTAAAGTGTGGATTAATTTGTTGGATTTGCCCTGGCACTATTTTGTATGGGATGATGCTATGAGTAGAATTGTTGATCCAATTGGGGATCTCATTATCACAGATAAAGCCACTTTGTCAAAAACCAGACCAACCACTACTAAAGTGATAGTCGAGCTTGATGTCACAAGGGTTTTACCTCTAGAAGTTTTCATAAAACCCAATAATCAGTCAGGTAAAGAAGATCTTATATCTCAGAAAATTATGTATGAATCTATTTTGTAGTACTGCTTTCATTGTAAGGTTCAGGGGAATAGCGACACCAAATCCAGGGTTCAGTAACCCTGAATTAAGAAAAAATGCCCTTAATTTCGAGAATGGCAATGTTAAAGATAACAACAAAGAAAGAAGTACAACTGAGGAAACTAGTAACACTGGAAGCAAACTTATACACGTTAAGAACGTGAGCAAGACAGCTACCAACAACACGTCCCCTCTTCCTAAGGATATAGAAAATAAAATTCGTAGATAAGGACAAAGAGTGGACTATTGTTGGAAGAGGAAAAGGAAGAAACAAATTCCAGGCCATCTCTAATCTGTCTTAACAATTGAATAATACCCCGAAGAACATGCCTTCTCAAGAGATTGTCCAAATCAATGTTGATGCTACAAGGCAAAAGAAAGAGGACAAGGGTAACAATGATGCAGCAGCTGTTATAACCTCTAATCAGGAGAATATGGTTGTTCCTAATGAAGTGCAAATGATATAAATCCTAGAAGAAGAAATGACTCTAGAAGATACTACAAATTTTACACCTACCAGGAGAAGTAAAAGAGTTGAGAAGAACTCTCAACGTCTGTATGAGAGAGTTGAGTCCAGGAAAAAAGCCAATGTATGGAATGATGACTCACAACTGAAGCTTGATTCCAATATGGATCTCTCTTCTCTTTAGGAGGTTCAAATTAGGGGTAGTGAGCTTGAATCTATTATGCAAGACAATATTAATCCTAAATTGGAAGGTCAAAACAACCTTTTAAGTGGGGGTAATAACATGATTGTGAAAACCTTTACAACAATATTTCTCCAAGTAACAATCACCCCCTTACAAGCCTAATTGGATAACCTCCCAGTTGCATTGGAGGTGACATCCTCACTAAAGCAAGAGATGTGGATTTTGAGGATGCTCCCTTTCAAGAGGAAGGAGGAAGCTTAGATGAGTATGCTCATTTCGAAACAAAATCAGAGGAAGAAGTTGAAGAAACACAACTCAACTCTGAACCTCCCTTATCTGACAATGACATTACTAATCTGAAAGGCTTCCAGTTGGTGTTAGATAAGCCAGTAGTCCCTCGTTATCAGAATGTTCCTAATAGGATGTCTTTTCCTATTGAAACTGGGAATGGTCAGACCTCCACCAAAAACTCTACAAGTAAAGATCTTGAACTACTAGTTTCCAATGATTAACACACTATCATGGAACATTAGGAGTATTAAGACTCTAAGTTCCTTTGAAAGGTTGAAAACTCTCAAAAACCAATACAAAATCTCTTTCATATCCTTGCAAGAACCTTTTGTGAAGGCTGAGAATATGGATAGTTACATGAGGATGTTTGGTATGAATGGATGCCACTCCAACATCAATAGCAAAATTTGGCTCTTTTGGTCAAATGACTTTGTCATTGATATCAAATGTAATACTGAACAACAGGTGACTTGTAAAGTCACCCATACTTCCTAGCTAAAGAATACCATGTCACCACTGTATATGCCAAATGTCGGTCTATATTAAGAAAAGACCTTTAAAATGAATTAGAAAGTATTGCAAATAACATGACTGATCCTTGGTATACAGTTGGGGATTTCAATGTTATTTATGTTGACAATGAGAAGGAAGGAGGAATGTTTTTTCGAATTGATTAGAGCTTTGATTTGATTACTTGCTTAAATGAGTGTGGTTTGCAGAATACAGGGTATTCTGGAAATGTGTACACTCGGTGCAATAACAGAGATATTTCTAATACGATTTAGAAAAGACTTGACAGAATGCTCTACAATGCTGATTGGGTTGATACTTTTGACCACACCACATTTACTCATTTGGCTAGAGCATGCTCTGACCCTTGCTTATTAGTTCTAAGAAGAGTAATAAAGAGCATGATAAGTATTTAAAATTCTTCAATTTTTGGACCAAGCATACTGACTTTCTTAGGATCACTAAAACCATATGGGATGAGCCTGTACATGGTAATCCTATGTGGTATCTGCAACCAAAACTTAAAAACACTACCCACAGGTTGTGTAATTGGTCCAGGGTTACTTTTGGAGATAATTTTGCTGAATGTACTAGATTTGAGAAAGAGATCATGGACCAAGAAATCATTATGATTACCTCTAATTCTGATGATAAGAGAGACAGTCTTAACATATCTAAGGCCCAATACACTCAATATCTTAATCTCCAAGAGGTTGTGCTTAGATAGAAAGCAAGAGTTAAATGGTTCACAGAGGGCGATTCTAACTCAGCCTTTTTTCATAGTGTTATTAAAGATAGAAGGAGGAGATTCAATATTTCCAGAATCTAGAATGAACATCGCCAATGGGTTGAAAGCACTAAATATGTGGTTGATGTTGTGTTAGCTATTTCAAGAACCTATTCTCCCTAAATTCAGAGTACAATAATTTCTCTTTTTTATATTGTATCACTCCTATAGTTCTGGAAGATGATAATATTAATCTTATTGTTCTTCATACTGCTGACGAAATTAGAGATTGTGTTTTTTATGGACTCTGATAGCTCTCCAGGTCCTGATAGCTTCACAACTCAATTCTTTCAGTCTGCTTGGGGCATAGTAGGGGGATATCACTCAGGCGGTGAAGTCCTTCTTCTGTGGGGCCAACCTGCCTAGATATTTTATCCACACCTGTATTGCAATGCTCCCTAAAATTCCATCTCTATAGAGTTTTTCTGATATCAGGCCCACCAGTCTTTGTAATGTGATTAGTAAATTCTTTATCAAGCTTTCAACTCCACACTTAACAAGATTCTGCCCAAGCTCATCAATAATAACCAAAGTGATTTTGTGAAAGGAAGGTCTATTACAGAGAATGTCCTTTTGACACAGGAAATCATCCAAGATACTGGTAAGCCAAATTACCAAGGAAATGTTGCAATCAAATTGGATATGTCCAAGGCTTATGCTATAGTTTCTTGAACTTATCTATGCATTCTTATGAGGAAAATGGGATTCAGTAAGATTTGGATTGATATGATCTATAGGCATGTTTCAAGCAACTGGTATTTTCTCCTTCTCTCTTTATCTTATGTGCTAAATTATTTTCTAAAAAGCTTAATGATTTAAATAACTTAGAAAACTTTACTAGATTTTATATTAATTACCATGGTCCTAGAATGAATCATCTTGCCATTGATAATGATATATTTTTATTTTCTAGTGGTTGCAGGTACTCTTTATTAGAACTTAATAGCTCAGACAAATTACAGCCACCGGAAAATTGTGTAAAAGAAAGGTACGACATTGTGAAAATCGATGATGTACCAACAATGTAATAGTGTAATCTGATTGAACGACAGATTGAGATAGTCCTTGGTCCGAAAGAACTCTGTCAGAATGATCAAGGAACCTAAGAATCGCTATACTCGAATGTTTTAAATTCTAGTTTCATATTAGTGTTCGTGCGATATAATCCTTCTATTCCTATTCCATTTACGAAGTCGGACCATGTACCTTATTTAGACAATTTCTGAAATAAATGTGTTAGGTATAGCTCGGATGTTAGCAAGAGAATGTTAAGGTAAGTTACGGCTGAACTCTCTTAGATTATTATAAGTATAAGCGGTCGTGTGAGGCCAATTTGATATTGTTTTATTATTATATTGCCCTGTGTGGTGTTGGATATGTATTTGGGTTACTTAATAGGTTTTAGATAGTCTTGTTTACAAGAAAAACTTTGCCAAAATTTTTGAAAAACTTAAGAACTTAGAATATCTCCAACATTCAAGGACGAATATTTCTAAGGGGGTAAGGATGTTACACACCGTAATTTCATGTTTTGTCGTGTCGTTGTTTGATACTAATTCCTCGAAAAGTGGTATGACCTTACAGAAGGGCAATGATGGTTTACAACTTGTTTATAAAAGTTATGGAGTATTTGGAAGTTAAACAGATCGAAGAAAATACATTTCGACGAAATCGGAAAACTATCCAATTTGACGGGAAGATTGACAGATCGTCAAAATGGCCAATCTGAACTGTCAAATTTGCCTAAGAATTGAAATCCCAAATCTGTATTGACTGTCCAGATTGATGGACCGTCAAAAGGACCATATTTTTGGGGTGATACAAATTTAAAGTCGGGTATGTATCATTTGGGTCGACATCCAGACCTCATTTTCATCAAATTCAGAGCGACAATCAATTCCCAAACCCTCCCAATGGTACTCTAACACCCTAAGATCAAATCCAAGCAATAATTCACAAGATCAATGTGATAAACCCCATGGTTATTGTGAGAATTATCGTCGCCTTGTAGAATTAATTTTGGAAACCCTTGGAAATGAAGTACCCTACTGTTTTGAGAAGATTATGATGCGTCAAGTTAAGTTTTATCCTCCTCTACCTATATTTGTGATTAATTAATGATTTGGAGCAAGTGGTAAAAGACTTTTCATAATCGAAATTCGTAAACTTATGGAATCATCATGGTATGAGTTGTTGGGCTATTTTACTTAAAATATAAGTTGAATTGGATAATCAATCTAGTTGTTTATATTGTGGGAATAAGAAGGTGCAATTTGGAGAATTTTGGGATCGAATTGCATAAGTATTCATTGTAAGAGAAGCCTAAAAATTCTACGCGCTTAAGTTGTTCGATGAAATGACCAAATAAGATTCCTTTAAGTTTTGAATTCGATATTGATACAAACCATTCATGTAATGTAGAGAACCATCTGTAGAGCTTTCAAGGACTAACATAATTTAAATAGCTTGGACAACCAAGGTATGTTAAGGCTTACTCTTCCTTCTTTTGGCATGATCAGAGTGAAACGAACGTAAACGAATGATATCCATAATGGCTCCACTCTTAGATATGTTAGAGGCTGATGTTCTTGACTTTTATATAATGATATCAACCTTATCTCATGGCTTTTTGATTCTTCAAAGTAAGTTATGTTGATGATGTTTGTTCCATAATGTTAATCAAAGGTGAAATGACCCTACGTCACTCCAATTGACTTAGATTATCTTATTATCATTTATGCATTATAGATATATGTATATACCATGAACACACAAGCATTATATACGCATATATGATATGTATATGTGGTATGGGAAAGTCAAAGTCAAAGGCTTTATATACGCACCACAACCTGATCAGTTAGTTTAGGATAAAAATTACACCCATAGAGGCCTATATGATATGATACGATGGGATGCCCAACGAAGCATGAAGGCATTATATATACACATATATATGTATGACCAGGTGTTATAAATACACATGTACGGTACCTATGCATATTCTGGCCCACAGAGGCACTTAGAGTACAAGTTGTATTTCCACGACTTTATCTTACAATTGTACATTTAGTTACAGTTTCAACTTATGCTTCATTTACAACATTGTAATTATTTATAATTTCAGCCTTACATATTCAATACATCTTTCGTACTGATGTCCCTTTCCGGGGATATTGCGTTTTATGCCAGCAGGTACAAATAAAGATACAGGTGATTCCTCACAGTAGGTGACTTGACTCAGCTGGAAATTGTGACGCTCCTTTCTTCTCGAGCCGTGTAGTGAGCTAATAGGCATGATGGATATGCATATGTATATAGTTGGGTCTGGCAGAGCCCTGTCCCGGCCAGATGTTGTCTTTTCACTCTTTAAAAGTTTGTAGACAATTGTGTTATGTATGATAGTCGTGTGTAGCCGTGTAGGCCTCTCTAGTAGACTTATTGTGTCTATGTCGGTCTTGTAGGCCTTGTTATATGTATTTATGTAGAGATTAGGCCTTTTCTACATACATGTGGTTATGTCTCTATTCAGCTAAGTATTTCTCAAAAGTCTTGTCGATCTATGAGTTGTTGAATTAGTCACAGGTATCAGGGTTGGTACGCTCGAGCCTTAGGGCATTAGGTGTCAGCCATACCCCCCAGGGTTAGGGTGTGATAAACTTGGTATCAGAGCCAGTTCAGTCCTAAGGATGTCTACAAGTCGTATCTTGTAGAGTCTTTCTTATGGGTGTGTTGCGCACTACACTTATAAATAAGTGGTTATAGGGCATTTAGGATGTTACTTTTCTTGAAAAATCTAGATCATGAGTTAGAAGCGAAGTCGTAAGTAACTGAAATCCTATCTTTTCATCTTGATTCTCTTTTTTCAGTAATGTTAAGATCCAAGAAAAGTACTGATAACAGGAATTGAGTCAGAAATACGGGAGAAGGTACTAGCCAACTACCACCTATTAATATGGATCTGAGGAATATAAGGACACCAAAAGGAAATGTGTGTTATTTTATAGAAGATGATATGTCTATGGAAGACAATATGTCTTTGGAAGAAGATCCATTGGAAGACTTGTCTATGGAAGAGGACCCATTTGAGGCCCCAGAAGAATCGCCCTTTCGAGTACCATCGATTCCAGTAGTGTTGCCAGATCACAGGAGGGCCCACAAAATACAGAAGCCATTAGCGCATCAGTCGTTTCAAGTTGGGTTAGGTGTGAGTGGTACTGTATACGTAATGGCACCTCTAATTATCTTTCCAGAGCAAGGTCATGTTCAGATGCCCCCACAGGTCAGACCTTTCGAGAGACCGAAGAGCCCATTATCATGGAAGTTAGTTAACCAAGGTTCGCTCATAATAAGTAGAAGTGATGATGAAGTAACCAGTAGACAGACCGGAAGGTTTGGGATGGAAGAAGGTAGCAAAGGAGTTGTGTTGCGAGACGCGTCAAATCAAAGCTCCCGAGTAGGAATAAGGAAAGCACAAGAAGATGTTGGAAGTAGTAGACCACGCTGCCAACAATGTCAAAGGAGGCATGACGGAGTATGTTTATCCAATATTGAGTTATGTTCTAGATATGGAACCTTGGGCCATAAGGCCAGGGAATGTCCCGAGAGATTTCAGTCATTGTGCCATTAGTGTGGATAGATGCATTATGGGAAATGCTCGGGTGATGTTGAGGAATGTTAATGGTATGGAAGCAGAAGCTATAGGGTTTATAGATGTCCGAGATTGAGTTAGGGGGAATAGCAAGTTCCGATGTTGCTCAAAGTATGAAATTAATCAAGTATGCTGATAATTTTATTAAGAATAGTTGTGTTTTTGCCCATGATCGATCGGTTATCATTGATGTAAAAAGAATTTCATACATATGTATATATACCGTAAATCAATAATAAGAATGGAAGATGGTAAGTGAAACTACAGTTATGTTCAAGGTTCTAAGTAAAATGACTTAGGAATCAACCATTTCTTGGCTACATACATACCCAACACCCTTAGGCTTTGTAGCGTGAGTGATACTAGAAAATCAAAGATATAAGAACATGTGACCAAAAAGGAATATTCACGAGTCCAAAGAATTAAGGGAAACCTCGGAAGAATGACAAGGAAAATGGATTTCTAGGAATAAGTTACCTGAAGCTTTGTTCAAAAGATAGTTAAAAGAAAGGGACACGAAATGTTATACATAAACTAGTAACCCCAATTCCTCCACAAGAGTTAAAATACTTAAGAAGACTGTGAGACATGAGGAGTGTTGTCGGTTAAAGGCGAATGATATACCTTTCTTACCATTGCAGCACGTGCGTGGACCACAGTAAGAGATAGCAGGATTTTCGATATTAAGTGATGAGATTTTTGAATTCTATGGTATAGTTTTATGAGTCGATTGGGCGAGAATAGATGATTAATATAGTTTGCAACACAGGCTTTATTTGACAAAAAAACAATGATAAAGGGAAAAAGATGTTTGGTAAACACAAGCAAAAGCGTTAAGGAAATGTAATAAGGCTGAAGGATCTTTCTCACACAAATAAATCAGTGGAAAAATGGTAATGGTAAGAATATCGATAATGGAATTGAAGTAAGACCCCAAGAAACATGATTACCATCAAAGGTAAGGATATTAGTAAAGAAGTGGTACTTAAGCCTTCCGAGCTAAAATATAATCTATGACGTCCATTAATGATGCAACTGGGAATACACTAGGATGATGAATCTTAAAAGGAATTAAAATCGGTAATATACAAGTTGATTGGTTGAATGATGGATAGAGAAGGACTCTAATACCAATTAAGGGGAAGAAGCCCGAACCAACAACAAGATTGAATCCACCCACGATTTGAAGTTAAATATGTCAAGCACTAGTTCTGCCAAGAATTTCGATAAAGCATTTAAGGATATGTGAGTGAAAGTAAGGGTGAATGAAACCTAATGTGAGCATATGACGGGATAAGAAAGAAATAACCTAAGATAAATGATAAGGAGAAGGGCTAAAGAATAGGAGCAAGGGAGAAAAAGATTAGCAGACGAGTAATGGTAAATTTGACTGCCGAATGAACTAGAAACCTTATAAGAAGAATAATGCAATAGTCATAAGGTTAAGGACATTAGTTATAAATGAGGTTGTAATTAAGTAATAAAGGCAGCAGCGCTGACTAGAGTACGGTAACCATGAAGGAATAAAGTAGATCGACACTTTGTAAAAATAAATCCTTCAATGAAAAAGGAGTTAGGGTGACCCCTAGCATCAGCAGTACTGAAAAATAACACGAGTATGTCAAAGGTTTGCTTTTGAGGAAAAGTGTACAAGAGATACCCAATGAATGAATAGTCGAATATGACGTTTGAGGGATCCTAGAGTTGCAAGAGGCAAGTATGCGCTCTTAGTATGAAAGAAATACTATTTGTGGAAGATTATAATTCTAGAGCTAGTGGATATGGTTGACGCTCAAGAAATAAGGTAGAAAAAAAGAGAAACAACGTTGAAAAGGAGGGAGTGTCTTATTTTCAGTATCTAATGAAAAAGGGAAATTAGAAAGCTAACGATACAAATCGAGAAAGGATACTTGAGCAAATATGGGATACAACTAAGGAATTATGAACCTATCTTGGAATACATAGCATCGCCAAAGAAGTATATGAATTCAAGACGTTATAAGAAGCAAAAAGTTTCGATGTAATGAACAGGAAGATAATGGCCCTATAATCATATACTGTTGAAAAAAAAGGGCCATTAGGGGAGTTACAAGAAAGAACCGCCTCAAAGAAATAACAAAAGGCCAGCCGCAATAGAAACCAGATGATACCCCCTTAAAGCTACAAGTAAATGAATTCTTCCTTATATTGGAATTGGAAGAGCAGCAAGGCATAACACCCCCGTCTAAAGCCCATTGAAAGGTATTGTGATATGGAGCAAAGGTAATAACGGGAACCTTATAAAGATCTATGAATTAAGAATATCGATTAACAACACTCAAGAAGATTTACCCTTGACATTGAGATATTACATAAGGATTATTGAGTGATCCGAGGATCGTGGTGAGCCATTATATTACCATTGGAAACTCTTTTGGTTCAGGATAGTTATGCCAAAGATAGTTATGCCTAAGTGACTCGTCATTCTGCATTGTAACAACTAAGTCTGTCTATATAATCAAAATTGGTCGAAAATGTATCTTGAAGGCTATCTCAAGACATTGTACAATCTCTCGTTATGAGAAACAACTAATGAAGAAACCAGTTTGATAGAAGCTTTGGATATTCAGGATTTCCTTCTCCCTTTCCTAAGTTAACCAATGAGAGTTTCGGTTTAGACCACCGAACCTAGACAGAGAGTGAATGTACGGAACTTGACAAAAGTTTGGAATAAGGATTGATGTCTAGTAAGCAACATATTACAAGATCGATAAATAAAGAGCTATACACCGCAAAGGAGTAAAAATCTTATCGATTCATGAAAAGGAAAGGAACCTGAAGTAATGATATCATTTTTAAGGTAGTAAGTTATGAGAGAATACCTAGATTAATTAGGAAATAATTTAAGAGGTTTTCTGTCAGGAGCAGGATTAAACTTGACAAGGGAGGAAGATTCAGTCTAAGTATATTCACGATCATAATACCGAACTCAGTTGAGAAAGGTAGTAACCAACAAACAGAGTATAGTCCCAATTAGAGATGCCAATTTGAAATTTACTTCAAGTAAAAGTGGAAAACGGATTTACCGACGAAAGAAATTTTAAGACTAGTAAGCTGCTCAAAAAATTATGTACCGTATAAGGATACTATAGATAAATGAAGAGGAAGAGCAAAGAAAGAGATGTATTCAGATAACACTATTATTTTCATGTCCTCGACTTTGGCGATCATCGTGCAACAATCTTTCATCATCATCTTACTTATGTTCCATGCCTACAAACTCTGTCCCTTAAATTCCATCCTAAGACAAAAAATTGCAACACATAAAGGAAAGACATATCCCAAATGTCAGAATTCAATAGCTTAGACAAAATACAGCCACTAGGCAATTGTGTAAAAGAAATGTACGATTGTGTGAAGATCGATGATGTACCAATAATGTAATGTTAGTGTTATCTGATTGAATGATATATTGAGATAGTCCTTGGCCGAAAGAACTTTGTTAGAATGATCAAGGAACCTAAGAATCACTATACTCGAATGTTTCAAATTCCAGTTTCATGTTAGTATTCGTGCGATATAATCCTTCTATTCCTATTCAGTTTACGAAGTTGGACCATGTACCTTATTTAGACAATTTCAAAAGCAAATATGTCAGGTTCAGCTCAGATGTTAGCAAGATTATGTTAAGGTAAGTTATGGTTGAACTCTCTTAGATTATTATAAGCGGCCGTGTGAGGCCGATTTGATATTATTTTGTTATTATATTACCTTGGGTGGTGTTGGAAGCGTATTTGGGCTTCTTAACAGGCTTTGGATAGGCTTGTTTACATGGGAAACTCTACCAATTTTTTTTGGAAAACTTGAGAAGTTAGAATATATGGGAGAAGGATGTTACACCCCGTAATTTCATATTTTGTCATGTCGTTGTTTGGTATCGATTCCCTGGGAAGAGGTACGATCTTACAGAAGGGTAATAAAGATTTATAGCTTGTTTATAGAAGTTCCAGAGTGTTTGAAAGTTAAATAGATCAAAGAAAATACGTTCTGACGAAATCAGAAAACTGTCCAATTTGATGTGAAGATTGACTGACTATCAAACGTTTGACTGACCATCATAATAGCCAATATGAACCGTCAAATTTTCTTAGGAATTGAAATCCCAGATCTAGATTGACGGACCGTCAAAAGGACCTTCCTTTTGAGGCGGTGCAAAATTAAAGTTAGGTATATATCATTTGAGTCGACATCTAGACCGCATTTTCATCAAATTCAGAGCGACAATCAATTTCCAAACCCTCCCAATGGTACTCTAACACTCTAAGATCAAATCTAATCCATAATCCGCAAGATCAACATGATAAACCCTGTGGTTATCATAAGAATTGTCGTCGTCTTATAGAACTAATTTTGGAAACCCTTGGAAATGAAGTACCATACTATTTTGAGGATATTATGATGCGTAAAGGTAAGTGTTATCCTCCTCTACCTATATTTGTGATTAATTAATGATTTAGAGCAAGTGGTGAAAGGATTTTCAGAATCGAAACTCGTAAACTTATGGAATCATCATGGTATGAGTTGTTGGGCTGATTTACTTGAAATATAAGTTGAATTAGATAATCAATCTAGCTATTTGTATTGTGGGAATAAGGAAAGTGCGATTTGGAGAATTCCAGGATCGAATTGCTTAAGTATTTCTTGTAAGAGAAGCCTAAGAATCCTACGTGCTTAAGTTGTTCGATGAAATGACCAAAAAAACTTTCCTTTAAGTTTTGGATTCGATATTGATATAAACCATTCGTTTAATGTAGATAATCATTCATATATCTTTCGGGAGCTAACGAAACTTAAACAACTTGGACGACCAAGGTATGTTAAGGCTTACTCTTCCTTCTTTTGGCATGATTAGAGTGAAACGAATGTAAATGAACGATGTCCATAATGGATCCACTCTTAGATATGTTAGAGGCTAATGTAACACCTCATACTTTCGGGCGATGGGTTGAACAACTAGATATATGTAAGTAGACCCGAGCCTTGGAGGATTTGTGTCATATTCACGTATACAAATAAAGAGCTTAGTATATAAAAGTATGTGGTTTCGAAACAATTTAAGATTTTAGTAAGTTAAGGCATGCTATAGGTACTTGACTGGTAAGGTCTTCAGCTTCATTATGCAGTGTGTTACCATTCTAAATAACCTCTGGATAACAATAGCGTGTTAGGTGCAATTGAGGACGAGAACTAGGGAACAATCGAAGAATGGTTGTAAGAAATACGAAAACAGTTAATAAGTATGAATGGAGTGGCATGATCAAGTATCAAGGCAGAAATGTTTTTTTACTCATTTAATGACTAATAAAAGGAAGGATTACGACAAGAAGGATAAAGGTGAATGAGATTATAGTTATGCAGGTTTCACAATGGCATGATTACTCCAAAATAGCGTAAGGACGAATGGTGGAGGAGGGACAGTAAGAACTCTTCGGCCAAAAGTGACGAACCTCTGATGTTCAGGAAGATAGTATGAGAAATACTTTGAGATAAGAGACCCCCCAAGGCAACTTTAAAATGGAAATAAAAAGGTAAGATGAATGAGCACTCAGTCGATGGGAGATCTAATAATGATAAGACAACAAAGCTTGACAAGTCATTGGATCATGTAACACCGTGAATTGGATCTTAACATTTAAAGCATCGGCTTCACAACATATGTAGTCATACCTCTCAGAAAGTATGTAAACGGAAGCAACAGTGAGTAGATCTCGAGATTAGAACCTAACATGTGAAAAGGGGCCAATGATGCCTATGGATACAAGGTAGACATTAAAGATATATGTCAAGAGATAATGACATTATAATGAAGATAAAATGTCAGGCAAATACAGATGTCTATGAGCATTTTTGAACTGATCAAAGGTTCTACGAGATAGATAAAGTAATGGGTTTACAGTTTAACGAGATCAAGGAAATCTTTTCCCAAAACGCCATTGACAGAAAGTCTTAGCCATGAGGCAAGTGAAGGAATTCAAATCTAAGTATAATGACCAGGTTTGGATATAGTAGGACAACATCATGTAATGCAAATTCTTCAGAATATTCCACGTACTAAATGTGGGAATAAGTTAACAACTCATCTTTTAAGGGGTAGTAAAGCCAAGGATTGGAATCAGGAGCAAGGTTTGAGATTACGTAGGTATACCGGAATATTTTAGAATTAAGTAGAGTACGACAAGTAAGAAAACGAGTGAACACATGTCAAAAGAAGAAAAGAAAGGAAGTTATTTGTAATTATGAGTAGTGAGAAAGCACGAAAAAAAAGATTTCTTTTAGACAGTGAATGAGAGTTAACTACGATGATACATGCACCTCAGATTCGATAACATTGTCCATAAAGTGTTCATGATTGAGATACTACAAATATAAGAGTTTTTAGCACACCAATTAGTAAACAAAGCTAAGTTGACAATGGAATCATTCACCCACAATTGGCTTGACTAATGTGAGGACTAAGGAGAGAAGTTGACTTGAGGGAACACATCAGTTAGTTAAGTGGGAGTTCGATTGGAGGATTTAGATAGTGATAGCCCTATGACTCATAATACAATAGGGTCGTACCTCATACTGGAATAAAAGGAATGCTATAATGAAGATCCCATTTTTAGGGAAGATGAGGAAGGATATCTAACAAAAGAGAACTGCAACCTTCGAGCATAATGGGAGGTCCATTTCTCACGATATTCCATTCACCCTTGATCTACTAAGATGTATCATGATCTCAAAGGTATGTATTGGTGGGATGACATGAAGAGGAACATTGCAGAGTTGGTAGTTCAGTGTCTTAATTATCAGCAAGTAAAAGTAGAGCACCAAAAGCCCAGCGGCTTGACTCAGAACATTGAGATCCCGATGTGGAAATGGGAAATAATTAATATGGATTTCATTACGGGTTTACCTCACTCTTATCATAAGTTTTATTCTATTTGGGTGATTATTGATAGACTGACCAAATTAGCTTAATTCTTGGCGGTCAAAAACTACCTACACAACTGAGGACTATGCAATGTTGTACATCAAGGAGATTGTTCGCCTTCATGGTATACCTATTTCTATTATATCTTATCGAGGTGCGTAATTCACAGCTAATTTTTGGAGATCATTTCAAAAAGATTTGGACACTCAAGTAAATCTTAGCACAACTTTCCACCCTTAAACAGACGAACAGGCCGAGCGTACAATTTAAATGCTCGAGGACATGCTACGAGCTTGTGTATTGGACTTTAAGGGAAGTTGGGATGATCATTTACCCCTTATTGAATTTTTGTACAATAACAATTATCATGCTAAGCATTAAAATGACTCCATACGAGGCTTTGTATGGACAAAATGTAGATCTCCTATTGGATGGTTTGAAATAAGCGAATCAGGATTATTTAGGCCTGACCTAGTGCGCTAATCCATAGAGAAGGTGAAGCTTATATAAGAACGGCTATTAACCGCTCAGAGTCATCAGAAGTTGTATTGAAATGTGCGACGGCGGGACTTAGAGTTCCAAGTGGATGATTGGGTCTTCTTGAAGATTTCTCCTATGAAGGGTGTAATGAGGTTTGGGAAAAAGGAAAAGCTCAGCCCAAGGTATATTGGGCCATATAGCATAATTCGACGAATCGGCCAAGTGGCTTACGAATTAGACTTGACTTTGGAATTAGAGTTTGTTCATCTGGTTTTCCATGTTTCTATGTTAAGAGTGTGTGTTGTGGATCCTTCCTGGATTGTATCGATTGACGATGTAAAGGTTACAGAGGACCTATTGTATGAAGAGGTTCCTATTGCTATCTTAGATCGACAAGTCTGCAAGTTGAGGACTAAAGAAGTAGCCTCCATGAAAGTTCTATGCCGGAATAAGAATGTAGAAGAAATGACATGGGATGCGAAAGAGGAGATGAAACACAAATATCCCTACCAATTTCAGACCAACGCCGAGGTTCCGAGAGAAGCATAAGGTGAGTTCTATTTCATATTATTATAATTAATGCTTGAGGACCATGTGAGGTCTGATGTAATGATGTATGTTATATTATATGGCCCTGTAAAAAGGTGGTTGTGTTTTCTGGATACGTGACGGGGATTACATACGTCACCCCAACATTCGAGGATGAATGTTTCTAAGGGGAAAATGATGTAACACCTTGTACTTTTGAGCGATGGGTTGAACAACTAGACATATGTAAGTAGACCCGAGCCTTGGAGGATTTGTGTCATATTCACGTATGCAAATAAAGAGTTTAGTATATAAAAGTATGCGATTCCAAAATAATTTATGATTTTAAAAGTGCGACGACGATAATCAGAAATATTATTTTCGAGTGAGCCAACAGAGGCTATAGACTAGTGTTATATTACATGAACATGATAATGAGTATATGAAGTGTGTTAAAGATGATTATTATTTAAGTGAAGTGAAATTCAGAAATTAATTGTCTGCGTAACTGGCTAAATGTGAAGTGTAGTGGGGATTAATGAATATGTGGATAAGTGTTAATAGAACACCTCCACGTAGGCCACAAAGAAAGGTGTATAGTGACTAAGCATTTAATATTCTAGTGGTGTCATTCTCATACCACTTAGACTAAATAAGTGACAACAATCAATTTCACATGGTAGAATAATTTGATCGAAGGCATCAATATATTGTTGTACACTTTATCTTGGATAAAAAAAATTGCCTTAGAGTAGGAAAAAGGGAGAACATAGCAGCAATAACTTAAAACTTGGGATTCATATGTTCACTTTGGAATTTGTGTGAAGATCAAGAAAACGTTCCAGCAACATTTGTTTCACTTCGAGGATAATTTTCTCTTCGATTATACTTCTAGTTCAAGAACTTAATCGAGGTATGTTAAGGCAAATCCTTTCTTCTTTTGGCATGTTCTAAGTACGAAACGTAAACGTAACACTGCCCCATAAATAATTCTACTCTTAGTAGTTAATGATGTTCATGTTATTCATTCGTATGTTCAAAGCATGTCTAAATATGTTCCTAAATCCCTATTGAGTATATGAGAAAAATGTTAGTATTCATAACGTTAAACGGAGGTGAAGCGACATTACATCACTCCGACAAACTTATAGTGTCTTATTATCACATCTTATTTCATTCATGCATTATATACATATACAAACCTTCACCTCAGAGGCATTATATACACTACTATATGGTATGCATTATATATATGTATGTGGTGTGGGAAAAGGAAAGGCGTTATATACGCACCACCCTTGCAGCTGGTATATATATGATGATGATTATGCCTACAGAGGCCGATATGATTTGATGGGATGCCCATAGAGGCTTGATGTCGTTATATACGCATATACATATATATATATATATATGTATGACTGCATTGTGCATGACACTTAGGCATATTATGTCCCTCAGAGGCAATTCAGTACAGGTTGATTCTCTCTAGTCTCATGTTACTTTCATGTCTCTATTATGCTATTCTTCATACCTGACATACTCGGTACATCATTTGTACTGACGTCCCTTTTGTCGGGGGATGCTGCATTTCATGCCCACAGGCTCAGGTAGACAGAATGACGGTCCGCACTAGTAGGTTACTAGTTCAGCTGATATTGGAGCACTCTACTTGTTCCAGAGTGGCAGTCTAGTCGTGGTACGATATTTTTAATATGCATAGGGGTATGGTGGGGCCCTGTCCTGACCTTATGATGTTACATACTCTTTAGAGGCTTGTAGACAATTATCCTGTGTATAATAGTCGTGTATGGACTTGTCGACCTTAGTATGTATATATGCATAGGTTGGGTTGTTTTGTTTGTAAGATTTTACATAGTACTTTGTGACTGCCCTTGGGGCCTATGATTAATTATGCTTAGATGTTAAATACATGATTAGTGGTACTCGACAAGTATGGTCAGGGTGCTCGTCATGACTCTCCAGTTTGGGTCGTGACAACTAATTTTCTTGACTTCTATTTAACGATAGCGACCTTATCTCTTGGCTTGTTGATTCTTCAAAGTAAGTTAAGTTGATGATGTTAGTTGCATAATGTTAATCGGAGGTGCAACGACCTTACGTCGTTCCGATAGACTTAGATTGTCTTATTATCATTCATGCATTATACATATATGTATATACCATGACCACATAAGAATTATTTATGCATATATGATATGTATATAGGGTATGGGAAAGGCAAGGCATTATGTATGCACCATCACTTGATCAACTGGTATATGATAATGATTACACTCACAGAGGCCAATATGATACGATGGGATGCCCACAGAGGCTTGAAGGCATTATATAGGCATATATATGTATGAACATGCATTATATATGCACATATACAATACTTATGCATATTCTAGACTATAGAGGCACTTCGAGTACAGGTTGTATTCTCACTACTTTATCTTACAGTTTCAGCTTATGCTTCATTTACAGTATTATACTTATTTACAGTTTTAACCTTAAATATTCAGTACATCTTTCATACTGATGTCCTTTTCCGGGGAAATTATTTTTCATGCCTGCAGGTACACATAGAGATGTAGGTGATTCCTCATAGTAGGTGACTCAACTCAGCTAGAAGTTGTCACTCTCCTTTCTTCTAGAGTTGTGTAGTGAGCTGATAGGTATGGTTATATAGTTGGGTATGGCAGGGCCTGTCCTGACCAAATGTTATCTTTTCACTCTTTAGAGGCTTGTAGACAGTTGTGTTATGTATTATAGTGGTGTGTGGCCTTGTAGGCCTCTCCAGTAGACTTATTGTGTCCATGTCGTCCTTGTTATATATATATATATATATATATATATACACACATTGGGCCTTTTCTGCATACATATGTTTATGTCTCTATTAAGCTAAGTATTTATTAGAAGCATTGTCGGCTTATGTGTTGTTGAATATGTCATAGGTATCAGGGTTGGTACGCTCGGGCCTTAGGGCACCAGGCGATGGCTGGTGTGTGGCCTTGTAGGCCTCTCCAGTAGACTTATTGTGTCCATGTCGTCCTTGTTATATATATATATATATATATATATATATATATATACACACATTGGGCCTTTTCTGCATACATATGTTTATGTCTCTATTAAGCTAAGTATTTATTAGAAGCATTGTCGGCTTATGTGTTGTTGAATATGTCATAGGTATCAGGGTTGGTACGCTCGGGCCTTAGGGCACCAGGCGACGGCCACACCCCCCAAGGTTAGGGCGTGACATTGTAATGTTACTAGCTATTTTGATTTGAAGGTAATTAATAGGATAAAGAAACCAAGGTAGTGTCTCCTTTAGATGATGTGTAATGCTATATGTGTTAATATGATATATTCATAATGAGTCGTTGTATGGTTTGCACTTAATCTCTTTATGACTCTCTAATATTTCCCAATAATTAGGAAGTATTTCCGCTTTATAATTTTCCCAAATGCAAAAGAGTTAAATATGAAGAACGATTTATTAAGCCAAGTAAACTCTTCTTATCCTTACGTGAGTTTATTAAACAAGCATTAACGCCCCTGAATTCTTGCTAAGTATTTCTACCAAACTCTAACTCACTTTCCCAAGTAAAAAAATGGTTTATGGCATAGGTTAATGTTTGCAACCAACAACCAATTTTAAAACATAAAACTTTATAGATAGAAACTAACAAACCATTATGCATACATTCAATGTTAAACACCCATTTACTTAACACCCATCATATGGCTCCACAACCTTAGTATTAAAATTATCTACTCATGATGTTTGTTACAAATGAAAGCAATAAAAAAAGCATTAAAGGAAATATTAAAGCTTACCGTTAATGGGAGTTGACAAAAGTGAAGGAATATTCTTCTCAAAAGCCTACAAAGTGGAGTCTTCAATGCTCTAACACAATGGGACGAAAATCTGAACAAGAATGACTCACCAAAACCATACACAAACTATTTATAACATCCAAAAATGCGGAATAAAATTCACACAAAACTGCCCCTGACGACCTATTCTGAGTCACATATGCCATCACATTTGGTGATATGCGACACATTTTCACTATTTCTGTCGCATAACTTGGGTCAATCTTCGGTCTTGATGGATGGATTCTTCGACGCATAACGCGATATGCGTCGCATTCTGTCTCGCATCTTCGATGTCAGATTACTATATTTCATGTTTTGATTTGCGCCTGCATCTGAGGTCGCATATCACCATCTGCGCCGCATTTCTCCTCTTCAACTTTATTTTGTCATTTTCCCCTTCTTTGACACTTTCATTTGATTTTTACTACAAAAAAAAAACTAAGAAACGATAAATAATATACTTAAAACAATGTAAACTTCTCGTAAAAGATATCAAATGTGCCGTAATTTCACGGCACATCAGAAAGGACTAGAGAATTGGATGGATTTTATGACTTGGCAAAAACAACTACCTTTCAAAATGAAAATAGTATGGAGAGCTTTGAGAGACAAAATTTCAACTGATAGTAGGCTATCCAAAAAGAAAATTGTTATGCCATCCAAATGAATTTTCTGTAGATCCCTAGGTAATGAAACAATTTACCACTTTTTTTACTCTAGTGATTTTGGTTTGCAGGTATGGAAGCAAATCAGTAGATTAGCTCACAAGGTTCATACACACAGATGTTGATCTCGTGGTGGAAAACCAAGGCTGTTAATCCTGTCATTAATATGGTACTTAAATGTACTCCTATTGCCACTATTTGTGATTGTCACTCAGGTGGTTAGACAAAAATTTAAAGATTGTTTTAGACCCTACTTGGGATAACATCCTTCAACGTTTCTACAACAATATTAGCTACAAAGAGATCACCACTGTGACATGAATTAAACCTCCAACTAATTATGTCAAGTTAAATTCTGATGGTAGCTGTATACATGGAGTTTGTGGTGGTGGTGGTGTCATCATAAGTTGTGAAAGACACATGATGTATGCTTACACAATAAAGATTGGTGAGGGAACTAGCAACCTTACAGAAGCTATGAGGTTGCAGACTGAAATCAATTGGTGCATTGAGAAAGACCTCAAGTTTGTACAAGCTGAAAGTGACTCTAAATTGTTGGTGGATGCTGTCAATGACAAGAGTCATACTCTTTAGAGAATCATGGACCAAGTGGGAGACCTGAAAAGTGCAAGAAATCAACTTCCTTTCATCCTTAATCACCGCTTTAGGGAAGCAAATCAAGTGACGGACAAACTTGCTTCCCTTAGCCATATTTTTTTCAATCCCAAAATTCTAACTCTTGCGCTGATTTGCCAAGTTCTGTTAAAGGGATCATGACTACAGACATATGGAACTTATCGAGCTTTCACACCTCTAACAAAAAGAATGCTGAAGTTTGTTTTCATCCACCTTGAATGATGGCTCGTATATATAATTCAGTAGGTATAGTAGTAGTGTTGAGGTCTAACATCTTTTGTATAGATTACATCTACCTCTTAGCACATTGTGCATTTAACTCATCTCAGTTTTGTCTCAAAGATAGGCATGTATATCCTTCTTTTGTTATTGAGGGGGTTGTTAGTTTAAGACAACTCCGTCAAAACCCTTCTATTGGCACTTTGAAGATGAATAAAATATGCAGTTAAAATTGAAAAAAATGTAGGATCATCCCAATGAAGCCCGTAATGTGAAGGCCTATTAGGGTTTCATTAAATTGCAACTAGATCCCCTCTCTAAAAAATACAGTAGTAATGAACAACAAATATGTTCAGAAGTACAACAATACTTTGGCAGGAACATAGTAGTTGTTCAGCTTAAAAACATAGCAGCAACAGCAGCTTATCAAGAGGTAATATCCATTTTCTCAAAGATGTAATAACAACTTTTCAAGGTATAGCATATGTTTCTTCACAACAGCCCAAAGTGTGATAGCGAAACTCAAGAATACTTAAGTGTTACCTCTGCTCTTTAGACCAAAAGCTCAGAATGTAAAAATAACAGGGAAGCCTTAAGAGCAGCTGTTATGTTCAGAAGAAACAACTCCAAAATGTAGCAAAGGACTCATACAAATGTGTCAATTCACTCAAAATTGCACAGCAACTATTTTGCCCAAAATACCACATTTTACAACAACAACATCTCAAATCCCATTAGCAGAACAACAGACTCAAGGTAAATCAAGTCAATAGTTTTTCCCAAGCTCAACATCAGCCCAAAAGTACAACAAAAGGGGGCACTAATTACTTACCTCAACGGATTAGTTCATTTCTCAAAACTTAGTATTTTTGGCAGAACAGATTGAAATTCCTCAAATGTAGTAGAGCAGCTCAATAATACAGTAACAACATCAAAGTGCAGTAACTAACTTGTCAAAAGTGTGGCATCTTTAGCTCCAAAAAATAAATAACAACAGTTGTCTAAAAGTTAGCATCTCAAAAGGAAGCAATTGCTCAAGAGTAGCAGGAACACATGCCCAACAATAGCTTATCAAAGAGTACAGCCAACCCAAGAATTCCAAGTGCAACTGAATGTTCATTTCTTCTAAAACATCAGGTGTAGGGGCAAAACAATGGCAGAGTCAACACTAGTTCAGCTCAAAGTGTAGTGTCATTCCTCTGCTGCAGCAACCAAAAACATCAAAGGATAATCACAACAAATGGAAATCCAATAGCAGTATATGATGGCATTTCAAATTCCATAGTCAACAAACACAGGAGCAAACAACTCATAGCAGTAACTTACTCATATCCTCTGACTGATCTGTCCCAATAGAGAACATACTACTCGTATTTACACTAAATCCAACTTCAATCTCCCTGCACTATCCTCACATATCCTTAGCCCCACGCAAACACCACCAAACATATCAACATCCCACCCTAACTCCCTTCTCACACACCTTCACTGTCTTGGTGCACTTTTGAACGTTAGCTCCACCAAACCACCAAACCCCGAGTATCATCCTGACCCTTTACCCATCCGTGATAACTCCACCAAATGCCTTGACGCGACTCCTCCCACACCCACATGAAATTACCACCCAATACCTCATTGTTAGCCTACCGAGAAATCCCAATCTTGCCCTGCCATTTTGGTCAACCCAAGTTCAATCAGGACCCGAACATTTTACCTACTCAAAGCCCTCCGTACATACATCAATATTGGCCTTCTGAATTTGTGCTCGGATTTGATCATGTAACTTCTTGAAGGCCTCAATTCGATCTTTAGTCGTGAAGCTACGATCTCTTTCTTTGGGATTGGAACCATATCAATAGGTAAAAATGGGTTAGTTCCATAAACAATTTCAAAATGAGCTTTACCTGTTGTATGATATTGACTCCGATTATAAGTAAATTCTGCATGTGCAAACTTGATGTCCCAATACTTGATGGTCTTGCTCACCAATCCTCTTAATAGTGTGCCAGGAGTTCTATTAGTTACTTCCGTTTGGCTATCCGTTTGAGAATGATAGGTGGTAATAATTAGCAACTGTACCAAGAAGTCTCCATAGTGTTTTCCAGAAATAACTTAGGAACTTCACATCCCTATCAGACATAATAGTCTTAGGAGCTCCATGTAACCTTACCACTTCCTTCAAATACAAATCCGCAATATGTGTTGCATCATCGATCTTGTGACAAGCAATGAAGTGATCCATCTTCGAGAATCTATCCACAACTACCATGATAGAGCCTTTTGACAAGTGGAACACCTACTTACCACTCCATTTACATCTTTATCCATCCGTGGCCAGTAAAAGTGTTTTTGTAGAAGCTCCAAAGTCTTCACTACCTCAAAATGTCCAGCTAGTCCACTCGAATGCACTTCATGTACAAGTAATTCCCTCATGGAATATTTGGGCACACACAATTTGTTCCCTTTGAAAAGAAAACCTTCTACTAAGGAATAAGAACTATGAACTCCACTATTGCATTCTATCATAACGTCTTTTATCTCGGGATCTCGTTCATAGAATTCCTTTAGCACTTCAAATCCCACAAGTTTTTGTTCAAGTACGGTCAACATTATGTGCCTTCGGAAAAGTGCATCCGCCACTATGTTGGACTTGCCATCTTTGCACCTTGTAGAGAATGTGAAAGTGTGCAAGTATGCTACCCACTTAGCATGCCTTAGATTAAACTTTCTTTGCCCATGTAAATACTTCAAGGATTCATGATCCGAATATAAGACAAAAGATTTTGGCCTCAAATAATATTCTCATTGGACCAAGGATCTCACAATAGCATAAAATTCCTTTTCATAAGTAGAATAATTGAGTTGTGTACCACCTAATTTTATCTAAAGAAAGCAATATGTCATTTGTCTTGAATCAAGATGGCACCAACACCAACTCCACTAGCATGACATTCAACTTCAAATAGTTTTTCAAAGTTCATAAAAGTTAGAATCGGTGCTTCACATAACCTTCCTTCAAGGTTTCAAAAGCTCTTTGTGCTCCTTGGGACCATTTAAACTTTCCCTTTTTCATTAGTTCAGTGATAGGGACAACAAGGGTACTAAAATATCAAATGAAACGACGATTAAAAGAAGCCAAACCATGGAAACTTCTTAGCTCACTTACATTCATAGGCTCAGCCAACTACAGATAGCTACCACCATGGATGGATCCACATGAATGCCGTCAGATGATACTATGTATCCTAAGAATTGGATATTAGTAATCATAAAAGCAGACTTCTCTAACTTGCCATACAACTTCACATCTTTTAACTTCTCAAATCAAGCTTCTAAATGCGACAAGTGAGATTCCCTATCTTGACTATAAATTAAGATATCATCTAAGTAAACCACAAAAAATTTACCCATGAATGGTCGTAGTACCTCGTGCATGAGCCTCATGACAGAGCTTGGAGCATTACATAATCCAAATGGCATCACAAGCCATTCGTACAAACCATACTTGGTCTTGAAAGCCGTCTTCCATTCATCTCCTTCTCGTATCCTCATTTGATGGTAGCCACTCCTCAAATCTATCTTGGCGAACAACTTGGCCCCACTCAATTCATCCAAAATATTATCCAATCTTGGCATAGGAAACATGTACTCCACGGTGATGTTATTTACCGCTCGTGTATCAATACACATGCGCCAAGTCCTATTTTTCTTCGGCACCAACAAGGCGGGTACCGCACAGGGACTAAGGCTCTCTCGGACAAAGCCTTTGTCTAGTAATTCTTGCACTTATATTTGAAACTCCTTAGCCTCTTCCGGATTACATCTATAGGCTAGACGATTAGGTAATGAAATTCCTGAAATAAAATCAATAGCATGTTCAATACCTCTGATTGGTGGTAATTCGGGTGCAAGATCATCCGGAAATACATCTTCAAATTTCTTCAAGAGTTCCTTCAAGTCCTCCATCTTCAACTGTATCTCCCATAAGACTCCTCTTATCCTTTCACACCAATGCATATATAGGACTCCCCTTCTTCAACTCCTCTTCTATCTCTGATGCATTAAGCAAGAAGGCCTCAAACTTTTCCTTGCGGTTCTTGGCATTTTGGATCTTAATTTTCTTCACCTCACTAGGTGACAATGGTATCAACCGGACCTTCTTGTCATCCTTTTAAAAAGAATAGACATTCCTTTCTCTATAATGTTGCACTTTTCTATAAAATTGCCATGGCTGACATAATAATATATGACAAACATCCATAGGTAGGATATCACACCATATCTGATCTTTATACCTACCAACCCGAAAACTAACAAGAGCTTGTTTCATTACCTTTAGCCATTTGTCTTTGTTCAACCATTGGAGAGATTATGGTTTAGGATAGCTGCAGGTAAGCAACTTCCATTTGTCCACCATTTCCACGGAGGCCACATTGGTAAAGCTTCCTCCATCAATTATCATATTACATACCTTGTCATTTACCTTGCATCGAGTTTAAAATAGTTTCTCTTTTTATGTCTCCTCCTGTTCTTAAAGTTAAACACTCAACACACGTCGGAGGACTAAACTTCCACCCTCTTCCACAAGATCAACATCTTCCTCTAGGACCTCATTGACTTTGGGTTCCTCAATAACAAAGGAATCCCCACAATCTTGATACTCTTCCCTTTCATGCCTTGGGTTGTTGTGTGCAAACTCCTCCCTGGACTCAGCATTATTAATCATGGCACGCCCCACAAATTCTTTTCTAAAGTTTGCGCTTGTTCCACAAAAAAGTCATTTATGATCCTCTGAAGTTCTTCATTTATGTTAGCCATAACGTTAAGGTGTAGGACGGGAAAACCTTGCTCTGACACCAAACTGATGTATATAATGAGGGGATTGTATGGTTAGGTTGGTCGGAGTTGGATTGGGGTAGGACGGACACAAATATGGGAGTCAAATGGAGGTTGGTGAAATAGGACGGTTTCCGAACAATTTAGGTTTGTGGGAGGTGTACGGGTGCTCTTAGGTGGTTTGGGGTGAAGGCGTTCGGAGAGGATGAACTAGAACACGTTGTAGGTTATGTTGGTGGTTGGATGGTGGTAAGGCGGCAGAAATTGGTCGGGACCGTAAGGTATGAAAGTTGAACCCGGTGAGGACGGTGGAGTAGTTGATTGTGTTTTCGGATATTTTTGGGAGGAGTTGGTTAATGACCTTTTTGGTGTAGGTTGGGGAAGTGTTGTAGTGTGTTGGGGTGAAAGGGATTAGGCAGTTTGGACAATGATTGGGCACGAAATTGATAGACAAGTTCGGGTGCGGGTAAGGTGATGTAGGCCGAGATGACATTCTAATGTGTTTGTGACAAAGTAACCAGATAGAACCTTGGCTTGGGTATAGTTAGATCACAAAAGTTCTAACTAGACTTACACCTAGGGTTTGGACCACAAAAGGACCAAGGGTTGGACAACAAAAGGACTGAGGGTTGGACCATAAAAGGACCAAGGTTTGGACCACAAAAGGACCAACTAAGATAACAACACAAAAGGAGAATAACTTCGCGAAATTTGAGAAAACTCAAATATATTTCATAAAATTTCAATGTGTCATTTCATCAACTACATCCCCTATTTATACTAGTTATAAACCTTCTAGAAGATGTAACAAGATAAAAATGCATCTAGGCCGAATAGGAAAGGGGGAGAGGTTCGGCCGATTTGGGAAATGGGAAAAGACCCAACTCTTCATGTTCTCAAGGCCACCCTTTTGTGTCATCCATGTAGATAAGTGTATGAACTAGCTAGTTCATGAATTACCTCCTTGGAGAATGTTGGAAGCTTCTCCTTCTAGATGGTTCTCGTCTTGGTCATCTTATCTTATTACATGCCATAGTAATTAAGCTATAAGGAGATCTAGTAATTAAGCTAGGAATTAAAACAAGCTAAAAGATGGTCTCGGCCAAGACCTACATAAAAGCCAAAAAAAAATGTTTCCTTCTTGGATCTTCAAGTCTTGTCTTCAACTCCACTCCACATTAAGCATGTCACCATAGGATGGTTGGCAATCTTTGGTAATCCTAGAAAATCACCTCGCGGCTCATGTTGGAAATTTAAGTTCACGAACTTCTTTTCATCACTCCCCCCCTAAGAACATTTATCCTTGAATTTTAGGCCAACATATCTTTAGAATCTTAACTTTTAAGGATTTTCTAGAAATTTCGGCTGCGTTTCCTCTATAAACATGACTATCCAAAACCTGTCAAGTAGACTAAAACACATACTCAATGCCACACAGGGCCACAAACAACATAACACAATAATATCGGCCCCATATGACCGACTAGCAAATCAAAAGGGTTATCCATAACTCACATCAACTGTCAACTGCCAATATTTAGGCTGCATCTATCATATCTGTATCCATAACATTTCCTATATAAGATAAATAAGATAAGTTTGATAAATAGGATAGGAAAAGGGAAATCGCATCACACGAGTATCGATATAAACCAGTGGTCTGAAAAAATGAGGGATCTAGATTTTATATCTTGTTCAGCCTCCCACGTCAGTTCTTCCACATTATTATTCCTCCATAACACTTTAACACAGGCTACTTCTTTAGTCTGTAGCTTGCGGTCCTGATGATCTGGAATAGCAACTGGAGTCTCCTCATATGATAAATCATTTGTAATATGAACATCCTATATAGGGGTGATACAAGAGGGATCGTCTATGCATTTTTGAAGCATGGACACATAGACTACTGGATGGACTGACTCTAATTTTGGTGGTAATTCCAGCCTATAATCTACCTGGCCTATCCTATGAACAATCTTATATGTCCTGACATACTTGGGTCTAAGCTTGCCCTTCTTTTCAAAGCTCATCACACCCTTCATAGGCGATACTTTTAGAAATACCCAATCGCCAACAACAAACTCTAGGTTTCGGCGTCGATTATCTTAATAGGATTTTTACCGACTCTGGGTAGTCAACAATTGCTTCTGAATCAACTTTACCTTTCCTACCCCTTGTTGTACTAAATCATGCCCCAATAACTTCGCTTCTCCCAACTAAACCATCCGATAGAAGACCTACACTTTCGCCCATATAGAGTTTTATACGAGGTCATCTTAATACTAGAATGATAGTTTTTATTATAAGAAAAATCGATAAGTGACATGTGATCTTCCCAACTCCCCTTGAAGTCCAAAACACAAGCTCGTAACATATCTTCGAACGTCAGAATAGCACACTCGTCATGCCCGCCTATTTGATGATGGAAAGCTGTGTTGAGGTTAACCTGAGTACCTAAACCTTTATGAAAGGATCTTTAGAAGTTAGTTGTGAAGTGGGCACCTCTGAAAGATATAATAGAAACTGGAACTCCATATAGCCGAACTATTTCCTAAACATATAATTTAGTATAGTCTTTGGCCAAATAGGTAGTCCTAACATGTAGAAAATGGGTTGATTTTGTAAGCCTATCAACAATAATCCAGATAGAGTCGAACTTCTGACGAGAACTAGGTAACCCCGTAATGAAGTCCATATTAATCACTTCTCATTTCCATTTCAGAATTTCAATATTCTGAAGCAATCCCTCGGGTTTGTGATGTTCAACCTTAACCTGTTGGCAATTCGGACATTGGCCCACAAACTCTGCAATATTCTTCTTCATATTGTTCCACCAGTAAATCTAAATAGAACTAGCTGAAACTCAAAAAGGCAAAGTAATATAAAAATCTCATCGGCTTTATCCTAAAAATAAAAATTACAACAATTTCATTGAAGGTCATGGTACATCTTAGTAGAACCAGGATGAATAGAATACCTAGACTTTAGCACTAATCGCTGACCCCTAGAGCTCGCCACATCAGGAATGCGACCCCTCTTATGTGATAGCGTAAGAGGAACAAGATACTAGGCATCAAATTTTTCTAGTGTCTCCCGAATTTTGATTCAACACCTGAAACTCATCCAAAACCAACTGTACACAAACCAAATATGCATTTCGATAATAAAACATGATACAAACCTACTCGCATACTTAAAACACCCAAAAGGGGTCGTCTTGACCTGATGTTTACTGTGGTCCACTCTAAATCCTTAACTTAAGCAACATCTCAACCAACAACCCAAATCACACACGAACCCATCGGGACCCGAACCAACTGCTAAACTAAGTCATGAATCTCATTCTGGACATCATGGAATTGGCAAAACTCTCATTCAACCTCATTAATCCCTAATGTTGACTTTGGTCAAACTTCTACATTTCCTTGACATACAAACTTCCATTATCACTAATTTTTCTTTGAAGCTCATCCACTTGGCTCGGGAATAGTGCCACCCATCCTGCAAAGTTTACATATACCAATTTCAAGCTATGAGAAGGGTATTTTGGGGAAAGCGAGTCTAAAATCTCAAACTGACCTGGAGGATCGTTACATCATCTACTATTTAAGCAAATGTTCGGCCTGAAACTATAAAGGAAAAGAAAGTACCTGAACTTTTTAACAACTGAGGATATCTGATGTATATGTCCGACTTGATCTCCCAAATAGCCTCCTCAATCGGACGATGCTTCTATTGAACCGTTACTGAAGCAAATTACTTTTTTCTCAACTTCTGAATATGCCCATCCATGATAGTAACGACTCCTCCTCAAAAGCTAGATTATGATAAAGTAACACAAATCACGTGAGAACCATCCTGATGATTCTTTTAGCATCAAATATGAAACACTGGGTGAACGCCCAACAACCTAGGTGGCAAGGCCAACTCATAAGCTATCTCACCAATATGCTGAACTATCTCAAATGATTGAATATAGTGCAGGATCAACTTGCCATTCTTAAAGAACCTCATCACACCCTTTATAGGTGAAACCTTAAACAAAACCCGCTCTCCAACTATGAACTCCAAATCACGATCCTTCCAATTCTCATAACTCTTTTACCTACTTTGAGCCATAAAAGTCTATCCTGAGTCAACTTGACCTTGTCCAAAAGATTCTTCAACAAATTTGTGCCACATGGCCTAACCTCAAAAGCATCAAACCAACCAACTGAAGATCAACATCTCCTACGATATAATGCCTCGAATGGCACAATCTCAATACTTAAATTATAATTATTTTTGTATTTAAACTTCTCTAAAGGCAATAAATAGATTCAATGACCAACAAAGTCGATCACACACGCTCGCCACATATCCTCAAGGACCTAAATAGTCTATTTGGCCGCTGACCATCAGTCTAGGGGTGAATGGCTATACTAAGCTCTACCTGGGTACCTGAATCCTTCAGTATTGATCTCCAAAAGTGAGATGTAAATTGCATACCCTGATTTGAAATGATATAAATGGACAGCCCATGCCAACAAACTATCTTCCGGATATAGATTTTGGCTATCTTTTTCAAAATATAGGTAGCCTGAATCGGAATGAAATATGTAGACTAGGTGAATTAATCCATAATGACCCATATTGCATCAAACTTACCCAAAGTTTGTGGTAACCTGACCACAAGGTCTATAGCAATCCGCTCCTACTTCCACTCAGATATAGACATCCTCTGAGTCACACCTCTAGGCTTTTGGTATTCATTCTTCACTTGTTGACAATTCAAGCACCAAAATACAAAATCCACTATGTCCATCTTCATCCGCCACTAATAATGTTGTTTGAAGTCATGATACATCTTAGTATCCCATGTATGAACAGAATACCTCAAACTATGGGCCTCCTCCACGATCAACCTAGTCAAATCACATGTCCGAGGAACACAAATACGACCTTTGATCCTCAAAACACCCTCAACATCTCTAATCACCTCATTGGATTCTCTTTGCAATACTTTGTTTGGAATCTTACATAACTTTTGATCATTAAATTATTGAGCACAAATTTGCTCAAATAAAGACTACCTCGCCTACACATAAGCTAGAACCCTACCAGATCCCAAAATATCAAGTCTTACAAAGCTATTGGCCAAAGACTAGACACCATAGCTGGAGGATAATCTTTCGCCTATAATAACGCTAGACTACCCATACTCACCGCCTTGTAACTCAAGGCATCTTCGACTACATTGGCCTTGCCCGAATGATAAAGGATAGTTATGTCATAGTCCTTGAGCAAGTCGGACCATATTTAGTGCCTCAAATTTAGATCCCTCTGATTGAATATACATTGAACATTGTGATGATCCGTGAACACCTCATAATGTACACCATAAAGATGATACCTCCAAATTTTCAAAGAAAAAACTACCGCCGCCAACCCTGAATTTTGAGTTGGATAGTTCTTCTCATGCACCGTCAATTACCTTAAAGCCTAAGCTATCACCTTACATTTCTGCATCAATACACAACTAAGACCAATCTAAAAGCATCACAATACACGGTATAGCCCCCTTCCTCTATGGGTAAAGTCAAAATCGGAGCAGTATTTAATAAAGTCTTGAGATTTTGAAAGCTCGCCTCACAATCATACAAACACTGAAAAACCACTTCCTTTTTAGTCAATCCAGTCAATAGGAATACAATGGATGAAAAAATCTTCATAAACCGTTGATACTAACTTGCGAGGCCTATGAAACTCCATATATTGGTAATCAAAGCATGTCCCAATCCTGAACTCCCTCAATCTTATCGGGATCTACCATAATACCTCTTGGACAGTATATTACCCAAAAACAGTACCGAATTTAGCCAAAAATTACACTTAAAAACATGACATAAAGTTTCATCTCCTTCAGAATCCCAAGCACAGTCCTCTAATATGAGAGTATATCAAGATGTTATCAATGAAAACAATAGTGAAGAAATCCAAGTACAATCTGAACACTCTATTTATAAAGTCCATAAAGGTTGATGGGGCATTGGTCAGCCCAAAGGACATCACTAAGAACTCATGATTACCATAACGCATCCTCAAAGTTGCCTTAGGGATATCATCCACCCTAATCTTCAACGGATGATATTCAGACCTAATCTCAACCTTAGAGAAAATCGAAGCACCTTGAAGTTGATAAAATAAATCAGCAATGCGATCAGATATTTGTTCTTAATGGTCACATTCTTTAATTGTCAATAGTTGATACATATACGCATAGATCCATTCTTCTTCTTTAAAACTAGCACTGAAGTGCCCCAAAGAGATACACTTGGCCTAATGAATCCTCTAATTTCTCCTTCAACTTCTTTAACTCAGTCGGTGTTATCCAATATGGTTGAATAGAAATTGGTTGAGTTCCTGCTCCAAGTCAATACAACAAATAATATCATGATTGGATGGAAGACCTGGTAGGTCCATCATAAAGACCTCAAAAAATTCACTCACCATCGGAATAGACTCAAGCATATGAGTCTCCGCGCTACTATCTCGAATATGCGCCAAGTAAGCCAAACATCCTTACTTCACATAACTGTAGGCATAGCATGAGTAAAATAATAACATAGTCAACCGAGGACAAACCAGAATAATACCTATGATAATATCATTTGAAACCTCTACCTCTAGCCTACCTGCAAAAGCATAACACTCAACACAACCACCCTTAGACTGTGTACCTCCACGACTACCACCTCGACCGGAATGAGAACCACATCTGCCCGAATGAGAACCACCTCTACCACTATGGGCACCTCCTATAGCTGGCGGTTATGCAAACCTAACTATCAAAACCTGATAGCACTGAGGCCCTGATGCGAACCACCATGTCTGATCCTGGGGCAATCCATCTTGAAATACCAAAGGTCACCATACTCATAACATACCCTATGAAGCACATGTAGTTGGGAAGAACCTGAATAGCTAGACTTCCCTTCATGGACTAAAGGTTTGAAAGATAAGCCATGAGAAGTTTTCCCCGAACTGAAAGTACTATGCCCGAAATAATCTAACATAGTAGCATGAATGGGTCTGCTAGACTAAGGGTGATAACCCTTCCCTAAGTAACCTGACTCCTAAGAAGAGCACTACTATAAACACCGAATTGATGAAACTTCTTGCCCTTATGCTGCTCAAACCCCTCATGATAAATCACCTTTAAATCATTTGCAACATCCACCTCCTTCTGAATGATATCCTAGAAGTGACAATCTGAGTAAGCCCCATAGAAATCGGAATAATTAACCTTTCACAAACCTCCTCACTCTCTTAACCTTGATGGGAAGTATCATCAATACATCCCTAGTCAGGGCACGTAACTCGGTCTCGTACTCAATAAATGACATACCCTCCTGCTGTAGTACCTCATACTCATCCCTCTTACCTTTCATCTTACTATCAGGAACAAACTTCCCTATAGCCACTTGAGCAAATTGAGCCCATGAAAGTGGAGGTGACCCAATTGTCCTACTATCAATATAATCACTCCAACACTACTTGGAAGGACAACCGTATGAAACATAGTGTAATCAACTCCATGGGAATTCAGGTTGTGTAACCTCTCATGACAACTGGCTATAAACGCATACATATTCTCACTTGAATCACCGGTATAGACAAGAGGTTTCATCATACTGATCTACCAAACATATTTCTGCTCATCAACGGTCATGGCAAGCCTATTGCCCAAATAGGGTGAAACACTCAGCAAAACCCCACCATCGAAATAGGGATCTATAGAAGTAGTTAGCTATGCACTTGGAGTCTGGAACCTTAGAGCAAGCACTTGGTCATGAGTTTGACCTCCAACATGGGTCTGTTAACCTTCTAGGATGACATGCAACATACCTGTCTTAGCCATCCCCTCAAGAAATCCAACATACAAACTAATGTGTCCTGAAGAACTGGAGTAATAAAACTATATGGTTCCTCTACTAGTCCAAACTCCACAACATAATCTGGCCCATCCTCGTGAACCACCTCCAGATTAAGAGATACTTCCCTAGCACGACCCTAAGTGTTTGTCGGTGCTTGACCTCTAGAAGGTGCTACAACATGGCATCTACCTCAACCTCGTCCCCTGCCTCTATCTCGTGCAACCCCCCTTGCATCGAGTATGGGTGTAGCTACGGGTACAAGCTTCTGATCTCTGGCCGCGAATAAATGAGTCCTTACCATATGTTAGAGAATGAGTAAATAAGATTAGAATTCAACTGAGTCAAGTACACACGATAAGGAATGAAATAATTGAAGCTTCCTAAATGTCTTATAGCCTCTTGAAGATAGATACTAACATCATCTACCTATCCGCGTGACTCTACTACACATTTCTCTTATAAACATAACATCGGTGAACCTAGGGCTCTAATTTGAAATTGTCATAACCCACAAACAAAAGTCGTATTGGTGTCTATTTTTCCAAATCGATAGGCAAGCAAACCCTAACTCTTAGCAATTTAGATAAGAAAGTTAGTGAAAAGTAAAGAGACAAATGAATTCTCCAATACTAAGTCTGTAAATAAAAAGTGCAGAAAAAAAATAAAATCCTCCCAAGATTTGTATCATAAGTACAAGAGCCACTACAGTACGATACAAGTTTGAAAATTATATAATGTCTGGAATACAAATATACACTGTCTGAATGATAGAACGACATAATAGTAAGATAGAAAGAGAGGGGAAGTGGGCCATGAAATAGCCACGCCGCTCAACACAAATCCAATCAACCAGATTCAGACTCAAGGTTCTCCACGATATCTGCTCATATTCGGGATTGAATCTGCACCACAAAAGAGTGCAGCAAGTGTAGTATGAGTATGAAACCACGTGTACCCAATATATCTCATAGACCAAAAACAAAATAAGTAATGTAATATGCTCTATATTAAGGACCAACAAGTAACAAGTAAAGTTCAATCAAATACAAAGTAAGCCACATACATAGATAATCAGGTAATGCGAGAAATAATAAGTGATAAAATGAAATGTAATGCAATATGCTCCATATACACAAAATGCTCCATGTGACTGTATGACATATATGGCCCATGGGCGACCTCTAAATCCATATACAATTTTTTTGCAGTCGTGCAACCCAAGACAACCGTTATACAATCCATTGAAGGAATGCAACCTGAGACAACCATGATACAATTCGCTGCATGCGTGCAACCTGAGACAACAATATGAAATACATGATACAACACATAAGAGAATGAACATCTCAATTCTGAACTTAATATCCCATAAGTTCAATAATTACATCATCAATCCGTACATAATAGACAATAAGTTTAATAATTTCATCAACAATTCAGACTTAATAGCCAACAATTTCATTAATATGTTTATCACAAATGTATGAGGTTCCTTAGTGCACCGAATAAAACTAAAATAGTCAAATATCAGACACATAGCACCTAACAACTAATGTCCACATGCTTTGGTATTCTTGAGTCACTGCCCATAACTACACAATACACTAACACCCATATCATATCAGCAGTACTCATAACAATGCTCATCACATCATAGGTACTATACATTGTTATGCCCTTGCCCCTTATTATTTGTATTTTCAATCTTTACTTAACAAACGTCCTTCAAATGAAGTCTAGAAGGGTAAATGAGATAAAAGTGATATTTGAGAGTGGAATGAAGTATAAGGGATTTCTAATGTTTTTCCTTTTGGTTATTACAACCATTTAATTATGAAGAGGTGAGGTTGAATTAGAATATTTAAAAACTTTGGGTAAAACATTCAAAGACCAATAACTTTTAATAAACCCAAAATCCCTACTCGTTTTCCCCAATTTTCAAATGCAGGTTCTTGATTTTTCTCTCTTCTCTTCTATTTTTTTTATCTATACTCTTTATCCTTTGTTAGAAAATTGAAGGTACGGTCAACATTATTTTGTCTACCTTCAACTTCCCCTTTGAAGACAATTTTAATTTCAAGGTAATATTTTTTTCTTTTTCTTTTCCTCTTCTTTAATTAGTTAAATATTATATAATATGGAACATTATTTGGGTCACACCCCAAAATAGGGGAGGGTGGTCGACACCCGGTACCCTACTGGCCCGAGTGTACCATTCTGATGACCAGTCTTCTGTATAAGTAGAATTTCTGGTCGACAAGGCCGTACTAGAATATATCATGAAAATAATATTGGATAACAGGTATTAACCCAAAACATATATACAATGGGATCTACAAGGTCACAACATAGTTTAACAAAGGATAGCTTAGCTGGCAAGGATACACATTCACACTAAACATACCAAAATAAGTGTGTGAGCTTCTACGAGTGACTGAACTGACATATGGCCAGGACATGGCCTCAACCTACCTATACTGTACATAACTCCACAAAGGACTCCATATATATAACCAGAAAGTTCTAGAAAGATGAAGCTTACTTACTGACGGCTGAACTCAACAACTCCTACTACGATGGCCTAGCAGAGTCTCTATTAGAACCTTCAATATGAACACATAGTGCCCCCGGAAAAAGGGATGTTAGTACGAAATAGTTTACTGAGTATGTAAAGCATGAATAGCGATATGAATCTATAAGCTGTAAGGGAAAGCATATAAGCAATATGAAGTGCTTAGCTGTAAAGGAAAGCATAACCAATTTAGGGCCACATGGGGTGAATAATGAAACTCTGAAATATCATACCACCTGTCTGGATAGGCTTTTACTGTATGAATTATCTTCGTCTTATAGTGCGAGGTATAACATGTCCTTAATCTTAATTATATGTATGATTATGCAATGCAATATGCACTCTAGTTTATATATGTGTTATGGAATGCGCAACCTGATCCATCATATATGTATGTTGCGGAATGTGCAACTCGATCCAATATATATTTATGTTGGGAAACATGCAACCCAATCCAATATATGTGCTTATTGTGGAACGCGCAACTAAATCCTCTAGATAATGCAGTTGTTGCAGAACGTGCAACCCTATCCTCTATATGATGCAGTTATTGCGGAACGTGCAACTCCATCCTATATATAATCATGATTGTATACACGTTATCAATGCCAATGAAAACATGTCAATATCAATGTAAACCGAGGTGTGAACAATGGACTATAATAATAATGGCTCGTTGGCCCTTTTTGAAACTCATAAACTTCTTGACTTAACTCTTAAAACGTCTCTTAGTCGACTTGATGATTATCTATTTGGAATGCTTCCTTTCGAATACTTATAACATATTTATTAACCAACAACAAGGATCATAAGAATATGAATAAGCGATAAACATTTCTTAACATAGGATATTTGATAGACAATAGAGTGAAGTTCGCTACATTTCTTTTTTAAAATGATGGTTCTTTGGATTTCATTCTTTTGAACTAAGGCATAGCCTTACATACCTTATCCACGAAGTGATACGTCTTGCTATAATCCCTTGTATTCCTTATGAATGATTATCTATAACAAACAAAGGGTTGATATCAATATCAAATCCATAACCAAATATGAAACTCCATTTAGGTTTACCCCATGATTCTCTGAAATATAGTCTCTTAGGTTTACGATACCAAAAATCAATATGTTAATCAATATCAACTCACAATTCCAACAAAATCAGCCCACAACTCAACTTATCATAATTTCATAGGTTTATGGGTTTCGGCTACGAAAATCCTTTCACAGCCTATCCCAAATCATCAATTAACTGCATATATAGATAAATGAGGGTAAATTGTACCTCAACCCAACCAAACCTTCACGAAACAACATGTTGCCCCGAATTCTAGGGTTTCCGAAATCGCCTCTCCACGGGGGTAACGATTTCTATGATAATTATGGAATTAGTGACATTAATCCAACATAATATGCTTTGGCAATGATCTTGAATTTTATAGAATCCTTAGAGAGGATTTAGGGGGTGTTTAGGATCTGATCATGGAGGAAAATAAAGTAAAAATTGTGGAACCCGTATTTAAACCCGACAAATTTTCTCCACCTCTATAATTTGACGGTACATTCGACAGACCGTCAAAATTCTGACGGTCCGTCAATATCCCCGTCAAACATCCTGGAAGATTGATGGCTCAAGATGGGTATTTGATAGTCCGTCAAAGTATTTGACGGTCCGTCATATTTCCCGTTAAGTTGCCCATTTTCATCGAAACATACTTTATTCGATCCGTTAAACTCCCAAACACTCTGGTACCTTCATAACCAAGTTGTAAATCTTTATTATGCTTCTGTAGGGTCATATCTCTTCTCAAGACTTCAATATACATTGACATCATGTAGGGATGTGAAACTAGGGGGTGTAATATCCTTCCCCCTTAGGAACATTCGTTTGCGAATGTTAAAGATATTCTTAACCTATGAGGGTTCTAAAAATTTCGGCAGAGTTTCCTTTATAAACAAGACTATCCAAAACCTAATAAAAAACCCAAACATATATCCAACGCCACACATGGTGATATAATTACAAAATATGATTAACTTGGCCTCACAAAACCATCTATATACGCAAGAATCAAGAGGGTTAGCCATAACTCATCTTAATTGTCCTCTGCCGTATTCTGAGTTACACTTGTCCCATCTGTCTCAACATCAACACCTAAACAAGACATAGGACTTAGAATTTTCATGTAGAATAGAAATAAGAGAATCATATCGCTCGAATATTGGTACAAACCTGAAGACTAAAATAGGTAAGGATATTTGAACTTCATATCTTCTTTGGCCTCCCAAGTCATCTCTTCTATATTGTTATTCCTCCACGACACTTTAATGGATGCTATTTGTTCAGTCCAAAACTTCTGGACTTAATATCAAAGAATCATATTTGGGACCTCCCGATAGGATAGGTCTTCAGTAATCTGAACACTCCCTACATGCAATACACGAGAGGAATGTCTTATGTACTTTAGTAATATCGTTACGAGAGAAACTGAATAATCTACCTCTGGCTCCGGAGGTATTATCAAGATCAAGAGTCATTTAGCCATGTCTCTAAGTAATACCATACGACCTACTGTATCAGTGGTTTAAATTTGTTTTTTCCGGTCAAATTCTCATTAGACTTTTTATGAGTAAAATATTCAGGGATACCCAATCATGAATGGTGTTCTTTATGTCTAGGCATCGCACATCGGCTGGTGACTTCTGGAAATCTTGGACTATTAACACTTACTTCTAAAGGAGATTTATCTCTTCCACCTTCTGGGGAACTAAGAAGACTAACACAGGCTTAAACAAGTCTTATTTTCTTACTTCAAGTTAATTTATAGATCATCTTTATACCCAACAAACAAGGTATCATAAGGATATGTCCTGATGACGACATAATAATATTTATAATATGCATCTTGTAGTGGTGTAAATGATCATCCCAATTTCCTTTTAAATCAATCATACCTACCCGCATCATATTATCGAGCGCCTGAATTATGCACTTGGCCTGACGACCTATCTAGGAATGAGCTATATAAGGGCTTTCCCTGTGCTTCTAAACCTTCCTGGAGAAGTCTTAGAATTTTACTGTATCTGAACTCTTCATTCTTCATCAGTCAGTTAAAATGTCTGAAATCATACCATCCCTTTCATGGGTATAGCTAGTATAATCCTCCACTGTGCGGATCATTCTATCTTGGCAAGAAGTGGGTCAAACTTATATATCTATTGACCATTGATTACCTGCAGCAACATTTTTGATAATATTAAGGATAAACCCAAACTAAACTTTATCTTTGAATCATTTTATCTTTTTCATGTAGAAATCTGTATTTCTCTCCACTAGCCCACTGGGCCTCTAATACTTTATCGTTACTAGCTATCCATGGGGTTTCTATGCCAAAACTTGGCACTGCTTTGCTTTTTTATTATTACCTCAATCCATGTCTTGGGTAGGGTGGTACGTCTTCATTGAACCCGGATGAATAGAATAGCGAGAACGAAGCACCTTAACTCTAATATTATCCCACAATTAGCTATATCTGGGATGCATGATCAATCTAGGTATCAGAGAACTCTGTCCTCTTTGAATTAAACATTGACATTTTTTGTCACGGAACCTTCTCTTCTAGTAGTATTAACTCCAATTTCCCACATTGTTACTTCTTTACTTTACCATAGAGGCGACCCTAATACTTTATACACTACAACTCTATTATCATTGGAGTCCTAAAATTGGACCCCTTGAACTTGCGAACTGCTAAAGCTCTTTAGAGGATCTTATCTCTCCCCGGCCTATAGATGGTCTAAATTACTTATACCTTTTATCTTATGTTGTCCTGAAGGCTACCACTTTGTTCTATCAAACTGTTTCTTTAACTTGTAATAGGGTCGATCCATGTATGGTTATTCCTCCATTTCATCATCTAAGGGAGGAATCACTGAGTTTTTAGTGTAATATATCTATCTTTATTAAGTCCCGTACTTGGATTATCAAATAGTGTAAGGAACAATTCTATACTCTTGCTTTCTCATCTCATTCGCAGAATATCCTTCAATCGAAGTCTACCTTCTGAAACATCTCTCTTCTAAGGAGAATCATGCTATACTGTATCAGCTGGGATATTCTTTATTTACGTTCAAGCTCGAGAACTGTTATTCTCTTTAAGAAGGCTCATAAGTCTTTGTATCACTGTAACTTGTTTATGGTAGAAGCGTATCTTTGAATTTGATTATTGTAGCTTAAGGGTGTACCGGAGGTCTTCGTGGTTACTAAATATATCACATCACACCCTCAATGTGTGCTTACTGCTGCCAGCCTGGAATCTTAGGTCTGAAATTCTCTTTAGCTTTCCGAACCACTCTTAAGCATAAACAACCTCAACTCTTTTTTTATTTGGAATATGTGCATTACAACGCATTAATTTATCTCAACCATTATTTTTTGGGAGTTTGTTATCCATCTTGGCCTAAGTCCCACACTGAGGTCAACTCTTGGTGTCTCATTCGACCAACATAGTTGGCAATGAAATGTTGACATCTTCCCCTATTGGGTACACATCCATACTCAAACCTTCATATTCTGAGTAAATTCCTCTATTGGCTAACATATTTTTAGCAATATATTTACAACAATCACGTCGTCATGTATTCCTATAGGATCTTGGCCCTTTAACTGCCTGTAGTTATCCTTCTTACTCTTACTCTAGCTTTTGCTCTAGTGGTACTAACTTTGAGCATGAGCTCTAACTATTTTCCTTTATCTCCAGGTTTCATACTTCTTTATCTCGATTTGTTTCATACTATTCCTTTTGTTTGCCATTACTTTCTATCTAATAAACTCCCTATGATTTGAGATTATTTATTGTGAAATTAGAACTCTAGGCTCTGAGACCATCCTATAATATGAAATGATATATCAATTGATGGCTCATCCGATCTTCTGGCTAGCCTCCTTCTAGGCTTTCGCATACATCATCTCTCGATGTAACTCGACTTAACTTACCCTTCTATTCATTAATTCTAAGTGACCCATCCTGGGCTTACATATGCCACTGTCTTGATTACTCTTCATGTTTTTGTTTATGAGTCTCATACGTGTGGCGAGTCTTATCATTTCTTTAACTCTTCTAATTGGAAGGCTACAACCCATTATTTCTTAATATTAATACCTACATACTATTTGATAGTCATATCATATCCACAACTTGATAGCACAATCTTGTTTTTCTGGGAATTCTTCGTTGTAACCTCCGCATTTGCTTACTAAACCATCATATGAGTCTATGTTGGTTCTTTCTCATGATATATCTCATACTCCACTCTTTGTGCTTGGGGACTTCCTTCGTGAAATATCATGTCGTTAAATTGACATTCTCTGTAGCCTGTGATCCTTTAATAACTTATAACTTGCCTTAAAGCAATACCTTCTTAATAGAGACCACTGAATCGGTTGCATACGTACGATTCCACGTGTTCACAACTAACATGCTCCGTCGCAATAAACTTTTTATCTTCTTGATGTAAAAATCCCAAGTGAGCTCAAGGCTCCAATTTGATCCTCGAGGTGTTAATCTTGGAGTTTCAAAAACGGTTGGTCATCCGAAGATAATATGCCTCAAATGGCATGGAACATAGAGTAGAATTGGAATTGTCACGTGAAGGTCTTAAGATAAAGACATTTTGTTCGATCTTTGTATGTAGGTCTTGGCCGAAGACCATGTTTTTTTTTTCTTGTAGCTTGTCTTTATTTTCTAGCTTAGCTTTTAGCTTATTTAAATTCCTAGATTAGTGTTAGTTAGTTAGGACATATTAAAGGGATGCAATAACCCTTAGCTGCCCCTTAGGATACATTTAAGAGGGACATTGACTAGGCCGAGGGAATCCTCATCCAAGGGTGACATGTACACGACAACAAGAAGAGAATGTGCCATCTAGAAGTGTGGTCTTCAAAGTGAGAAAACTGTGTATAGATTTCCTCAAATGGAGAACAACAATACATAGTTTGGAGAACAACAATATGCGGTTTTGAGAAAACAACAGTTACTCGGCTTGCTCTCTCCTCCAACGACCAAGGGGCATGCATATCACACTCTCCAAAGAGCTCATTCAACTGTCATCAAGGGAAGTCTAGAACACATTTTACTTTGGCATAAAGTCTCACTCGGCCGATGCCCTTAACCTTTCCCCCGTTCCCACCTTAGCCGTATTGTCCTAGGTTTGTGTCTTTATGTTTGTGTTTCTAGAAGGTTCCTTATTCTACTATAAAAGGAGCCCTTAGGATATTATATTAGATGGTTGTTGTTGAATGAAAAACTTGAGTGTTAACTCAATTTTGCTAAGCATTTCAATCCGAAATTGTTATACTTAGTTGATCCTCCGGGAGGGTCGCTTGGTTTTTCGAGAGAACCACCCTTGTGTCGAAGGTTTCGATCACCCTTGCTAGGTTAGTCTTGAGCATTGCAAGCAGCAAACCTCAAGCTAGTCCTTATAAAATTGATCAAAGTATCTTGGAGCCCACACGAGCAATTAACTCCTTGTGTTACCATCCAAGGACCTATATCGACCGAATTATGACTTGGTTTGTGTCTCGGATTGTTTCCAATAATACGTATACAATCCGTACTCCAATTACTTGCTCCTCCACTTTTCTACCTCTCATAACACCTCATTACCATCTCCACAAAAAGGCCTACATCCGAAACTAAACGCAACTCCACCTAAATACACCAACGTCCCTATCAAACGTCTCTACCGGACCCTCACTGCCTCAGGTTGTTTATGCAACCTTAGCTCCACTAAAATACCAAACCACAACTTCCACCATCTCCCGAAAGACCCTCAGGACCACCTCCCAAAATGCCAACTCACGCTTTTAAGCCCAGTCATTCGAAATAGCCTTCAACCACCACACTGCCTACCTTATCCGATAACCAGAGAACCCCCACGTTTTGGCTTTATGCCATGACCTTACCATCACACCAACCCTTATATCACCCGAAACCACCACCCAAAGTGCCTCGGCCCGACTCCTTCTCCATTTACCCGACACCGTTGCCAAACACCCCACATCTCGACTTACCGAGAACCCGAGAAACCCCATTTTCCTTGCCTAATTTTGGGTCAACCCGAATATCACCAACACCCGAACCACTTACCAACTCAAATCCCTTTGTACTTACATCAAATGGGTATTAGAGACAAGCATTCCCGTCCCATGCAACAACGTTATGGCTAACATGAACAAGGAACTTAGGAGAGTCATGTCCGAGTTAGTTGTGGATCATGTGCAAGCCTTGAGAAAGGAACTTGTCGGGCATGCCACGAAGAACCACACCAAATCAGGACCTATATCAAATAGCCCAAAGCTTGAAAATTTGGTACCCCGATATGTGTTAACTGTTCCACTTGAAGAACATGAGGAGGCACAAGGAAAGCAACTATTTCACACGTGTTGCAAAGTAAATGGTAAAGTGTGCCACATGATTATTGATTGGAAAAGTAGTGTCAACTTGGCCTTCGTGGAAATGGTGGACAATTTAAAACTACCCATCTGTAATCATTCTCACTTGTACACTCTTCAACGACAAAATGAAGATGAAGTGCTAAAGATAACAAAACAAACTATTGTTGACTTTTGGATTGGAATGTATGAAGATGGAATATGGTGTGACATCCTACCTATGGATGTGTTCCATATTTTATTGGGGAAACCATGGAAACTTGACACGAAGGCACAACATGATGAAGAAAGGAATACTTATTCCTTTCGAAAAATGATAAGAAAATTCGATTAGTGCCGATGTCACCTAGTGAGGTAAAGAACATGAAAATCCGACGTGCAAAAAAACTTGAATCCGAGGCCCTACTACTTGATGCACGAAGGGTGGAAGAGGAATACAAGAAGGGGAGTCCTATGGACACATTATCATGTAAGGAAAGAGAGCATATTGCGGTATTGCGGAAGTTACATTGGAAGTTGCCAATGTGAAGGAACTTCCGAAGGAAGTTGCATCCGATAGTACTAATGAAAGGTGTTTAACATACTCTTGATTTATTTTCAAGAAGTTCATTATCTAATCAACAAAGCTATGGATGCCACCCGTAAGAGGTTGAAGAGTTGCAAGGCCAAGAAAAAGAATTGGTAGGCGAAGACTATACGCGAAAGAGTAGTAGCCTATGCACAACATCCGCCATATTAGTTCCAAAGGAAAATGAATTTTGTAAAATGTGTATTGAACGCCGAGAAGTTGATCACCCCACCATGGAATACGCGATTCCTATGCCAAGATTAAAAAATCTTTTGGGTGAAGTGAATGGAACAAAATTGTTTTTCGAGGAAGACTTGAGGGATAGACACCATCACACAAGGACCCGAGGAGGAAGTAAAAGGAAGTTGGATTCCAACGCCAACCATGATTTATCCGAATGGCTTGTGATGCCATTTGGAGTATGTAACATTCCAATCTCTCCCGTGAGTTTCATGCACAAATGGCTACAACCATTTATGGGTTACATGGCATTGCCTGAAGGCCTTCACACTACTCCATCCAAAGTAAGAACTAGCCGAGGTTGGTTTAAAAATACAAGCGTTGCCCGAAATCATGGGTTGGTTCCCTTCTATCCTCATATCATCCGAGATTACAGACTCTTTACTGCCCCTATTCCTGACCTTGGAATTGAATGCGATTGTGGAGCCATCATACTTTAAGGCCAAGAATTCATGGTCCCCTCTAATGGAAGATTCGGTGATCCATGGCGTCCTTATTCTACCTACAACTCGGAATACTATGTGCTACTAAGGAAGTTGATTTAGGAACATGCTAAGTGGGTAGCACACCTACAAACTCCCATATCCTCCATAAGACATGAAGATGACAAGTCCATATTAGTGGCGGATACACTTCTTCGATGGCGCCAAATGTTGATCATGCCTAAACAAAGGTCGACGGGATTGAAGTGTTAAATGAGTTCTATGAAACATAAGTTAGTGCCATATATTGTCCTAGCACAGGATTGAATGGTGCACAATTCCATTATACTACCTATGGAAAGACATTACACCTTATGGGATTCATGGCACAATACGAACATCATCCTAAGTCAAAATCATTTGGCTTATATTCGGATCCTTATTTGGCAAATTTCGAGGAAGGCGCCCACATGATAAAACTTCCGGACTTAACTAATGGTGGGAATGTTAGATCAACACCTGTTGTTGAAAAATTATTACCACACTTAGCGATGAGAATTCGAGGACGAATTCTTTTTGAGAAAGGGGAGTATGATGTAAAACTCCCTGTGAGCTCAAGGCTCTAATTTGATCCTCGAGGTGTTAAGCTTAGAGTTCCAAAAAAGGTTGGTCATCTGAAGATAATATGCCTCAAATGGCATGAAAAATTGAGTGGTGTTGGAATTGTCACGTGAAGGTCTTAAGATGAAGACATTTTGTTCGGCCTTTGTATGTAGGTCTTGGCCGAAGACCATGTTTGTTTTTATTGTAGCTTGTCTTTATTTTCTAGCCTAGCTTTTAGCTTATTTAAATTCCTAGCTTAGTGTTAGTTAGTTTAGACATATTAAAGGGATACAACAACCCTTAGCTACACCTTAGGACATATTTAAGAGGGAAGGTGACTAGGCCGAGGGAATCCTTATCCAAGGGTGACATGTACATGGCAACAAGAAGTGAATGTGCCATCTAGAAGTGTGGTCTTCAAAGTTAGAAAACCGTGTATAGATTTTCTCAACTGGAGAACAACAATACACGGTTTGGAGAACAACAATACGCGGTTTTGAGAAAATGAACAATTACTCAACTTGCTCTCTCCTCCAACGACCAAGGGCCATGCATATCACACTCTACAAAGAGGTCATTTAAGTGCCATCAAGGGAATTCTAGAACACATTGTACTTGGGCATAAAGTCTCACTAGGCTGATGCCCTTTCCCTTTCCCGCATTCCCACCTTAGTCGTATAGTCCTAGGTTTGTGTCTTTATGTTTGTCTTTCTGGAAGGTTCCTTATTCTACTATAAAGGGAGCCCTTAGGCTATTGTATTAGATGGTTGTTGTTTAATGAAAAACATGAGTGTTAACTAAATTTAGCTAACATTTCAATCAAGGATTGTTATACTTAGTTGATCCTCCAAGAGGGTCGCTTGGTTCTCCCGGAGAACCACCCTTGTGTCAAAGATTTCGATCAACCTTCCTAGGCTAGTCTTGAGAATTGCGGGCACCAAACCTCAATCTAGTCCTTTTTAAATTGATCACAACATCTGTGAACCCATACGAGCAATTAACTCCTCGTGTTTCCATCCAAGGACCCATATAGACCGAATCTTGGTTTGTGTCTCAGATTGTTTCTAACAATCCGTATACAATATGTGCTCCAATTACTTGTTCCTCCACATTTCTACCTCTCATAACACCTCATTACCATCTCCACAAAAAGTCATCCATCTAAAATCAAACGTAACTTCACGGAAATACCACCAAATACACCAACGTCCCCATCAAACGTCTCTACTGGACCCTCACTGCCTCAGGTTTTTTTCTGCAACCTTAGCTCCACTAAAATACCAAACAACTACCACCACTCTCTCCTGCAAGACCCTCGGGACCACCTCCCAAAATGCCAACTCACACTTTTATTCCCAGCCTTTCGAAACAGCCTTCAACCACCACACTGCCTACTTTATCCGATAACCCAAGAACCCCAACTATTTTGGCTTTGTTCCGCGGCCTTACCATTACACTACCCAAAGTGCCTCGGCTCGACTCCTTCTCCATTTACCCGACACCGTTGCCAAATACCCCATATCTCGGCTTACCAAGAACCCAAGAAACCCCATTTTCCTTGCATAATTTCGAATCAACCCGAATCTCACCAACACCCGAACCACTTACCAACTCAAAGCCCTCTGTACTTACATCACTTCTAATCAAGACATTAATTTTAAAACTCCTTTCTTGATAACATTTAAGGATTGCTTTTTTCTGCCGCTTATTCTCTTTCTATTTGATTGTTTACTCTATAATTTCTCAATATTTTTTGTTACAGCCGTCCCCTGAGTTTCCGACACGTGTTTCATTTGACTGAGGGGAGCTAGATCATCTGATCAATATATTCTGTTGACCATTATCAATTCAAATTTTCTGATATGATTGGTCTCATAACACCTTCTTCTTCTCAACTCAGTATTTACTTATTCTTACCTTTTTGTATTACTTAATTGTGTTCTAGTCACCTTACCATACTTTATTCTGCGACTATCAGTCATTCCTCATATTTATTATGATGTCCCTCATACTTATATTATCCTTTTGCTATCATCCTTACTCCTTATCATAGTCGGAATACTTGTAACAAAACATGTTCTTACTTTTAATGTCTTCCTTCTTAATTTCTCTCATTTCTAGGAATTTGAAATTCCTTCTTTACTCTGATCATGAGCCTTTCTGGGAAAAACATTTACCTTGCACATAAAGGGTTCACTACTTGCCCCCTGGACCTTCAATATTCTTAAAAGTCATATTTGACCATCTTTTTCTTGGGCATATCAGGTACACACCTTCCGAGGGGTGCCCCTAACTGTCATTGCTTTAGCACTTTCTATATTTATTGGCCACGGCTTGCCATCCTTCTATACTTTATTTCACGACTCTCAGTCATTTCATACCTTTATTCCAGTATTTCATTTACCTTCTCGTCATTCTCTTGCTACCAATCTCACCTTCTATCCTTGTCTATACCCTCGTAATATAACCTTTCCTATGTCTAACTCTCTCTTCGCCTCTATTTTCTAACAGGAGTCTCACAAGGGGAAATATTTATATTTCGCACTAAGGCTTCATGCATGGCCCGCTAATCTTTGAATTCATTCAAGGTCATACATGGCTAACGATACCCAGGTACATCATGTATATATTCCCAAAAGGGAGGTATCACTATATAACTGTACTATTCTTCAGTACCATTCATGCTGAGGATCGTGCTAAATCCTTGCTATATCCTGAGGTTCCACTTCCTTTGAGACTACATCCATTAATGTCAATCGATCAATAATAGAAATAGTTACTTCTTACAATGATTCCATCACCAGTGAAGGTGGAACAAAATTACCTTATTCATTTTTATATAGATTTCGACCACGTTACAATCTTCTATACTTATGATATTAGGAACCGCCATCACCTTACTCCTATTATATTTCTAAGTTGATGCTTTATCTTTCTGGGCTTACATTGCTACCTTCATATATAAAGGGAAGGTAGTCGCTCATACTCTGAAATTTTAATATCATACTCGCATCTCTAGCGTATCAATAATCTGATCAAAATCTTTTGTGGATTGGCTTTGAATACGACTTAACCAAGGTCTTACTGGTTATTATCAGAACTGAAACTAGGTAAAGTACGAGTTAGACTGAATTTTCACAACTCAACTCTATTGCACAATCTATGAGATGAAAGAACAGAAAACATACCTAAATGCCCAGTAGCCTCTTATTTATAAGTGTAGTGCACAACACACCCATATTCAAGACTCTACTAGACACAACTCACACGCTCCCAAGGACTGACCTACTCTGATATCAAATTTGTCACACCCTAAACTGGGGGGAGGTTGGCTGGCACCCGGTGCCCTACTGGCTCAAGCGTACCACTCTAATGACCAGTCTTCTATACGAGTAGAATTTTCGACCGACAAGGCCGTACTAGAATATATCACAACAATAACACCGGATAAGAGGGATTAACCCAACACAAATATACAATGAAACCTACAAGGTCACAACATAGTTTAACAAAGGATAGCTTAGCCGGCAACGCTACACATCCACACTAAATATACCAAAACAAGTCTGTGAGCTTCTACGAGTGACTGAACGAACATATGGCCGAGACAGGGCCTCGACCTACCCATACTATACATAACTCCGCAAAAGACTCCATATATATAACCAGGAAGCTGTGGAAAGATCACACTTACTTACTGAAGAAGTTGAGCCCAAGGGGGAAGAATTGATCCAAAACTGAAGAAGATTGAAGAAGTTGAACAAAAGGCACATGAAGATATATGAAGCTACTATGTTTTTATCGTCATTGAAAAAGGGATAAATTATTTAGTAGTTGTTGGCTCAATATTATGAGCTTATAATGATATTTTGATAATTTGACAAGAAATGTATTGAATGACATCCAAGGGAGATATTAGTAAGGCATTTGAAAAACCAGATATCCAAATAGATCTCCAAAGGAGTCAGGGAAGTAGTCATATCAATAAATAAATTGATCCTTACCGTACAACATAAGAGACTGCCGAGAAGCAATTTCATAACCGACTAGGAGAATTGGAAAGTGAGTGTTTCTATTCTATGAGTATTCGAAGTTCAAATTTATGGAATCCTTACCATAAGTTGAAAACATGAAATAAGCATTGAAGTAGGAAAGAGAATAGTCGGCGCGCATTCAATAAAAGAAGCAAGATCCAAGTCAAACAAGGTTTATTTTTTGGGTACAATTAATAAAATCAAAACTTGGTTGGATTCAACAATTCAGGAGAGGCAACTACTTCTATATAAACATAACATGAACAATCTTTGGTGCTTAACCACAACTACAATCAGAATTCCAACAAGAATTCAACGTGAGGCATCAAGTGAGTGCAATCAACACCTAAGTCTCTAGTAGAACCAACTATACAAAAACAAACTTATTAAGATTTATCTTTCGTTCTTTGTAATATTTAAGTTCATTGTGCTTCCATCTATTTACCTTTGCAGGTATTCCGTAATAGGTGTTCGTTGGTAATTGAGTAGTATGGGATCTCTTGACGAGGTACAGTCATTGAGATTATTGTATTAAGAGGGTAGATGCGGGATTGTTAAAAAAGTTCCTTAGGTGTTATAGGAAGTTTATAAGCCTTAAACTGCTTGTAACTAGTGTAGTTGAGGAAACTCCTATAAGAGACATGTCGTGACTTTTGTCTCTTTGAGAAAGGAGTTTTTCAGATAAAAATTCTTGTGTTAGATTTTATATTCGTAATTTACCTTCTTGCGAACCTAGCTCTTTGAGCAAGTACGAGTAGCTTGATCCTAACACATTCGTAAGAACCAAAAACCAGATTAATGCTCTGAAAGTGGCAAAAAAATCTCGAAACACACTATCGTCCAACTCGACACAATACAATAAAGCCAAACAAGAAAAATCTGTTGAAATAAGACATATTTCGAGACAAACAACTTTTAAAATCAAAAGGCAGTCATTCGGTATCAGACGGAATGAC